>OX465108.1:20370257-20647967 GCA_949987565.1 Luidia sarsii | reverse complement strand
CTCCCTTTCCTCCTCCCTCTCCCTTTCCTCCTCCCTCTCCTTTCCTCCTCCCTCTCCCTTTCCCTCCTCCCTCTCCCTTTCCTCCTCCCTCTCCTTTCCTCCTCCCTCTCCCTTTCCTCCTCCCTCTCCCTTTCCTCCTCCCTCTCCCTTTCCTCCTCCCTCTCCCTTTCCTCCTCCTCTCCCTTTCTCCTCCCTCTCCCTTTCCTCCTCCCTCTCCTTTCCTCCTCCCTCTCCCTTTCCTCCTCCCTCTCCTTTCCTCCTCCCTCTCCCTTTCCTCCTCCCTCTCCCTTTCCTCCTCCCTCTCCCTTTCCTCCTCCCTCTCCCCTTCCCCTCCCTCTCCCTTTCCTCCTCCCTCTCCCTTTCCTCCTCCCTCTCCCCTCCCCTCCCTTTCCCTTTCCTCCTCCCTCTCCCCCTCCCTCTCCCCTTCCTCCTCCCCCTCCCTTTTCTCCTCCCCCTCCCTTTCCTCCTCCCCCTCCCCTCCCTGTCCCTTTCTCCTCCCTCTCCCCTCCCTTTCCCACTCCCTTTCCTCCTCCCTCTCCCCTCCCCCTCCCTCTCCCTTTCCTCCTCCCTCTCCCCTCTCCTCCCTTTCCTCCTCCCTCTCCCCCTCCCCCCTCTCTCCCTTTCCTCCTCCCTCTCCCCTCCCCTCCCTCTCCCTTTCCCTCCTCCCTCTCCTTTCCTCCTCCCTCTACCCTCCTTCTTCCTCTCCCTTTCCTCCTCCCTCTCCCCCTCCCCTCCCTTTCCCTTTCCTCCTCCCTCTCCCCCTCCCCCTCCCTCTCCCCTTCCTCCTCCCTCTCCCCCTCCTTCTCCCACTCCTTCTCCCCCTCAAATTTATCACTGCTACGTATCAGCGAAGTTGGCAGCTTGTGTGAACGTGCCCTATTTATTGATGCACCTTGTGCCAATTGAAAACAATTTCTTTTCTTTTCTTGCATCCAGAATGGTACTGAGTGAGTGCTCAGCAAGTACGTGTCCGTGTGATGATCAGTGCAGTAATCAGAGGATTAGCAAGCATGACTGGTCTCCAGGGCTGCAGCGATTTATTGTAAGTAACCATGGCAACCGCTCTTTAAAGTGCTGTGTAAGCATAGGAATCGAAAAAAGATTTATCCAAATATGGTCCATTCACTTAAGTTAAAAAAATGTATCAATAATATCCTTCTGTTGTTTGAAATTGTTTTTCTCCCAAACTGCTATACATCCATTTCCATTCCTGAATCAAAAAGGTAAAAATGTCATTCTCTTTGGAGAGAAAATTCCCTTAAACAAAGGAGTCACTTTTCATGCTGGTATGTAAACATACAAATACTGAAATACAACATAAATATGTAAACATACTTGCCTCCATTTAACCCTCTGTAATATCTGTCTGAAAGAATACGATATGATCTGTCTGGTTTTGCATATTACAAATCTTCTAATTATGCCCTGTTAAGAAAATTTGATTAAGGTGTGAGAGGTGTAAATTGATTATACGATGGTTCAGATCACAGAGGTACAGTACAGCATACATAATGTACTTATTGTAACTGCATAGCATTGAAACAGTAGTGGGGGAAAAAACAGTCCACTAGCTAGGTCTAGCACCCTGACCTATTCATGCATTGGGCCTATCCAAAGCTCCCTAGGTCATCAGTTTTATTTGGCGGTTGTTTTAAATTCTAAGGCCGCCCCCCCCAACAACAAAAAAATAAAAAAAAATATTCAGGCTCGACCTTAGCACTAACCCGGCGGTCATTGTCTAGTAACAGCCGCGGGCTAGTAAAATGGCCCACTTTGCTAGCCTGGCGGACTAGTAAAAATTAGACAGCGGTGTGGCGGCAAAAAATTATGCAGGCGGGGATGAGAAAGTAGAAACTAATAATTTGTTTTACTTGACCTGATAATCTTGTGCTAAATTCAATATTAATTTTACAGGGCTAGTAAAACTTGCTACGGGCTAGTAAAAAACTCAATTTACTAGCCCGGTAGGCTAGTAAACCAAAACCTTAAGCGTGAGGCTTGATATTATACCTTTTTTTTTCTTCAGTGATGCTGTCATTAGAACTATATCATCGAAGATCATTGGAAGGAAACTACCGTATGCCATACACAATTATAAGATAGGCTGCAGAAGTTTTTTTTATATGAAGAACCAAGTCCCCTTTAGATCATGATTGACTTGCCTTGGGAACCTCACTTCATTACGCCAGTCTAAATAAATAAATGTTTGTAGTATTTGATCAGGATCTACTTAGGCACAGGCCATGCTCAGAGCATTATTTTTTTTCATTTGACGATGCATAATTTAAAAAAGAATCTAGTGAGGGGGGGGGGGGGGGGTAATGCTGTGAAGGCTTGTGCAAGTCTAGGGGTATAGGCACGTATGTACAGTATTTGCCGGTTCACCTGCGGTACTGTAAAATGCCCACCTCAAAATGCTTAGACAAACCGTGGGTTGATGAATGTTGCTCCGAGCAAATTTGTCATTTCTCACCCGAGGCAACAGAGCCTGTGGTCACCCTACCTCCCTCCCCCTCCCTCTCTCCCCCTCCCCCTCCCCCTCCCTCCTCTCCCCCTCCCCCTCCCCCTCTCCCCTCCCCTCCCTCCCCTCCCCCTCCCCCTCCCCCTCCCCCCTCTCCCCCTCCCTCTCTCTCTTTCCCCCACTCCCAACCTCCTGCACAATTATGCCGTTGATCAAATATTGTGTTTGGCTCAAAGTCGGCTCCAATCGTTAAGTACAGTCAAAGGCTGCGACTTTATCAGTCGAGATTGGATAAATTTCGAGGGGGGGATGGTGGGGAAAATTGGCCGGTTACTGTTGCTAGGCAGGCTCGTGATGTAGTGCGGTTGCTAGGCGACGGGCCACTTAGCTCCCGGGGGGGGCCAAGTCGGAGACATTAAAGTCATTTCGGTTCATGGTGTTGCTTTTGCTGTGCTGTGCGGCATCCATGCATGTTTCGTATTGAAACACTCTTTTGGAAATGTCATAAGACATTACCGGAAGATATTCCCTGTTGGGGAAGATTTTTTGTTTTCTTTCAAAGACAATGCAAGGGCTGGGACTTACCAGACCTGTGGCTATGGATCTGGCTCAGGCTGTTTCTGTGTGTGGCCTATATGCTTCACTGCAGGAAGATGCATTATTCTCTTCTCAGAGCCACACTCATTCTCTTCTCAGAGCCACACTCTTTCACTTCTCAGAGCCACACTCTTTCTCTATTCAGAGCCACACTCATTCTCTATTCAGAGCCACACTCTTTCTCTATTCAGAGCCACACTCTTTCTCTATTCAGAGCCACACTCTTTCTCTATTCAGAGCCACACTCATTCTCTATTCAGAGCCACACTCATTCTCTTCTCAGAGCCACACTCATTCTCTTCTCAGAGCCACACTCATTCTCTTCTCAGAGCCACACTCATTCTCTGCTCAAAGCCACACTCATTCTCTTCTCATAGCCACAACCATTTTCCTTCTAGAGCCACACTCATTCTCTACTCAGAGCCACACTCTTTCACTTCTCAGAGCCACACTCATTCTCTTCTCAGAGCCATACTCATTCTCTTAGAGCCACACTCATTCTCTTCTCAGAGCCACACTCATTCTCTTCTCAGAGCCACACTCATTCTCTTCTCAGAGCCATACTCATTCTCTTCTCAGAGCCATACTCATACTCTTCTTAGAGCCACACTCATTCTCTTCTAGAGCCACACTCATTCTCTGCTCAAAGCCACACTCTTTCACTTCTCAGAGCCACACTCATTCTCTTCTCATAGCCACAACCATTTTCCTTCTAGAGCCACACTCATTCTCTACTCAGAGCCACACTCTTTCACTTCTCAGAGCCACACTCATTCTCTTCTGAGAGCCATACTCATTCTCTTAGAGCCACACTCATTCTCTTCTCAGAGCCACACTCATTCTCTTCTCAGAGCCACACTCATTCTCTTCTCAGAGCCATACTCATTCTCTTCTCAGAGCCATACTCATACTCTTCTCAGAGCCACACTCATTCTCTTCTCATAGCCACAACCATTTTTCTTCTAGAGCCACACTCATTCTCTACTCAGAACCACACTCTTTCACTTCTCAGAGCCACACTCATTCTCTTCTCATAGCCACAACCTTTTTCCTTCTAGAGCCACACTCATTCTCTACTCAGAGCCACACTCTTTCACTTCTCAGAGCCACACTCATTCAGTTAAACACTCATTCGTTTATAGAGATTAAACATGGTCTCTTTCCACTCAGAGATTGAGCCATTTTCCTGTCCTCCTCTCTCCCCCCCCCCCTCCTCCTCCAGACGAAAGACCGAGGCTGGGGCATCCGCACCAAGCACCAGATCAAGTCGGGCGAGTTCATCCTGGAGTACGTCGGCGAGGTGATCAGCGTCAAGGAGCTCTGGAAGCGGGCGCTGAGCGACTACCAGTACCAGAAGCACCACTACTACCTCAACCTGGACTCTGGCACCGTCATTGACGGGTACCGGTACGGCAACGAGGGCCGCTTCGTCAACCACAGCTGCGACCCCAACTGCGAGATGCAGAAGTGGTCGGTCAGCGGCATGTACCGGGTGGCGCTCTTCGCCCTGCGGGACGTGGACTCCCAGGAGGAGCTGACCTACGACTACAACTTCCACGCCTTCAACTTGGAGACCCAGGTGCGTGGGGCCGGCAAGGGTCATACCTTGACCAGCTCAGTGGGGAAGGGTTTCAGACTTTTCCCTCAAGAAAGCAGGAGGTGCCTGCAAAGTACTGGACATAAGGAGTTAGTTTTGTGTTGAGTTGGTTACATTCGCCTTTTTTTTTTAAGAAAAAAAATCTGTGAGGCACATGTCCTGACAGACAGCGAGAGACTACTGGCAGAAGTTTCTAGTCTTGACGGCGCTGTTTACTGACACAACCATCCCACAAGGGAATTAAAGCCCCTACACAACATTGGTCGAGGTCAAAGAATAGCATCCATACGTTGTCTGATCCAACATGTGCATGAAATAGCACACCTGTGAAAAATTCAGCTCAATCCGCCAACCGAGTCGGAAAATCGTGAAAACCGCTTCATTTGTTTCTCGAAAAGGCAGCATTCAACGCCATACCAAAAAATAGTTTAGATCTCGGTGAGACGTGAACGATGTCTTTTACTCCTTTCTCCCAAAATACAACATTTTAGGCAGAAATATTTCAGTGAGAGGTTTATACTATAACCATCTTCAAACTGTATAAGTTTCATGTAAATCTGTGACCATTTCTGTTTTTCAATCTTACCAATGTTGTGTAGGGGCTTTAACGCTTATCAAGGGTACACATGCGTTGACATCCCAGTCAAAATAGAAACAAACAAACCGAAAAAGTGATCAGGGCAGATTTGGCAAGTATTAAAAAAAAATATCCGTCGATACGTCCATTCATCAATTCGTGCTGCGGGTTTGAAGGGAAAATGTCGTCAAATCTCAAATCAGACGGAGGCTTGTCCGACAACAACACACACTGCCACAAAGATCTGCCGGCTGCTCCCCAAAGTGGCCAGTGTCGTGACGAAATTGATTTGGGGGATTTGATTAGGAGTTGATGTTACGTTTGGGCGGGTTTTTTTTTTTGGTTTTTTTGGCGTGTGCCCAAGCGCTGAATTCTGATGGGGATCGGTCAGCGGATGAAGATTTGCAGGACAGAGACTGGGGTGGGGAGGGGGGTTATGGTGGGGAAGGTGTGAACGAACTTGCACATAGCCGGAGGCTAAGATGGAATTAGTTGAGGCTAGGAAGGTGTCGGGCGATGCTTGGTGACAGGGGACGGATGCAGCGTGCATCCTCTGATACGAGAGAGTGTTGCGACCCGTGATTGCATCCTCGCTCCACTTCGCGCCCTCCACATCGGATCGAGTGAAAAACCCATCGCGCTGCGCACGTCAGCTGCCCTGTCTCCGCCGCACGCTGACACCGGTGAAAATTGAAAACAACGTGCAAAGTTGTCCGAAGATTGGTTTCCTTTTTTCCTTTTCCATTAATTGTCATTTCGGAGAAAGCTATAAATTGATAGGCCGGGATTTTTTTTTCTTGAACCCGAGACTTCTGGGCTGAATTTACTGCCACTTTGCTGCCTCAGCTATGCTTCCTTCTATATGTGGAGAGATACATGTACCTTCCAACTATCTTTGGTGTGGGGATAGGGGTGCCGGTCAGATTTGAGGAATACAATTTGAATTTGAATTACAAAATTGCAAGCGGGCTTTGTTTCAGGAGGATCAGATTCAGATCGTTTCAGATCAGGAGGAATAATGGCAGGCATTCTGTCAGACAGATTGGTTGAAAACTCTTCTTTACCCTCTCTCCCTCTGTCTCTACATGTACCTCTGTCTGGCTGCCATTTTCTCGCTCTCTCTTTGTCTTGGACTGTCATTCACTTTGTGTCGCTGCCATTCTCTCTCTGTTTCTATTGCTATCTTTGTCTCTCTGTCTCTGTGTCTTTCTGTCTCTCCATTCCTCTGTTGCTCTCTGCTTCTCTGTCTCACATTCATTCTCTCTGCCTCCCAACACCTCTCTCCCTCTCCATCTCCCTCTCCCTCTCTCTCTCTCTCTCTCTCTCCCTCCCACTCTCTCTCTCCCTCTGCTGCCTCTCTCTATCTCCCTCTGCCTCTCTCTCTCTGACCCACTTGTATACACTTTCTTTACCCCTTTTACCTTTCTGCCTCTGTGCACCTCTTTCTTTCTATGCCTCTCTCAACGGTATCTCTCCCTCTCCCTCTCTTTTCTCTCTCTCTCTCTCTTTCTCTCTCTCTCTCTCTCTCTCTCTCTCTCTCTCTCTCTCTCTCTCTCTCTCTCTCTCTCTCCCTCTCTAATGTCTCCCTCTCTCTCTCTCTAATGGCTCTACAGCAAGAGTGCAAGTGCGGCAGTGACAAGTGTCGGGGAACCATAGGAGGCAAGACGCAGAAGCCCAACGGCGTGGTCAAGAAGGAGGCAGGCCGGGGGCCCAACGGCAGCAACAAGAAGACGGGCAAGAAGTTTGGCCGACCCGCCAAGAACAAGCGCAAGACCAAGAACAACCTCAAGCGAAGGGTGAGTTGCACGACGCGACTCTTCTCACTGTAGGAAGCCAGGCGTCTAGTGTCACCTCTTTAAGAAGATCCTCAAGGAACTCTTTCCTCGTTGCTTGATATGCTTGCATTGCTGAAAGGAGGAAGAGTGGGTATCTGGTTTTTTGAAAATCATGACTGAGAATGCTTCTTGAATAGGTGAGGTTTTGTAATGAGCCCACTCTCTTAGATAGACAGCCCAAATCTGGGGTGGATTTCACAGAGCTCTTTCGATCCATCGTAACTCAACTTACGATTTAAAGTGATAATACAAAAATGTTGCAAACTGCTTACTGACTAAAATTACCAAAATGCAAATCTCAAAATTTAGTGGGCCTGACATTTGATCCTAGCAGGACCTTCTGATCCTAGCAGGACCTTTCGATCCTAGCAGTACCTTTCGATCCTAGCAGGACCTTTCTCAAAGGCCTTTGAGAAAGGTCCTGCTAGGATCGAAACGTCAGGCCCACTCAATTTTGAGATCAACTTACGATTGGTAACCCATCATAAGTCTGGACAGGCCGTAAGGTTTCTGTGCCTCACTCATCGTCTTGCGTCATGCACTTTGAAGCTTTTTTTCCATAAGGCCTCTACACAACATGGTAAGATCGTAAAACAGAAATGTTCTCAGATTTACGGTTATGGTAGCAACCACGCACTGAAATATTTTTGCCTGAAGATCGCACTGAGATCTTAACGTTTTTGAATGCTGCATTTTCGCGAAACAAATGAAGCGGTTTTTCACTATTTTCTCGAGACTCACAGGTGTGCTATTTCATGCATATGTTGGATCAGACAATGTATGGATGCTATTCTTTGACCTTGACCAATGTTTGTTTTTTTAATAACCTCGGGCCCTATTTCTAAGATAACCTCTTTACCTGACCTCCTCGACTTGATCTTTTGGCTTTCGCCTTACGCCCGCAGGAGGACAGCGCTGACGATCTAAGCACCTTGAAGGGATCCCAGCTGCCCATCCCGCGGCCCATGTCCGTCCGCGAGATGAACCTGATCGCCGACCGGAGCCTCTTCCTCCTGCGCAACATTGAGAAGGTCAAGCGGATACGGGAACCGGTGCGGCGGGGGACCAGGCTGATCAAGCACGGCTCGCAGGAGGCCAACAAGAAAGGTGAGCCTCCGACAGTGGCCACTCAACAATGTCTTTGAGGCCACTGGGCTTTGGAGGGAAAGGCTTTTCCTCTTTTTCTCTCAGTGCTTTGCCCGGTGCCTGAAAGACATCCGTACTAGATATTGGGAGTCGCGGGTTCGAATCCCGCCCGAGCTGCCTGAAATATTTTTATCAGGCACCGGGCAAAGCACTGAGCATTCAGTGTTTATCACGTCGAGTAAGAGCAAAACCTCATTGAATTAAGTGCCAGTTACGCTGATTCAGGATTTTTTTTTTTTTTCACTAACCTTTAATCTGAGGACTGGTTGACCTCCTCCAGTCTGGGGTCATCCAAAAGGGCTGCGAGCTAAAACGTCTTATTTTGCAGTAGCTAACCCTTAACCACTTCACACTGGACCCATTTCCAGGTGTTTTTATTTTATCAACGTGTCATTTTCAAAACTTGTTTATCTATTGGGAACAATATAATACATGTATGTATCTGGCATAAGTTGTACATCGGTGTGGCGTTTGTCAAGGGATTATCCACCCGAAAAAAAGGGCCCATTGTGCGTTGTCAAAGAGCATAGAGCGACTGTGCGTGTGTACAGTGTGACAGAGTAGCCTCTGTACTGGCAGTCTTTGACCGCAGTCTAGCCTCCGCTCCAGGTAGTCAAACCCAATTTAAGAGGTCAGTTGAACCGATCTAGTCTTGTAGTAACACTGAAGCTCCACGGCGGTTTTTTCTTTCTTCCTTTCTTTCTTTTTTTCTCAGATGTCTTCATGGCTCAGTTCACGGCCTTGAAGACCTCGCGCTCGGTCAAGACGCGGCGCCTGGCCGCGGCAGAGGTCAACGTGGAGGTGACCAAGGCTGCCCGGCTGGCCCAGGTCTTCAAGGACATCTACACGGTGGTCTGCACCTACCGGGACCCCAACGGCCAGAGCCTGGCCATCCCCTTCATGAACAGGCCCTCCAAGAAGAGGTGGGTGTTTGGTTTAACCACTCCGCGCCGGTTTTTTTTTTTACAGCGCCGATGACCACCATACAGGGGTTTTTTTTGACAATGCATCATTTTCAGATCTCGCTAAAACAATCGGAACAATATATTTCTGTGAAATCAATCGATAAGGGTATACTACGGGTACAAGAGAGTAAAACCTGGCACAATTCGGACGTCGTTGTGGCTTTTTTCAAGAGATTATCCGTTCGAAAAAAGGCCCATTGTGTGTCGTTTATGGAGCATAACGGACTTGTGTGTGTGTATATGGTGCTGTCAATCCCTGACCGCCGTAAAAAAAATATATATTAATAATAATAATAAACATTATAAAAAATTTTAAAAGGGGGATATTTCTTCTCCCCTATTCACCGGTATTTAAAAACTTTGGTTTAAAAAAACAGGTTAAAAACTTTGATGTTTACTTTTCATTTTGTGTAAACAAAAATTCAATTTTCTGGGTGTATGCCTTGAAAAAAATTAAAATCTGTCACTCAGCTTAAAGTCATAAGTGGTCAAAAACTGCTCAGAATGCACCACAGAGCATCTAGAATCCAAATTTTGGGGACGCGGGCCCTTAAGCGGGCCCCAATCCCCACGCTGTAAGGGCTTCGTGCTTCGCGCTCGCAGTTTCATTTGGACATTTTCCTCTTTTTTTACAATTCAACAGTTGCATGCCTGAATAGGGCAAACCCTCTTTCAATTCCTAGTAACTGACAAGTAATAACTCTTGTCTTGTCCGTCACTCCCTCCCCCCTTCCCCTACTACCTTGCCTCCCTCAGGAATCAGGATTACTACCAGCGAATATCAGACCCTATAGACCTGAGTACCATTGAGAGGCACATCATGTCTGGCTACTACAAGACCGTGGAGAAGTTTGATGATCACTTCATGCGCGTCTTCAAGAATGCTGAGGTAGGGTGTCTCCGTAGCACTAGTGTCTCCCTTCGTGGAGGGAGGGGGAGAAAACGAGGGAGGGTACGATTGTGCCCTTTTTTACGAGGATTTTCAATTCCTATCTCCAGCCTCCCGAGTCCCTCTCTATCCCCTTCTTTCCGTAGCCCTTAACCTTGGGTGTTTGTATAGACTTGTTTTGGGTAAATTTGCTTAAAAATGATAATGAGCCTGAAGTTTCGATCCTAGCAGTAGCAGAACCTTTCTCAAAGGCATGACCTTTCTCTGCCTTTTGAGAAAGGTCCTGCTAGGATCGAAACGTCAGGCCCACTAAATTTTGAGATTTGCATTTTGGTAATTTTAGTCAGTATTAAAGCAACATTTTTTGTGTATAATCAAAAATGATAATGATTAAAATTCAAAACAAGGAAGATCAAATCATCGTCTCAGTCACCTCAAAAGTCACCCCCTAAGCTTTACGCTCTCTCGACAAACTAGATTGTAGTCCAAGGTCACAGATACCAGTTTTGCGAAAACCTTGTGGAGACCTATGTATACACCGTTACAATTTCCCTGTGGAGACCTATTCAACCTACCGGTATTGTACTAGGTCTCCACAAGGCACTAGATTCGGGCCCACACACACACACAAACACAAAAAATTTACAAAAATTCTAGTCGAAATTGCAAAAAAAAATGATACCCGCAGCTGTACAAGGTCACAGCAGTCAGATGTAATGGTCGCAGGAGGGGAGGAAAAAGGGAGGGGGAGAATAGTATCATGCTGCGATCGTCAACCATTCGCATCAATCATGTCGGCTTAATTGGCCCCCCGAGGTCGGTCGGTCGGTCGGTCGTTCTCCCGCAAGAGGCTAAACAGCGCCCTCGGCTGACAGAAACCCGACGACAGGCCTGTATCGGTTAGTGGTCCTCTGAAGCATTTCTGAAACGAGAGACCCAAGCTATGCCGAGATGTTTCTCTCTCTCTCTCTCTCTCTCTCTCCTACTCCGTGCCAAAGTCAATGGGTCATGATATCCGTCATACCACCGATCGGTTTAGTACAGCCTGCAGTAAATCAATTGCTTAAAAGGTGAATCACTCAAGAGCAGAATCTATGATCCTGAAAATACGAGGCATATTATGCGGTGTGTTCATCCAATTTTATTTTTTTAAAAGAAATGAGGAGCAATGGGAATGAGTATTATTTCTGACAAGTGGCTTCACAGCAAAATCCTTGGATATTTTACCTCCCTGGTCGTAGTTTCTGAGTGCTGGCATGTATAGAGAATCATCCCAGTACATCAGAACGGTGGAGTTGAAATCTATCAATCATGTCAGTTATTCGCTTTCTGGTTTTCCCTCTTTACATCCTTTTTAAAAAAATGTCTTGCCTACTTTAATATACCAGCCTGGTTCCTTCCTCCCTGAAAGTATTTGATGTTTGAGTCTCGAGGCAGTTGATGGGAAAAGATATCCAGGGGAACTTTCTAAATAGTCTGGAAACGTTCAACCCCTCACCCTCATCCCTCACCCTCATCCCTCACCCTCACCCTCACCCAAAGGCTTGCAGGAGGTTGGACCGTTTGTTTGAGCATAGGACAGGATCGAGTCTGATTAATCTCGGGACAGGAGTGAGGCCGTGGGCCCCCGTGATGAGATAGGGGTAGGAGAGAGAGAGAGAGCCAGTAGGGACGTGTAGTTTGAGCCGTTTTGGATCTGTCAACAGTGAGAGGTGACGAAAGAGCGGATGAGCTCAAAGGGGGGGGAGACTTCTGGTGTGAGGTCGTGAGACAGAGATGTGACATCAGCCCTCCCCTCTGCCAGATTCACCCAGGCTAGGAGTTTATTATAGTCTGGCCGACAAAGACGGAGGCTTTCGGGGGGGGGGGAGTCGGATCTTCTGTGCCACTGACAAGACTTGTTGGGAAAAGTGGCAGCTTGGGACTGACACATGACATTTGCTGGAAACAGAAGCAGGCAGTTTTCTCATCTCCTATTGATTGGAAAGATAAGATGTCATCAACTCAGTGCCCGCTATCGGAGAGCGAAAAAAAAACGAAAAAAAAAAACGAGGAAAAACCAAAATCCACCAGATGGAGCAGAGATTAGACTCGTGCTGATTTTCTCTTTAGGTAGATTTTACGGGAAGGGATTTTTTTTTTTTTTGTTTTTTTTTTTTGACATGGCCATGTAATTGTGAAGACAGAGTGACGAAATTGACAGGGAAGGGGCTACCAAGAATACCATCCTCGGGGTAGCCTTGCCACATCTCACGTGTGTGAATTCACCCAGTGGGTGGCTGGCTGGCTGGCTAGCTAAGCTAATGAAGCCCGACTGGCAACACTTTCTGGAGGTGGGAAGGCTAGGGATATCAGACAGGCAATTGATATGACTCATGGGCCCCTGTCGATACCATCTCCCGCCCGCTCCTCCTCCTCCTTTCCTTTTTCCTCCTTCTCTTCCCTTTATGCGTCCCTCCTTCCAGTCTTCTGGCACTGCGGCAGGTAGGTTAACCGTCACTAACCTTGAGTGAGTGACGTCAGTTGGTTCTGTGGCTTGTTTCAATCCGGGACGCTGTTGCCGTCTCGGCTAGCAGCCTCTCAGCGCAGTGCAATCTTTGATCTGAATCACAAGCTCATTAACCCTTCTCATTGACTCTCTCACTCCGGCCGAGTGATTACTCGCTGTTCAGACCCCCCCTTGCTCCCCCACCAACCACACCCCTCTCCCTGTAAATGGATTCATCTTATGAATATGTATTAGGCTGGCCACCCACATCCCCCCCCCAGCCCCAACACCCACGCACTCCCTCCCCCTCTCCCTTGTTGAGTGGGACCAGCCACTGACACGAGACAAATGTTTGCTGTTGAACTCTTCAAGTTCATGCTAAGTTCACACTAGCCAGACATGGCACGATATAAACATCCTTGGGGCTCCAACTGCCTGTATAAAGCTTCATGTACATTTGTACATGTACATGATATGCGGTACATAATGCTGACAGCAATGTTCCATATGCTGGCCATTAGGGGAGGCCCCTCCTGCTCTTCTGCAAGAGTCAGACGGCAGCCTTTCTAGTCACGCCTGATCCAGCTGCACTGGAACTCGGCTTGATTCTGCGGGGATTTAAGGGCGGGCAGGTCTTGGCCGTGCCTTTTATTTGAAGAGCTGGCCAGCTGGGACACCAGAGAAGGCACTCTGGTGGCCAGTAGGTTTTTAGTGGCCCAGAGTTTTTTCCCCAAATTTTTTTTTACTGTACCGCCACAAAATGATAATTGTAATCCTGGTAAAATTTCTGTTTGAAGCTACTTGGTCTCTCACCACACATTTTGTTTTTGGTGCAAGGCCATTTTTAGTGGCCACAATTTCTAGTGGCCTGCTGCCATTTTTAGTGGCCAGTTTCCAGTGGCCTGTGCCATTATTATTGGCCACAATGTCTCATTAAGAAAATATATATTTTGTATCTCATCTCATTTAAAAACTTTTTTGAAAAATGGCAAAACAAACTTTTGACTGGACCGGGACTTGAACCTGAGACCTCTGGATTAACGTACAGTGTACCTATACTCACCATCTCAGCTGGCCAATCGTTAGATGGTGGCCTTTCCTAATAGTCAACTAGACTTTGCCGGGATGGGGCGCCAGTCAGAAGCAATTCAACCATTAACTGCTGTATATCTCCAGGGATCACATCACACCCCTGCTTTCATTCAGATGCAAACAACTAATTGTTGTAAACCAGGCTGCAGCAGCTTCGGGATCACACAAAGTGGATGCAGCTTTTTCAATTCAAGTCAGACAAACAGAACAAAAATACTGGGAACCATTTCTTTAAATCTGATCTGTGTGTTTGTGTATTTTTGTAGAAGTATCACGGCAAGAAGTCGGAGCTGGGACGAGACGCTGGGGACCTGCGCAAGGCCTACCTCAAGGTGAAGATGGAGAACGCCAAGTTCTTTGAGGACATCCTGGGCGAACCGCAGAAGGAGAGGGAGCACAGAGAAGGTGCGTTGACCTCCCGGTGCCCTGACCCATGACCTTTGGCCCTAGCCGCCAGCCAACAACCCCCGGCCCCGTCACACCATACGAGAAAACCTTAAGTCACTAAAAAAAAATCAGGGATTTTTTTTAACAAATTTGAAATTCACGGAAGGTGTCACAGCCATATTTCTCGCCTATCAGGGGCCTTTTTGAAAGGCAATTTTTGCATTTACATGTAGCCTTAGCCAGTAGATCCTGGCAGATCATAATGATAATAATGATAAAGAAAATGATTTGGAATTGATAGTGTTTTCCAACGAGTTGATCAAAGGCGCATTACAAGAAATGCTAAGAAAGAATCAGAATTGGTGCACTCAGTGGGTGTTGCATATTAAAGTGTACAGTCTCCTGACAACAGGCAGAGTACGGGCAGAGTTACCGGCTCTTTTCAGAGCCACATTCCTTCTTGAAAGAGAAGTGCTATAATGGTGTCACCGCAAACATTCCACTTAGTATTTCCTCCATGCAAACCTTGAAGTCTTGCTTAGAACAAGACTTGAAATCTTGCTTAAAACGGGACTTGAAATCTTGCTTAGAGCGTCTCAATGAAATGGGGCCCGTGTGTCCGGATTTGAAGCACGCAGACAGAAATCTGAGTCTGCGATATAGTACGCCTAGATTGTTTTTTATTTATTGCCAAGTATGGCACTCACTTGAGATGTGGTCTTGGTGTCCCCCCCCCTCACAGCAGAGACTACCACCAAGGCGACGAAGGAGGAGGAAGAGGAGGAAGTCATCCGCTGCCTGTGCGGCCTCTTCAACGATGAGGGTCTGATGATACAGTGCGAGAAATGCCTCGTAAGTCCTCCCCGACCTCCCCGACCTCCCCAATCGCCCGACCTTCCCTGACCTCCCCGACCTCCCTGACTTCCCTGACCTCCCTGACCTCCCCGACCTCCCCAATCACCCGACCTTCCCTGACCTCCCCGACCTCCCCGACCTCCCCGACCTCCCTGACCTCCCCGACCTCCCCGACCTCCCCAACCTCCCCAATCGCCCTACCTTCCCTGACCTCCCCGACCTCCCGACCTCCCGACCTCCCCGATCTCGCCAATCGCCCGACCTTCCCTGACCTCCCCGACCTCCCCGACCTCCCCGACCTCCCTGACCTCCCCGACCTCCCCGACCTCCCCGACCTCCCTGACCTCCCCGACCTCCCCAACCTCCCCGACCTCCCCAATCGCCCGACCTTCCCTGACCTCCCCGACCTCCCCGACCTCCCCGACCTCCCTGACCTCCCCAACCTCCCCAATCGACCTACCTTCCCTGACCTCCCCGACCTCCCCGACCTCCCGACCTCCCCGACCTCCCCAATCGCCCAACCTTCCCTGACCTCCCCGACCTCCCCGACCTCCCTGACCTCCCCGACCTCCCCGACCTCCCCGACCTCCCCGACCTCCCCGACCTCCCCAATCGCCCAACCTTCCCTGACCTCCCCGACGTCCCCAACCTCCCCGACCTTGAATGTAATTCAAGCATTAGCTGCGGCATATCACCAGTTGATCACTCCCCCCGTTTTTCATTCAGATTGCAAAAAACCAATTGTTGTCAACCTGGCTACGGCAGCTCGGGGATCACACAAAGTGGGGAGCAGCTTTTTCAATTCAAGTCAAACAAATGCTGACTGGGAAATTTTGAACAAATTGAAAAATTGGCAAAGAAAAATTTGACTGGACCGTGACTTGAACCCGAGACCTCTGGATTAACGTATCAGTGATCTTCCATCTGAGCTATTCAGCCCTTAGATGGCGGCCTTCCCTATAAATAGTCAACTTACCGGTTCATCTTACGTGAATCGATTTGAAATGGGTCGGTCAACAGGTGTGGCAACACTGCGACTGCCTGGAGATGAAGGAGCCTGCTGAGAACTACCTGTGTGAACTCTGCTCACCAAGACCAGTACCGAAGGTTGGTGCCCCCTTCCCTACATCTTCCTGTACCTAGGCCTCACCCCCCACTATAAACCCGGCTGTGGCTTCAGCTCCAGCTTTGCTCAGCCGAAAACACAGGTTGGAGTTTATTGTTGAAGTTGAAGCTTTGGATTCTTTTTCAAAACGCAGTATAACACTAAAAAAAGATGTAGCCAAAGGCCTCTTGTTTTCATGCATTTCATGCACGAAAGAACCCAAGCTAGAGACAAAGCCAGAGCCTGAGCCTAAGCCCGGCTTTGGAAAAGAGCCCTACCCTCATGGCACTACACTATCAGTGACAAAAGCGTACGATTGAGCAGTGCACCTACCACATTACATATTGGCACTTCATGCCCACAACCGTGACCAGCTGACATTGGGTCCTTGGCTCAATCAACTGGACAGAAGAGACGTTCTTCCTCCCCTCGCCTCACGGATTCTTTGGGTTTTTTTCCCATCGTCCTCGCAGGAGATCGTCATGCTTCCCCAGCCCAAGTTTGCCCAGCCCGAGCAGACCTACTACCTGTGCCTGGAGCGAGACGAATCGCTCACCGTCAGACAAGGTAAGGGGGGAACTGAAGCTCCCTGGAATTCACTGTGCAGGGTAGCCCCTTGTATTAGCTAGCACTAGGCGCGGCCTCCTATTGGCATTGACTGCACCCAATTACAATAACAATACCATGGGTAGAGTCATGCAGTTCATATAGGAGGGCATGCAGGCATACCTACCACTCTCCCTCAGACCATGGTAGATGCCACACCTAGTAAAGCTACTTAGTTTAGGACAGTTTGTGTGCACAATTAGTTAGTACAAGTAAGTTAGTATCTGGATACATTAGAGTAGTTTGCCCGTTAGTAATAATTATTTATATTGGTAATTTTAGTCAGTAAGCAGTTTGCAACATTTTGGTATATCAAAAATGATAATGCTAGGATCGAAACGTCAGGCCCACTAAATTTTTTGATTTACTTTTTGGTAATTTTAGTCAGTAAGCAGTTTGCAACATTTTTGTATATCACCTTAAAAATGATAATGATTAAAAATCAAAACAAGGAAGATCAAATCATCGTCTCAGTCACCTCAAAAGTCACCCCCTAAGCTTCACGCTCTCTCGAGATCAGAGTTCAAGGTCACAGATACCAGTCATTCCTATTTTTGTCGTTGTCCTTCCAGGCTGCTGTGTTTACCTCGCCAACGACAGTCAGAGACAGGCTGCTGATGGCACAACGATAGCCCAAGCCTCAGACATCATGGCCACCGTCAGCCCCGACGAGCTCAACATCTTCAGGGTGGAGAAGCTCTGGAAGAACCAAGAGTAAGCCCCCCAAACCCCCCCCCCCCAACCACCTTTGCCCCGAAATAAGATCGGCTGCGGCTTCAACCTACACACCGATCTATGGAAGTCGTTAGATAGTAACGGCTGCAGCCAACGCCTGCTGGCTTCACCGGCTCTTACCGAGAGTTACCGCCTCTTTTCAGAGCCACACTCCTTCTTGAAAGAGAAGTGCCACATGTACATGGTGTCACCGCAAACCTTCCACCGTGCAAACTTTCAAGTCTTATCTAACTGCGAAGCCAACTCCCGTAGGCTGGTGCGTTACTTCCAGCCTTAAACTAGTGGCGCGGATACACCAAGGGGCTGTGGCTTTCTTTGAAGGTCTCCCGTGCGGTGCTGGATTCCCAAGGCCCGTGAGTCAGGGCCCAGTGTTTTTTTGGAATGGAGCCACAATGCCAGCTCCCCCGCGACTGGTCCCGGGGCACTGTGTAGGCGTGGCGCCAGACCTACCCAGTGCATGGCCTCCCAGCCCACTCGTCAAACGCAAACCATGTGTCTCATGTTCTTGGAAGACCCGTGTTCGTGAGTCCCGCAATGATTACCACACTTCCTTTTCGGCAGAGTTTTAGTGAATCACCCCCAAACTTTGGCACGCATACACGGAAAAACCAGAGACTTACAAGCTTCGTGAAAAAAAGGGTAGTGTATGTTCAGCCAACAACGGCATTCTTCCCGGAGGTCGTTACTGCTGATGTTTATGCATATTCATGCATGCTCTTTACTCTGATTGGCCAGCATCAGAGTAAAGAGCATGCATGAATATGCATAAACATCATCAGCAAGAAAGCAGGCATGATGTAATGACAATTGATAAGACTTAAGGCTTTGCATGGTGGGTTAATCAATATAGGAAGGTTTGCGGTGACACCATGTATAAGGTCTCTTAAAGAAGAGGTGTGGTTCTGAAAAGGAAGAGGTGTGGTTCTGAAAAGAACCCGAGTGTTAGCTCGACGTTTCGACCAGTATGCTCTGGCCGTCATTCTCCTGATGACGGCCAGAGCATACTGGTCAAAACGTTGAGTTACCACTCAGTTTCTTTTCAGAACCACACCTCTTCTTTAAGAGACCTTATATATGGTGTCACCGCAAACCTTCCTATATTAATGACAATTGGCCAATCAGAGTAAGGGACCGGCAGAATAGCATTAGCGGGTAGAATGTCATTGTTTACCTGCGTTTTGCTGCCGTGTGCTTTACAGTGGGGAGAGATTCGCCTTTGGCCACCACTTCCTACGTCCCTACGAGACCCACCACACCCCCTCCAGGAAGTTCTTCAAGAACGAGCTGTTCCGCGTCCCGCTGTACGAGTTCATCAAGCTGGACGTGATCGTGGGCGTCTGCTGTGTCATGGACCTCTACACCTACTGCAAAGGTGGGAGCATCGTCTGGGGGGGGGGGGGGTTCTGTTCCCCATACAACCCCCTACAACCCACATAGAACCCCATAAAACCCCATAAAACCCCATTGAACCTCCATTAAACCACCATTGAACACAACCCCATACATTCCCCATACACCCCTAAACATCCCAATACAACCCCATTGAACCCCCATAGAACCCCATAGAATCCCATATAACCCCATAAATCCCCATAGAATCCCATAGAATCCCATAGAACCCCATAGAACCCCATAGAACCCCATAGAACCCCATAGAACCCCCATTGAACCCACATAGAACCCACATAGAACCTCCATAGAACCCCTGTAGAACCCTAATAGAACCCCCATAGAACCTCCATTGGAACCTCCATAGAACCCCTGTACAACCCTAATAGAACCCACATAGAACCCCCATAGAACCTCCATAGAACCCCCATAGAACCTCCATAGAACCCCCATAGAACCCCTGTAGAACCACAATAGAACCCCAATAGAACCCCCATTGGAACCTCCATACAACCCCCATACAACCCCCATGGCTAATTGCTGATGAGTGTGCCAGACTGACCCCTTAGATGCTGTCCAGTTGGCCTTAAGGCAATCAATGACGTATCAGACGATGCCCTAGCTTGTCTAAACAGCCTGGACTTACCACTCAAACTCTCCCTACATCAAACGATATGAAGAAAAAAGACCAACCCCCTAGAACCTCTCCTATAAGTGTGCTTGCTTGGCCGTGAGCATCACTTTGCTTTCGTCATTGATTGCCCACCTGCAGGGAGGCCCAAAGGTGTGCAGGAGAGAGATGTGTACATCTGCGAGTACCGCCTGGACAAGACGGCCCACCTCTTCAACCCCATCAGCCGCAACAAGCACCCCATCTCCACCAAGAGCTACGCCTTTGACAAGTTTGAGCAGAAGCTGGTGCCCAAGAGGGACTACTCGGTGAGCTGCGGCCAACCCCTTTCCCCCACGAATGCCGACAGTTTCATTT
This sequence comes from Luidia sarsii, assembly GCA_949987565.1. Taxonomy (NCBI): domain Eukaryota; kingdom Metazoa; phylum Echinodermata; class Asteroidea; order Paxillosida; family Luidiidae; genus Luidia; species Luidia sarsii. The sequence continues at coordinate 20,628,255 of OX465108.1, read as the reverse complement.
TTTCTTTTCCAAAGCGACGGCCTGCAGATCAAATAAGACTTAAGGCTTTGCATGGTGGGTGAATCAATATAGGAAGGTTTGAACCAAACCTCTTCCTTTAAGAGACCTGATGCATGGTGTCACCGCAAACCTTCCTATATTGGCCTGCAGATCATTCAGCACTTAAGAATTTGAGCCCGTCAAAAATGTGAAGGGTCCAGTCGTTTCAAACCTGGAAGAACCTTTCTCGAAGGTATAGAATGACCCAATTGAGTCTCGAGGCTGATCAATCGAGAAATCGACCTCCGAGTGAGTCTTGAGTTGAGATTAGCAGTCCCCCCCCACAAACCCCAATCCCGCCTCCAGGTGATTTTTTTTTAAGAAACATCGGCGATAAGCAGCTTGTCTCGGGATCTCTTCTTGTCAGCAAGATCAGTCGGGCTCCCGCATGGATCAGCCCCAAGCAGGTCCTGCATAAACATCCTCACCTGGCATCCCGGGCCAAAGCCCTGGCAGGGCTGGTGCCGTAGTCCACCCAGACCATTTCTTGAAGGAGTACATTGCCGGGGTGGATGGTTCATTTCCTTCTCCAACCCACCCGAGGCTGTTATGAGCTGGGGGCAGATGATGACATACAGGTTTAACAAGGTGCCGACTGTCCTGAAAAACCAGCAAATAATTTTTTGTTTCCCTTTGGGAGTTTTTCCCAGTTTTTGTTTCGCACTTTCTTGTGGACCGTAGACAAAAATACCAAAGTTACCCAATTGTTTTTGCTTGTTTATTCAACAATCCACCATGATGTTCTTGGATTTGTTGCTGCAAATAAACCTGTCATCGCTAATAGTATTACAGTATTTTCTATACCTTCAACAAACATGGCAGAGGCAGAACTGACAGTTTTGAAAAATGGCAAAGACAATTTGACTGGACTGGTACTTGAACCCAGGGCCTCTGGTTTAGTGTAACGCTTAACTTGAGCTATCCTGCCCTTAGATGACAGACCTCCCAAACTTAAATGCAAGGGATTTGAACTTTGCCAGTTGTTGGGTGCATGTTGTTTTGGGTTTTGGTGGGGTTTATTTTTTCATTCATTTTTTCAAGCCAGCCAGAGTCAGTCTCTGATGTTTTGGGGCCTTATATCGTCTGATTTGTCAGTGAGATGTCTCTTTTTATGAGTAGACAGGGATGCATCACAAGCAAGCTTGAACTGTGGCAGTTTGAACTTAATACAAAATACTGTTGCAAACTGCTCACTGACTAAAATGACCTGCAATACATAAATCTCAAAAGATAAGAGGGACTGACATTTCGATCCTAGCAGGACCTTTCTCAGTTTGATATATATATTCTCAGTGATATACAAAGATGTTGCAAACTGCTTACTGACTAAAATTACCAAAATGAAAATCTCAAAATTTAGTGGGCCTGACGTTTCAATCCTAGCAGGACCTTTCTCAAAGGCAGAATGACAAGGACAAAACACTTTGAACTGGCCTCAAATAGCTGCCTTTTTTTCCAGTCCTTAAAATGTCTTTTCGCTTTCCGGGCGGTTGAGATCAATTAGGTCTCTCCATCCAATAACAATTGAGGAGTGAAGTATGACGATTGTTTGCAGAACGGAGACTAGGGCTGGGCATGGGGCTTGCAGTATGAGCAATGCTTGTCTCCGCAATCCTCCAAAAATCTTCCCAAATTACTTCCAAAAGTCTTCCATAATTCCACCAAATCTGACCAAGCTACTGAGGAACGTGTTTGAAGCTGGCGTCTGAAGTCCTAACCCCCCTGCCTGTCTGTTTGTGTTGCAGCCGCACCTTGTGCCGGAACACTTCAAGCGAGGCTATGGAGGAAGGTACGTTTCATACGATGGACTCCCTTGAGCAGAACTTGTCTTTCCAAAACAGTTGCCCACATACGATTGTTGACAAAATATGTGACCCGGCACAGCATAATGAGGAATAACCCCCACTTTTGAGATTTTGAGATTTTCTAATGATGTGAAAGAGTATACCATTAGCTTTCAAATGATTTAAAATATAATTCTGTGTGAACTTTATTGTAAATAGTACAAGGGGACTTCGCTCGTTCATTTGGCACCAGACACAATATAGCAGCACCATTCTAACTCCTCGAAAGCGGCCATTCAAAAAGGCAGGAACTTTACATTTTCATGAAAACAGTACACAAACAATCCTCATTTTTTCAACATTTAGAGACGGATTTCGGAAAAATGCTTTGGACAATACATTAACTTTCCGGGAAAAAAAAAAAAAAAAAAAAAAAAGATACTTTGACTTCAGGCGTCGTTTACTCAAAAAGTGTTTTGGTGGGATATTCTTCGTGTCGCTGTGCCGGGTCACATATTCATAGTATTTCCTGATATGAAATGCATCTTCTTTGTCACTTGTTCAGTTGTGGATCGCGTGAAATAATTTATGTTCTTCCTCAGCATCCTGCCTGGAAGCATTCTGATCACGTTACAATGTATGCGAAGGCAATACTGATTAGGACTTTTTTTTTTATTTAATTGGTGAAGAAAATTTCAAAAATTCAAAAGGCTGAGTACATAAATTTCTCCTCACATAATAAACCAATTCTTTTTAATCCTTTATTTTACCATCACTTTGTACAACTTCTCTGGTGAGATGCCGTAGACCATCGATGGGCTTTCTGGAATTTGTCCTTAAATTTTGGAGGGCTATTGTTTGTCCTTTATTTTACCATCACTATTTATAACTTACGAGGTGAGATGCCGTGGAACATTAAATGGCCTTCTGGCATTTTTCCCTTAAAATTCTCAGTGGAGGGCTATTGTTCACATAAGCGTTTTTATGTACAAAAAAACAGACAAACAAATCAACACACCCAACACCACTTGTTTTATAACAGGGCCACGTGCAGCAAGGAGAAGCTGGAGAGATCGGAGGGGGAGACGGAGCCAGCCAGCCCAGGGAGGTCACAGTGCTCGACCCCGGACAAGCGGACAGACAAGAAGAAGTCAGGAGCTGCAAAGTCAAAGGCTAAAAGGTACCGATTTTTTTCTTTTTTTTTAAATGAAAATTCACCCAAAACAAGGCTGTATAGCCAATCGAGGTTAAGGGCTAAGGAAGGAAGGAGACAGAGAGGGACTCAGGAAGGCTGGAGATAGGAATTGACATTCCTTTTAAAAGGGGCAAGATTGTAGGCGGGGGGAAAGCAAGAACCAGGAAGGGAATTCCAGAGAGAGGCTGAACGAGGGAAGAAGCTGTTCTAATACCTCTTTGTTCTACACCTTGGGATAGATAGAGTGTGTGGGTGAGATGAGCCAAGCAGCCTTGTTGCTAGCTTAAATGTCCTAACTAGGTGGACCAAGGCGGCAAGAGCAGAGGAACACCTTCCATGGAAATATCGATAGAGCAGAGTCAGGGACGCCACCGTCCCACGATGGGCTAGGGGGTTGCAGTGACGACCCAAGCTCCTTGCCAGCAAGGTTTAATAACCCGCCTCTGCACTCGAGACCAGTTGCCCGTACGCCACCAAAACGAACCTGATGAGTACTACATCCAAGGGCATTGTAACCTGAGGCAGTGTAAACATCTTACTGTACAGGGCCCAATGTTTCGATGCTAGCAGGATCTTTGGCAAAGGTAGAATGAAAACAGCTACTCCTCTGACAAGTTTGAGTAGAACCTAGTCCCCAAGAGGGACTACTCAGTGAGTTCCGGCCATCTAAGGGCTGGATAGCTCAGATGGTAAGAGCGCTGGCACGCCAAAAAAAAAAAAAAATTAAAGTCAGTTTTTCCTTTATTTGTTTGACAAAAGAAGGATCGTAAGTAAACATGCAAGGGTGGTAGAAATCTCATTTCACGAATGTAGGAAAATCTAGGTTGACTTCTTTTTTTGTTTGTTGTTCCAGCGAGGAGAAGCAGAAGAATCGCAACAAGAAGCGCGAGAAGGAGCAGTCTGCCGCCACCAGGCGTCAGATTGAGCAGCAGAAAGCCGAGAGGATTGAGCACCAGAAACGGCGACTGAACGGCCTACTGCTGGGACTACTATCCAAACTGCCCAGCAAACAACGTAAGTCTGAAAAAGAGCAAAAACTTTGACTGGACCGGGACGTGAACCCGAGACCTCTTGTTTTGGGTACCAGCGCTCTCACCATCAGAGCTATCCAGCCCTTAGATGGTGGCCTTCTCAAATAGTCAACTAGTCTGTGCCGGGGTTGGTAATACCACTGGTAATACCACTGGCACTCAAAACCTGAGGTCTGGGGTTCAAGTCCATTCCAAAAAATTATCTGCCATTTTCCAGAATTGTTTAAAAGTTACCCATTGTTTTTCCTTTATTTGATATAAAAAATTGGTTCCACCAGTAGTTCGAAAATGCTTTTTTTCACAAAGTGGGGAAAAAATTCACAAAGTGGGAAAAAAAATTCACAATGTGGAAAAACTGTTTTTTTTCACAATGTGGAAAAAAAAAAATCACAATGTGGAAAAAAAAATTAACAATGTGGGAAAACAATTTTTTTTCACAATGTGGAAAAACTTTTTTTTTTTCAATGTGGGAAACATTTTTTTTTCACAATGTGGGAAAACAAAATTTCTTCAAAATCTGGAAAAACTTTTTTCACAATGTGGGAAAAAATACATTTCACTGTTTTGTTTAATAATGGCATGGACACGTTTTCTCACAGTGTGGCTTTTATCGTTTTCCCACAAAGTGAGAAAATCTCTCTCCGCTTTTGAAGAAACTAATGACAATCAGGCAGTTACACAGTAATCACACATCAAAATTTAATGACTTTGACTTATTTCTTGATCAATAATTCTTGAAGGATTCCAATTAACAAAATGTGTTAATATGGAGTTAATGGAATCAGGAAGTACACCGCTTAAGAATCCTTGAAATGCATGCAAATATGCACACACGAAAAGACGTAACTTACGTTACAAAATGGACAGCAACCCGGGGAATAGCCCTTTCACAGAGTGGAGGGATTTCGATGGTAAGCAAGGTTTTTGTTTTGTCGTTTTTTGCATATTAACAGCGGTGGATCTGACCTACTTACTGGAGGAGGGGAACGGCAAACGCCGCTGCAAGAGACCGCCTCATTCGCTGGACGGATTCTTCTGAGACCGCCTGCCAAGGCCTGGCCCACGAGCCAGTGCTCGGAGGAAGTACACGGATGGACGAGAGCCTCGGCCCACAGAGGCTGGGTCGCCTCGCTGGGTGCCTCCCGGGAGCCGCGGAGCAGATGCCTCGCGCCTCTGACCTGCTAGCCTCTTCTCCAGGAGCCCTCGGAGCCCCCAGCTACACCCCCCGCCCCCTGTCCGCACAATGCCCAACCCTAAGCCAGTCTGAATGCGCTCATTCTTCGCCCTTTTTTTTATTTATTTCTAAACAGGCTTTAACCACTTCGTACCGGACTACTTTTCAGGGCAAATATCTGCCACACGAGGGTTTTGTTTCAATAATTCTGTTTCTTTTCGGAACTCACTACACAATCGGGATCAATGAATCCCTGTGAAATCAATCAGTAAGATTACACTATGTGTACGAGAGAGTCAAACCTGGTCGCCGGTGTGGCTTCAGTCATGCTGCATATTATCTTGTGGTAGGCTGGGAAGAGTCCTTGTTTAAAATTCGGACAGATTCGGTAGGCTCGGCATATGGCAACATCACCGGCGCTCCGAGTTCAGAGAACTCGTCGAAGAGTGGTGGATTCGGGCTTGGGCTTCGTATCTCACCCCTATTATTACACGACAGGAATGGACAGTACAGTAAACATTGTACATTTACTGTACATTGTACAGTAAAAACTTTCTCTTGAAGTCACCAGCGAGTGCTTTTCAGTGCTGATTCTGGCAGTGACTTTCAAAGCCCGAACCAGAGCTGTGCTCCAGAGATTTGTGAAGGACCTTGCGGTCTCCGTGTGTGTCTCAACCCTTGAGAGCGGCAAAGGAGGAGATTGAATTAAAAATGTGAAGATTCTGAAATATTTTTTTCCGGCGGGTAGCTTGCCCTTCCCTGAAGCCATCCAGGAGTAGGCAGGTCAGTACCGTGACCCAGCAGTTCCTCTCCTCGGTGGTCCAAGAGACTCTGAACGATCCTTGGTGGTTTGGTCGGTGAAAGGGAAGCCTACTAGCAGGGTGAGATCTATTGGCTCTCGTTCCCAGGCTTTGAGCTGTCCTGAGCCGCAAGCAGACCGAGCAGAGTTGGAATTCTGTCTTTAAAAAAAACCCCCACAAATTATCCAGTTTTATATTTCAGTCAGTGTAGACACAGATGTTGGATGTTGAACCAATCACCTCCGGATTCTGGGTATGCGAGCTCTACCCTATGAGCCATCAAGTTGTCCCACGGTGAACTAGATAAGTTGATGGTCAGAGTACTAGCGAACCCGCACAGTTGGAAGATCGGCGAAAGTTTGGGCAGAAAATCTTTGCCAGCTCTTTATCTGACTAACTGGAGACTTTGTGGAGCCTGTTGGCTGTTTAGTATGATGAGGATTTGTAGCTGAACTCTGTGGTTTTTATGAAGCCGTTTGACCTGTCGTTTACTAGCATCAAACTCTGTAAGTATGAAAAGCAACCATAGAGGGAATTGATGTACCGGTAGGTCCACTGAAGGGCTATGGTAGATTGCAAAGCGATATAGATTCCCTCAATTACAATCAACCTTGGTGGATTTCTTTGGTGATTTGGTTCTTAAAAAAATTAAAACGGGTTTTGGGTTGTTTTTTATTGGGGGGGGGGGGTTGAGGGGGGTCTGCTGGAGAGGGGGTAAATTTGGTTTGGCACGAGGGCGGGGCAGTGGGTGGAGCTTGGCTGGGCCCATAGCAAGGAGGGCGTGGCCGGGCGTGGCTGGGCGAGGCTGCGAACGAGGCTATGTGTTTGTCTATGCAATAGTGCCAACCACACTGTAACCAAAGATTGTGTAACTCTGCAGTGTAGCTGCAGATGTCTGCCAACAGACAGAAGATAATGAAATTATCGCGGAGGAGATGCGAGTCCTGTTTTTTGGGGGGGGGGGAGAAAAATAAAGGCAACAATCTCGATGTTGTCTTCAGTGTCTGGACAAGGGTCACGCCAATTTGTGTGTGGAGGAAACTACTTAATGAACTTAGACGTGTAAATACTATACAGTTTTAAGGAGAGAAAAAGATCAACTTGGTAGTGAGAGGAGCATTAACAGGTAAATATATTCTACCTTTTTTTCTCTGGTTGAAAACCACCTGAATGTACAAAATTAAGGAAAGAATAAAGCTACTGTTCTAAGACGAGAAAAAAAAGGTGTTGGAAGGGGGAGACTGGAAGGCGGGAATCGAGGGAGCTCTTTTGGGGGAGAATGTTGTGTTCTTTTGATGTCATGAAATGGCTGTATAATGTATTCGTTTGGGGGGGGAGGGGGTTGTAGCTTTGCACATAGAGGTTGTGACTAGACTGGGATGGTTAGGAAGGGTTCGGCAGAATTCACGAGGGGATCAAGGCTGATCCTGATCCATATATCCCCCACAACAAAAAGACGGACCTGAAAGTAGGTCAGGACTCTATCGGGGGGGGGGGGTCAGGTCACTTGGACCACCATTTTGTATTCAGTCAGTACAGTCTTCATTTTCTTATTTATTTGGGGGGTATTCGAAATTGATTATTCATCGTCCCCAATGTTTTTGTACAAACACATACCTGTGGGATTCTGTCCGTAAGAAACATTGGGTCGGAAATTATGACAAGATGCTGGAGCCTCAAAGGTTTTTTTTTTTGGTTTTTTTCCTTCAATTTTTCCAGCCTTTAACAAGAAAAACTTATTGCCACGGTAACAATGAATTTGAAACTCAGTCTGATCTGAAAGTCATGCTGTGGCCCAGCTTGTGATTGAGAATTGGGTTTTCCGGGGTAGACTTCAAGCATCTTCCCCCCATACGAAGTCGTCATCGATAACTTCTTGAAGTTTGACAGTACCGGTGCAGTTTTCGCTATTCCAAACTAGAATTGTTTTCTATAAATAAAGTCCAAATTCATTGGGACGTGTACAGACTCTGTGACAGACCACCGATTGGACTGAGCTGTATACGATTCTCTAAAAAGACGAAACTGGAGGGAAATTGTTATTTTTGTGGAATTCAAGTATTAAGCTTCACTTTGTTCCAAAAAGAATTAATAAATTTGCTGTACATACGGTTGGTGTGAAGTATCTTCATAGATTGGCTGGATAAGTATTCGACGAGATTTGGAGAGACAAGGTCTTGTAGTTCGTGGGGTTCAGTCAATAGAGTTATCTATCAGAATAAATACAGTTGTACAGACAGAACGAAACAAGAGTAGCTTTTATGGGTGGGGATCTCTGGATTTCTGTCGAGGTTGATGCGTGTTTTTTTATTTTATTTTTATTTCTCGTCCATGGACAAAGCCACACACTGTCGTTTTCTAGAGCTTCGACCGGCATTTTTGTAGATTGTTCTTGTTCCTTTGCCGATGTTATTTTCCCACCGTATTTGCTGGGTCTGCCAGTCAGGCAGTGAGGTGGGAAACAGGGAGAAGGTATATTTCTCCCGCCCCCCTTCTCCAGAGAAATTGGTTTCCTTTCTCGCTGTCTGCTTGCGATTCCAAAATGTTTGTCACTTACTAAAGCGTCTCGGTTTGTTTGTTTTAGTTTTTTTTTATTTGTTAAGGTGCAATTTGTAGGAGACCATTGTAGAAGCTGAGAGAAATTTTATATTCTGTTCACTCTGTACCCGTTGTTATTTTTTATTGGTTTTTTTCTCTTAGCGATGTGGTTTTTGTGTGATTGTTGATGTTGATGCTATACACATCCATTGCTATAGCTCTAGCCAGACCTAGTTAATATTCGGGCCAGTCCGAAGCCCATACACCCATACTGCAGAGTATACCCAGATTAAAAGTAAAACTATACTGATTAGAATCGCACGGCTATAGGCTTCTGAATTGTCTCGGGAACTTTGTACACGCTGACCATGGTTTTACGAGGAAAAAAAATCCGTTCTTGAGCCATACTGGCGTTCAGCTTTAGTCATTTATGTTTCGAGAGCTCGGGAGAGCCGATTTCCGACGCGCTGTTTGAGTCATATCTTCCATCATTTTGTCTGCCCCGTGCTAAAAAAAAAAAAAAAATCGCTGTTTTTAAGAGTGCGTAGCCACCACTCCGTTTAGACACAGCACAAGGTTCAGGATCACAGCAGGATATTCAAATAATGGTTGGATTTCATTGCCACGATATTCAACCGCTTGAAGCGCCTTTTTTTCTTCTTCCTTGAACGTACCCACACACCCACTTTCAATCGCAAAAGACCCTGCACCGTCGCACTCCCCACTTTTTTTTATTCACTCGGATCTTAAACTCAAATCAAGGAATGGTTTGAAAGGAGTGAACCAATTTTTTCGGACTCACAGATTTTTGGAGACTGTATTATACAGTGGATGTACTGTATGACAGAATAATCAATACTGAGTATTTTTCTTTAAATAACACAGCTGAAATGTAGAAAAAAGAAAGAGGAAAAGGTCCCGCTGTTGTGGAGAGGAGGGACGGGTTTATATTTTCAGTATTCCAGCGGGATTTTAAATGAAAATGAATTTACGACGTTTTTAACAAAACCAAAAAAAAAATATGAATTTAAATAAAATAAAGGCTTGTACAAATCTGTGTGATTTTTGCCCATTTTACTGATAACCAGTACTCGTAATAATAAAGAGCAATTAAATACCCTGTCCAGTTTTTCTCACTTTGTCGACCATTTTATCAGACCAGAAGTGTATTTTAAACTGATAGTTGTATGAATGTTAAAACAACGAATTATGAGAAATTAATTTTGACGATGTGCGCTCTAAAAGTTAACATTCTATACCTGGCTCTTTCTCGTTCTGCAAAAAAAAAAGAAGAAGACAGACTAAATTAAGGTTTTTAAAAACAAAGATGAAATACAAATATTTTTAGCTGTAATTGATTTGCCAGCGAGTAAATGTTGATGACATTCTAGAGCCAACGATGGCCCGAAACTAAGTTTTGATGAATTTATTCTTGTATTTAAAAAATAAATTGTGAGTCACTTTGAAAAAAAGAAGATGAAAAGCACGCACACAACCAAAAAGCTTGTTTAGCTTTGTCGGATAGTAATCTCAATCCGTGTGTGCATTTGTTTTTGTCTCAACAACCAAAGTTTTCAGATCCGTATATGTGCTCTGCATTTCTTAACTCCAGTGTAGATGGCTGCACAAACCACGCTTGAATTTTTTTTTTAATCTACCAACCCCTCTCCCCTAAACCCCACCTACCCTACCCCTTTCCCTTGTCCAATCAATATTTCCCGAGGCTTACCCTGTACAATTTAACCGATGCCTCACACAGCACTGATTGTTTTAAGAAAACCGCTTTGCCAAAATGGAACATTTAGAATTGTATGTATTGTACAATTTCGACAGACAGAATGGCGAGGATGAATATGATCATGTTACTACTAACTCCGTTGCTGTGTCCAGTGTCACTTTGTTCTGTTCATTTAAAGCCCCTACACAACATTGGTCTGATCCAACATTCGCATGAAATAGCACACCTGTGAAAATCTCAGCTCAATCCGCCAACCGAGTCTCGAGAAAATCGTGAAAACCGCTTCATTTGTTTCGCGAAAATGCAGCATTCAACGCCGTACTGTTCCGAAAAATAGTTTAGATCTCACGGCGGTGAGACGTAAACGGTTTCTTTTACTCTTCTCTCCCAAAATACAACATTTTAGGCAGAAATATTTCAGTGCGAGGTTTCATCTATAACCATCTTCAAACTATACAAGTTTCATGTAAATCTGTGAACATTTGGGATATTCTTCCTGGATATTCTACTGAATATTCTACTGAATATTCTACTGAATATTCTACTGAATATTCTACTGAATATTCTACTGAATACTCTACCTGAATATTGTACTGAATACTCTTCCTGAATATTCTACTGAATACTCTTCCTGAATACTTTACCTGAATATTCTACTGAATACTGTTCCTAAATACTCTACCTGAATATTCTACCTGAATATTCTACTGAATATTCTACTGAATATTCTACCTGAATATTTTACTGAATATTCTACTGAATATTCTACCTGAATATTTTACCTGAATATTCTACTGAATACTCTACCTGAATACTCTTCCTGAATATTCTTCCTGGATATTCTACTTAATATTCTACTGAATACTCTACCTGAATACTCTTCCTGAATACTCTACCTGAATATTCTTCCTGGATATTCTACTGAATATTCTACTGAATATTCTACCTTAATATTCTACAGAATACTCTACCTGAATATTCTTCCTGGATATTCTACTGAATATTCTACTGAATATTCTACTGAATATTCTACCTTAATATTCTACAGAATACTCTACCTGAATACTCTTCCTGAATATTCTTCCTGGATATTCTACTGAATATTCTACTGAATATTCTACCTGAATATTCTACTGAATACTCTTCCTGAATACTCTACCTGAATATTTTACCTGAATATTGTAGGGCCTACCTGAATATTCTACCTGAATATTTTACCTGAATATTCTACTGAATATTCTTCCTGAATATTCTTCCTGAATATTCTATTGAATATTCTACTGAATATTCTACCTGAATATTTTACCTGCATACTCTACCTGAATATTTTACCAGTATATTCTACCTGAATATTCTACCTGCATATTCTACCTGAATATTCTACCTGAATATTCTACCTGAATATTCTACTGAATATTCTACTGAATATTCTACCTGAATATTCTACTGAATACTCTACCTGAATATTCTACCTGAATACTCTACCTGAATATTCTACCTGAATATTCTACCGGAATATTCTAACTGAATATTCTACCTGAATATTCTACTGAATACTCTACCTGAATATTCTACTGAATATTCTACTGAATACTCTACCTGAATATTCTACTGAATATTCTATTTCTACTGAATATTCTACTGAATATTCTACCTGAATATTCTACCTGAATATTCTACCTGAATATTCTACTGAATACTCTACCTGAATATTCTACCTGAATATTCTACTATCATACACAAATCATTTGAGAATTTTAATCAGAGGTCTCGAGTTCAAGTCTCGGTCCATTCAAGGTCTTCTTTGCCAATTTCTCAATTTGAGATTGTTTTTATTTAATTGTTCTAAAAAACAAAATCGAAATTGTCATAGATTTGTCTCTTCAAGAAGGCCTCCATAATCTTAAGATTTGATTAAACCTGGACATGTTTTGCAGTATCAGGGCAAAGTAAAATCCCACACAATCTCGCTGAAAGATTCAATACTGTTTCACCGTGAGCCGTGTTCCCACTGGACTTAATTTTTGTCAATCTACCGCGACTTTCCTGTAGATTGACAAAAGTCCAGTGGGGACGCTCGCTATAAAGTAAACTGACGTCCCTGTCAAGTTACCGCTACCGTGATGTAAAACTAACAGGGCGAGAGGAGTCGCGGAAGACTTCCGCTCAGCCACGGTAACTTAACAGGGCCGCTAAACAGTCCTGTGGGAATTAACAGCCCTTTAGTCGTCAGGTCTTCCAATTCAGTTAACTATACCGGATCGACACTTACAAAACCTCACTTTGATTGACTTTCAAGTTCAAAATCACTTTAGGCCTTTTTATGAACGTCCGATCCGTGTCGAAATCTACACGGGTCCGACCCGTGTCGAACACGGGTCACTTTCAGCACGGGTCACTTTCGCTCCGTGTTCACACTACTCACCGCAACACCGGCATTTGCTCGACACGTGTAACGTTTCGACCTGTGTATTGTTTGATCGTTTCACACTACACACGGTATCGCGCTTTCAACACGGATAGACACTACAGTGCCGTACAACTACATGTACATCAGTGTGATGCTGCCACGCATGCACTCGGCCGTTAGGTTACACAGGTCGAACTCAACCCAGAGACGTTCACACTACGGCTTTCAACACGTGTCGGACTTTTCAACACGTGTCGAGCGCTCTACACGGGTCGACGCCGTGTTGAAATCGTGTAGTGTGAACAGCTCAGTCTAGTGGACACGGGGGCCGACCCGTGTCCAACACGGAGAATTTTCGTAGTGTGAAAAGCCCTTTTGTATATTGGAGTTGCAATTTCGTAACAAACCGCTTCCTCAAAATACTCACTGACAACAATCGAGGGCGTATCTCTTTATGAATCACACCATGCTATGAAGAACATCTGGCGATAACAATGTTATTATTCCGCCCAGATGTTGACATTTTACAACGCTCAGATAAAATTTAGTTACGTAATAATTATACGGTAATATCCGTGGGGATCACTCGTTTTGACTGAACGTTATCTTTTCGTATTGTTTCATCTTTAAAATTGTACATTTTTGCGGTTGAATTTATGCATTCAGCGCAGATATCGACATTTTGATGATTTTTTTTTACGCAATCTGTACGTGTGGTTCACTCGTTTTGACTGAAAGTTTTCTTTCCATATTTTTTTTCTTTCAAATTGTAGAATTGGTCTAGAAAGATTCAATACCGTTTCATGACTCTGATCAACATTGCCAGACAACCTTTGAAGATGAAACTATGAATCGACACAATTTCAAAAACGAAAATAAGATGGTTTATTTCAACATTCACACTGCACTCTCGTCTTTTTCCCCCTTCTTTGAGGCACGAGTCATTTTATATAATAGAGGGAAGGTGATACTTTATTAAAATAAATTCATAGAAAAGATTAGTTGACTATTTGGGAAGGCCGGGTTCAACTCCCGGTCCAGTCAAAATTTTCTTTCAATTTTTCATTTTTTTGCCATTTAAAAAAAAAAAATCTTTGCCATTTTCCAAAAAAAAAATAGAATTGAATATGAAATGCTATTCACTGCCACCTTGGCCATTAATTTTTTTTAAGGTGGATAATAACTTCAACGATATAAAAATAGGACACCCCCATTACGAAAAAATGACTAACCGAAAAAAACAAAAACGATTGCAAATTGAATGAATGCACTAGCATGTCTGTATTCAAAGCTGGTTTATGATGTCATTTCGACAGATTTTAAAGGAATGTTCTTGGTCTTCACTAAAAAAAAATCATTGTAAAATGAGCAGTTTATAAGTAAGAATTCACTGGCAGTGAATTGGAGGGAAGACGGCACTGCACTGTCAAAATAATGTCGTGTGTAGCAGACATCTTTAAAAGTGCATTACGGGATCGTTCCCAAGGAAGCAAGCAAGTGGTCTTCTTTACGGGGAGCAACTCGGAAGAAAAGAAATAGGTTTGCGGTAACACCATGCAAAATTATCTTTTGTGAGTATAATGTGTGGTTCTGAAAAGAACGAGAGGAACTCGACATTTCGAACAGTGTATACTCTGTTCGTCTTCGGGGGACTTTTTCAAAACCACACATACTCACAAAAGATTATTTTGCATGGCGTTACCGCAAAACTATTACTCCTGCTATTCTCCCCGTAAAAAAACATCAAATCTTACCCGAGGGGAACTAAGCTCAGATAAGAGTGCCTTTAGCAATAAGTCGGAGCACGTACTACGTTACCGAGTACGATTTTGGTGTCAATCTATGGTTACTTAGATTATCAAGATTACTTGTTATCCACACACGCAACCCACGCCGTGTGAATGGCAAATCCATCCAATGAAAAAGCTGGGTTTCCTTTGATAAAATAAAACAGAGCTCATGCATGTACCCATCAAAAGGAAAAAAAATAAATGTGCATAGCAACATCACGTAAGTGTGTGAAGCATAATATTTATAAGTATATTGCACATAATTATACACAAAATGATGCACATATTGAAGATGCACACATTTAGTTGCAACAATAGCAAAAGGATGGGGCATATACATCATACCGCCAGGACAAACGATCAACAATACATGTATTCTCAATTAAATGTACTTTTATATACATAATAGGTTTTCTCAACGGATTTAACAAGAAGGGCAAAACGTGCAGTGTCATAATGCTTTTAAGCACACCAGACTGCATTCATTGGGTGAGGTAGGTGGTGTGGGTTTATGTAGTCGGTGATCGTTTTCCTGAAACCCATCGTAGCTTTCAATCAATCAAGAGACGACCGATGCACAAAAACCATATGGCCCATGATGGGTTATGGAATCTATCGTATATTGAGTTGCGATGCATCGTAAGTCTTTGTATCCATCCCAGGCTGGAACTGTATAGGCATACAGTGATCCAAGGGCCTTGAACTAAAACTGTGTCTCAGTCTCCGTCAGTCCGTTTATCCCATCAAGTGACAGCCATGACAACGGGGCACCTTTGACCTCAGCCTTGGAGAAGACACCTGGGTTTCCATCTAGCACCAGGCGTGGAAAGAGGCTCACTTTGGCTTCGGCCTTGGAGAAGACACTCCGTTTTGACCGAAGTCTCCCAATCGTCAACTTCAACGATGAGCTCCCAGCCTGGGTTTCCATCTAGCACCAGGCGTGGAAAGAGGCGCACTTTGGCTTCGGCCTTGGAGAAGACACTCCGTTTTGACCGAAGTCTCCCAATCGTCAACTTCAACGATGAGCTCCCAACCTGGGTTTCCATTTATAGCACCAGGCGTGGAAAGAGGCTCACTTTGGCTTCGGCCTTGGAGAAGACACTCCGTTTTGACCGAAGTCTCCCAATCGTCAACTTCAACAATGAGCTCCCAACCTGGGTTTCCGTCTGTAGCTCCAGACGTGGAAAGAGGCGCACTTTGGCTTCGGCCTTGGGAGACCCCACACTGTTTTGGGACTTCACAAGCAATCCCTCTCCACGGTGTGTGGATAGCAGAGATGAGACTGGAGCCAGAGCCTGTGCCAGGTTTAGGAAATTAGGCCCAAGGGTCAGTCTCCACTCTCAATGGCATCTGACCATCGGGATCTGCTCGGAAAGCAGCCCGACTGTCCAGCCAGGTTCCACGGCATTTCAAGCAGTTTCGACAGGACCATGTCTTCACAAGGTCCACTGGATCACCAGGAAACAAAACATTCTGGTGACTGAAGACAGTAACGATAGCTCAATCCACATGCTCCCAGTCACAGCCCTGATCTCTGCAAAGGATTTGACACGGGTTCTGACTCAGGCCTAGCAAAGTCAACCTTCTATGTCACCGTGTGTATCCAACACCATGGACTGCCTCCCAAAAGAAATGCGATGAAGCTCTCCAGCGAAGGTCCAAAAACAGACTCCGAATGTGGGGAGTGTAACAACTTCATCCCAAGACAAGTTTCTCAGGGACATTTTGGTAACTGCAGTTCAGGCTCTGGCTGAGGCTCCGACTTCATTTCTGGAATCAATCGCTGAGTAAGATGGGGCTACTCCTTTTGAAACAGATGTTCTGTTCCACGCCGGGCAAGAGATCGGAGCCTTAACATCAACGAGAAAACCAAAAGCTGGCTTTCCGGCCGATAGATGACCAGGACAAAGCCCGAGCCAGAGCCCAGGCCGTGACATTGAACAAAAGGCCTTTCGAGTCCACGCTACTGTCTCTCGGACAACTGGTTCCCGGTCTTCGTAGATCCCGGACTATCCACAAGAGTAATCTGTGACCGGGAAGCGATTAGTTTTTTTCGTACCACTAACGCGTCAAGTTGGCCCCTTAATTGCAATTGTGCGACTTGAATGAAGACCAACGCGATTTCCGCGGCTCGTTCCCATCTCGCCCACTAGTCTACCTGCCCCTTGCCAACTCGACCACTGGTCTACTTGCCCGTAGCCAACATCGCCCACTAGTCTACTTGCCCCTTGCCAACGAGCCGCGGAAATCGCGTTGGTCTTCATTCAAGTCGCACAATTGCAATTAAGGGGCCAACTTGACGCGTTACTGGTACGGAAAAAAACTAATCGCGACCGGGAAGAGTCAAGGTGGGTCTCTTCAGCGGAGAACCTTACGCGGGGGAATTGAAGCCAGAATCTAGACAAAGGTGCCCAGGTCGTGCACGTCCGCGGTCTTGTATTTCTCCGGTGGTGGCTGCACTGTGAGGTTATGTGTCCTTAGCCGCCATGTCTCCCAAGTCAGGTAGTAATACCGTATCGACATCTGACAGAAAAAAACAGAAATGAAGAACAGGCTCCGTCAAAACCCAACTCTCAAATTCAAAATCACTTTGGCCCTTTTCCAAAACCCGGCTTAGGCTCCGGCTCCGGCTTCGTCTCTGCTATCCAAATTCTGAAAACACAGGTAGGAGTTTATTGATGAAGTTGAAGCTGTGGGGTCTTTTTCAAAACGCAGTGGCTGTTGTTACGGCAGTAGTCCGTGTGGTTCCCTGACTTCACAGTATTTGTCAGGATGTTTAGCTCTTGGAACCAGACTATCAGCTTATAGACTGGTTCAACCAGCCTGCAATGCTGACGAAATACAATCAAGTCAGGGAACCACACGGACGACTGCCGTAACAACAGCCACTGCGTTTTCAAAACGCTGTGTAACATTAAAAAAACGAAGCCAAAGGCCTCCCATTTCCATGTCTTGTACTTTAGAATGTACGACAGAAACGGTGACAAAGCCGGAGCCTGAGCCTAAGCCGGGTTCTGGAAAAGGGCCTTTGTCTACTATTGCATGATGGGATTGCACTTCCCTAACAACCTGCAAATACTCACTACAACAATAGAGGGCGTACCGGTATCTTTGTATAGATCACATAATGCTTTGAAGAACATCTGGCGATAACAATATTATTATTATTCAACCCAGATGTTGAGATTATACAACGCTCAGATTAAGTTACGTAATACGATATCTGTGGGGATCACTGTTTTGACTGAAGGCTATCTTTTCGTATTGTTTCATCTTTCAAATTGAATTTTTTTTTTGCGGTTGAAATAAAATTATGACCTCTATGCAGATTACGATCTAACTCTATTTTTGTGATCACGTAACTGCTGTAGCCAGGTTTACAACAATTGTTTGCATCTTAATAAAAGCGGGGGTGTGATCCCCGGAGATTACAGTATGCGGCAGATAATGGTTGGATGCTTCTGACTGGCGACCCCACCCTGGCAAAGACTAGTTGACTATTATTTTGGGGAGGCCACCATCTAAGGGCTGGATAGCTCAGATGGTAAGAGCGCTGGTACGCAAAACCAGAGGTCTCGGGCTCAAGTCCCGGTCAAGTCAAAGTTTTCTTTGCCAATATTCAAAGTTGTGAAAAATTCGAAATCAGTTTGTTATTCCTTTATTCATTTGACTCTGCTTCACAATTGAAACATCATTCACAAGTGTGAATATTTAAAGTGAAAGGACATTGCTTTGCAATCTTAATCGAATTTGGGAGGAAAAAAAATTCACTCCGTAACCAGAAATTTTTTCCTCAAAATCAAGATTATTTTGCTTTTCCAAAATGATTATAGTCTATTCAACTCTATATAGCTAGCAAAAGAATTTTCTTCAAACAAACCAAGGAAAAACGTACTGGGAACTTTTGAACAATTTGAAAAAAATTGGCAAAGAAAACTTTGACTGGACCGGGACTCGGTCCAGTCCAAGTTTTCTTTGCCAATTTTTCAAAAAAGAATGTTCTGTCATTAAGTATAGGCCTAATACTGCTCTTTTAACCATTATTGTTTGACAATGTCAAAGTCAGTGTCTTTTTCATTTTCCACCTTTGCTTGTGGAAAAATTGATGAATTCAAAGACCTTTGGGAAAGGTCCTGCTAGGATCGAAACGTCAGCTCATCTAACTTTTGAGATTCATGTATTGCAGGTCATTTTAGTCAGTGAGCAGTTTGCGAAGGTTTCTTTTCTTGTATTCACTGCAGGAAGAGGAAAAAATAACCTGAAAAAAGGTCGATTTAAGCGCCACTTACTTTGACCCACAGCAAGTAGAAGAAGATGAGGACCGTCGTTAGGGCCATCAATCCCAGCCCCTCCACAACGGCCAGGGACGGTCCGTCCTCGTGCCCAGTCGGACCAGACATGAGGTGCACGGCGCCCGTCAGGCACAGGCCCACCGCGGCCGCTGCCATTGCCGAGACCACGATGAAGATGGCCAGGTCAAGCCACAGGTTGTGCGGGACACGCTGGTGTAGGGAATGCACCAACCACTGCAGGATAAACAAAAAAAATTCTTACAAAATGGGTCACTTCAATCATTTGAAGTATAAATTTTAAATGTGCTCATAACAAATAAACAAATAAGTGAACGAACAGACAGACAAGCAATCAAATAAATAGATGAACTTTGAAGGGAATTCATTATCCAGGTGCAGCCGTGCAGGCAAGCAAGCACCTCGCACAACCTATACCCTGGTGAGGTCTGATTAACAAAAGCCACAGCTATTGTCCCTCCAAAAAAAAAAACCCTTATAACAAAGAGTCTTAACCACAAGCTCAAGGAGCACGCATGCACATCCTCGCTCACTCTGGACCAAGACGCCGACAAGACAAGAGCAGCTTTCCATCACTCCCTACTGTCCAGACAACTCCTTATCTGGTTTGCCCTGACACAGAGCAGGACCTAAATTGCTACTGTTTGCTCCTATATACAGGGACTATCTCCGTGGAAGGACAAAACTTTGTTGTGAGTACTATCATAGTTAAACTGTTTTTTGTTTTGCCAAAAAAAAATTAGGGGAATAATTAATAAGCCCACAAAACCCTAAAACATACATCGCACAAACAGAAAGACAGACAGGCAGATTGACAGAGACACACAGACAAATAAACAAGCAAACAGACACACCAGCAGACCTGAAACTAATGAACCAACCGAAGAAGTAAGACACCAATGAACAACAGACTAGCAAACCGTATGTTTACAGGCGTTCACACTGGACGAAATCCCAGGAGATGTCTCGACAATTCCACGGGGATTTCTGTCTGTCTGTTCACACTATACCGAAGAAATCCCTGGGGATAAGCTTTTCCCCCGTGGAATTTTGTACCCCTTTGCTCGGGGGTAGGGTAGAACTTGGAGAAAACCCCGGGGTTTTACGATTTCCACGGGGAAATAGGGTCCCCGGGAGTTCCAAATGGGTCCAGTGTGAATGGTTGCGGGGGAGGGGGGGTGTTGGTGGGGTAAACAAATCCCCTGGAATTCCCCGGAGATTAGCCCTGTTGTGTGAAAAGGGCTATAGTACAGCAACTATAGTTAGTATAGGAAGGTTTGCGGTGACACCATGTATAAAGTACCTTAAAGGAAGAGGTGTGGTTCTGAAAAGAACCTGAGTGGTACCTCGACGTTTCGACCAGTATGCTCTGGCCTTTATCAGGAGAAACTTTCTCCTAACTTTCTCCTGCTCTGGCCGTTATCAGGAGAAACTTTCTCCTTACTTTCTCCTGCTCTGGCCAGAGCATACTCAGGTTACCACTCAGGTTACCACTCAGGTTCTTTTCAGAACCACACCTCTTCCTTTAAGAGACCTTATACATGGTGTCACCGCAAACCTTCCTATATTAACCCACCATGCAAAGCCTTAAGTCTTATTTAACTATAGTTAGTATTTTTTTCTCTCAGGTTACCTGTCTAAAGGGCTTGCTCCGTACGACGACGTGGAACTGGCAGCCACAGAGCTCGCAGTAGGTCTTCTTGGCAACCTCCAGCCATTTCTCCAGGCAGGTGCGATGCAGGTAGGTCAGGGAGCCCAGGCACTTACACGGAGCGATCAAGTCCCTTTCCCCCTTGTCATCCTCCAGACAAATTCGACAGAAAGGCTTCCCACTCACGTTTGAACTGCAGACAAAGGGACATACAAAAATGTTGCAAAAAATGTTGCTTACTGACTAAAAACTACCAAAATGCAAATCTCAAAATTTAGCGGGCCTGACGTTTCGATCCTAGCAGGACCTTTCTCAAAGGCAGAGAAAGAGCACAGAAAAAGATAAATAACTCGCGTTTTACACACAATATTTACTTATGGCTGATTGTGAAAATGTGATTCAATGAGGGTTCGCCATCATTCACCTCATTTAAATATAACATACATAATTACATAATAATCACAAACGTAGACGGGCAAGCCCTGATTGAATCCCCGTGCAGCGCACGTGGGGATAGAGCTTATGTAGTCTTTTTAGAAGACATCTACATATACCCTATTATAATTTATCTTAGAATTTAATCACATTTCATAATGATATAATTTTCCTAATTTTTCTTAGTTAATATTGCCATTATTATATTAAATCTGTCCTTTTAATTGAAGATTGATTGATTTATTTTTTTATATTTTGCAATAACTATAACTGCACTGTTTGTACTTTTCGAATTTGTTTTTTTACCACATACAATGTACTGTTTTTGTCATCCAATTAGTTTGGAGAGCCCCCTGACAGAAACTATCGCTTCTTTTAAGCGAAACTATACGGGAAGCTATAAATTGGATGCTGTTTTTGGGTTTGTTTATTTTTAGCCTTTTTGTTTTTTTCCTTCATTGTTATTCGAGTGTGCTGTGTAGTGTATACACGTATACCGGAAAATGAAATAAATAAATAAGAAATGAAGTCTATGGAAAGTAGTGTCCAACTCCCACAGGCATTCATGCCATTTGCAGCTAGAATATGGATTTATATGACAGCGTCGTGTGGTTCGGCAAGGCGGTCTGGCAGCTGCCGTTGTGGATGGGATGCAAGAGGGATGTCGCCGTTCTGTGGGCCTGACCAAAGATGCGTTGGGTGGCCAACATCCGAGATTGGTCAGGTTGTGATACCAAGAACTGAACGAAGCGGCACTGGAAAGGCGAGCAGTGGTGGGAGCGGTACCAATGATTCAAATGATCGATCGATCGATCGATCGATCGATCGATCGATCGATCGATTGATCGATTGATTGATTGATTGATTGATTGATTGATTGATTGATTGATTGATTGATTGATTGATTGATTGATTGATTGATTGATTGATTGATTGATTGATTGATTGATTGATTGATTGATTGATTGATTGATTGATTGATTGATTGATTGATTGATTGATTGATTGATTGATTGATTGCGTCAGCCATGTCTGGCACTTTGGGAGAATCTGGCTTGGTTTCAGTAAAAAATGGTCATATTTCAGCGTTTACCTTGAAGTGGATGCGGAGAGGCTAGCGAGGGATTCCGGAGCGAGGCAACCGCTGACCTGGCTGAGGCTGGAGAACCTTGTCGTGTCAAAGGTCAATCCACTCGAAAGGTCATTCCGACTGCCCTGGAGCAGTTGTCTCCCCAGCCCGACCTCAAGTACCCTCTGGGGATCTGTAATTATAAGAGAAATTACAACTTGAGAGCAATCACTTTGAGGTGGTATGGGTAGGGTTAAGTTTTCTAGACAATTGGCTTCGTGCCGGAGAGCCTTTGGAAATCCAAGGCTCTTAGAAACCAGGGAAGTGAACAAAAACCTGGGAAATTATAACCCCTTCGAGATTCGCGGTCCAGTAAGCACTTCCTCATAGTTTTTCTTTCACCACACAGATTGCACATAACTGCCATCTACTGGACTCCAAACGCCAAGTACATAAGTTGTGTGAGAATGCAAGGTGCACCACGTGTAGGGTGTCTCTGAACAACATGTGTTGCTCTTGTTATTGTGACCAGGATGTACCAGCATGGAAAAGCTTAAAATTTGGAGAGAGAAATTGCCAGCAAATAAGTTCATATAGATATGACATGATGTTTGCGTCGGTCGAGGAGATTATAATAAATGAGGGTTTGCCCTGCTCGACGTGATAAGCGCCGAGTGATCAGTGCTTTGCCCGGTGCCTGGTGAAAAGAAAATCCTGCAGGTCGGGCGTCGAGATCGTGTGGCGGATTCGAATTATAATATTGCATAGCGGGTGGTACCGCGTTGCATCAGTGATATAGCATGATGTGGTGAAGACGTCTGCACTATCCCCCACCCGAGCTGCCTGATTTGGTTTTCATCAGGCAAAGCACCGAGCACCCGGTGCTATATCACATCGAGCAGAAAAACAAATGAGTTATTGGCAGTATTCAATGTATTTTCCACTACCGTATGGCGGTTTCTGACCGACATTTTTTGTCGAAGGTATATGGTCATATAGAATCTTTCTGAATGGAACTTGGAACAAGAGTATGAGAGTGAATCAAAAATGGCAATTGTGAACCAAGTACGACTAGGCATCTATCTTGTACCTGCTAGAGTCGTAGCGTCACGCAAGGATGCGCCGTGCTGCCCTGAAATGGTGCCGTCCCAAACGGCCGTCTCACTCCTTGCAGGACTCCGGGGGATTTCCGTGGCGGTCGGATCCGGGCCCGGCGATCCGTCTCGAGTGGACGGGACCCCGCCGCCTGGCGGCCGGACGTCCCCCGAGTCCGAAGGAGGTCCGGGTCCGGCCGCTTCCACGCAATCCTCTCCGCCGTCTTTGTCCGCCTGGTCCCGGCGCGGCGCGGTGCGGCAACGCTCGGCGGCCCGCGACCGCTTGCCTCGGAAGGGGGGAGCTTGACCGCCCGCGATGAAGTCACGAGTGAGCAGGTGAGAGGCAGCGCTGTCCATCTTGCCTGGCCGCAAGCGGCTTGCAAGCCTCATCTGGGAGAGGGGAAGGGGAGGGGTGCGAGGGGGGGCTTCACAGCCTCACCGGAGAGAGCTTCTTTCTCTCCGTTGCCACCGAGCAGTGGTCTCCACCGGCACCAGAATCCGGCGTCACAGCTCAGTCAACAAGGGCCTCCCTAGGTCCACAGGGCCTGACTGAGCGAAAACAACAGACCAAAACCAACACTGTCCACAAAGAACATGACTTTGGATGAAAATGATTCCCGGCCTTAATTTTTTTTTTTTTAAATAAGAAAGTCAGCAGTTTTCATCCAGGGTGAACAAACATATTTGCACCTGCACTCGGAGTAAGACCCGCGTGGCTAGGGCCTTCAGACTTGTGAGAGTGGACTGACCAGCAGCCGATTGTGGTCTTGCCGAATTGAACAGACTTTGTCCTTGTGAGGACAGCCTATATAGCCGGTGGGACTGGCCAGACACTGAACAAATAATCACCACGAGAGAGCGGATTGGTTACATAACGTTTGACCTCCCCCCTGGCAGTTGTATAATAGCGCCAGCCGGGCCGTCTGGGTCCGACAGCGCGCTCTACCCCTGCCAGTGAAGGACACTGTCGGACAACACATTGGCATCATAATAACCTACATGTATAATCAATATCACTCTTTACTTATCAGGATTTGGGGCTGTGAAAACCAGATACCACGGTGGCACATGATTTGGCAGTTTAATCAACCTCACCGCTAGAGTGCATAATGAAGACAACAAGGGCAGACATTGAAGGGAAAGGGGCGCGAATGCCTATATACACACAGCTGTTCGGGATACACATGGGTCGCATTTTCCAGTCGCGAACCTCACAACGCACGGCATGTCTGAAGAATTTTATTGATACAAAATGTGTACTGTCTGTCAGCGTGGCCGGATCCGAGCCCAGCTTCTGTAGAGAGAGAGAGAGGGGGTGGCCTATTCTAGTTGAATCTTGCGATTCAAATGTACTGACTGCGGGTCCGAGTCCGGCTTCTGTAGAAAGGGAGGAAGGGGAGGGTGTTGTGAGGTGCTCGTGGCCTCGCACAGGAAGCTGTGTTATTAATACCTATCCTGATATTCACCCAAGAGTGAAGAGGGACAACATGCCAGGACAGAGGAGTGACTGCATGATTGATCGGGTGTTATACACACTTCCAAATTACAGCGCAGTGCCTGCATACTCAGACGGATCATCGCACTAACCCAAATGTCTCGGAGGCGGATGATAATTCTGAAGCAAACCTGAGCTCGCTCTAGCTATACCATCAAGGAGGTATCGCCTAATACTATACCTACCTCATTGGTTATATGAAGTAAAGAATTATGAGAAACGCATCACTATAATGCATAACAGAAAGACCACAAAAATGGTTTTACGTTACTGGGAGACAGTGTCCCAAGGGATCATACATGTACTTTAAGGGGTAAGTGGTCGAGGTTTGCGGTGACACCATGTATCTATAGGGGCCTATATATTCTCTTTCAAGAAGTGTGGCTCTGAAATGAGCCGGTAACTCAACGTTTCGGGTAGTAGTGTGTACTCTGCCAGTCGTCATAAGACAGACGGGGTAAGGGGTAAGTAAGGTCACAAACACATAGCACTTTTACACTGGGGCAAAAGACAGTTTGATCCGGCATGGCATGAAAACAAATCTTAACCAAGGGATCATTTTTAAAAACTGTTTCTAGGGATGTAGGCAACATCAAATTGTCGAGACAAATACATGTGGTGCATGTAGGCACCTTTCTGCCAAAGTCTGAGCCGATATGTTAATTTCCAGAACCTCGGTTTGCAAGTTGAAAATCAGATTTCAACAAACTGAACATAAATTGAGGACGTGAAATTGGAGCTGGAAGCATTCGCTTGATTTGCCGCCTGCGACCTATTGCTGGCCAAAATTGGTGGCCATGCAGGTGCCATTTTGCTGGCCATTATTTGTGGTGACCTCCCCCCATGCAGTCCCCTGAAGAAGAAAAAAACCTTGGACCCCTGGTACGGCGGTGAGCAAGACGACAGCGTGCAGACAACCTTGGGAAATGAATCAAGTTGTGCCCGCCATAAAGCCGCTCGTGCAGTTAGGCAAACAATACATATCTGGGTTCCCCTGCCCGTAGGCTAAAAATCAATGAGCATCATATAGGCCCCTATATGCTGTGGAGGGCCAAACCGATGGTAATAAATAGTTGGTGGAGCAGTGATATAGATATAGTTCCAACCAGACAGGAACATGCATGTCCTGATCGACTCTGAGCAAAAAAATGTCCCAGACTATACTGATTCCCGTCAGAGCAGCGGTTTTTTTTTCGGTTTGGCTTCGTGGACATACCACTCCTTTCAGAGCAGACTTAAAGATAATCTGCCGTAATGCAAATCGCAATCGATAGAATCGATCAGTCTGTGTACAGGGCAAAGTCAGAGAGAGCTTCTTATCTTGCTGACTGACAGATAATTAGGACACCTTTAACAGCGCTTGACAGCGCTCGATTACGTGCACACAAGTACCCCGCAAAAAAAGTAGACCAAAACACAATCAATTTCATAGGGTCTTATTTTTTGCAGCATCTATGTAGACTGTAGGAACCGACTATGTTGGTGACAAACTGTGAGGGACTAGGGATAAATTCTGAGTGATATCATCTCTGTGGTACAAGTATTTTCAATGAAGTTAATACAAACAACTGTTGCAAACTGCTCATTGACTGAAATGATCTGCAATACATAGGCCTACATCTCAAAAGTTAGAGGGCCTGACGTTTCGATCCTATAGCAGGACCTTCATGAAAGACATCTGTATTTTCGATGCTTAATTGACTGACTTTATCTCCCCTTTTGTATATTCGGGCAAAAATGTGCAGGTGACGTTGGGTCACCTGTCATATCACACTCGAGTGCAGGATTCTTTCTCGATGGCAACGGTGGAATACGCAATGACCATTCATCCGTTCGGGAACAAGAATATATATGACCCGGCACAGCATAATGAGGAATAACCCCCACTTTTGAGATTTTGAGATTTTCTAAAGACGTGAAAGAGTATACCATTAGCTTTCAAAAGATATCAACATTATTTCCGTGTGAACTTTGTTGTAAATAGTACAAGGGGACTTCGCTTGTTCATTTGGTACCAGACATTATAGCAGCGCCATTGTAACTCCTCGAAAGCGGCCATTCAAAAAGGTAGGAACTTTATGTTTTCATGAAAACGGTACACAAACACTCCCCTGAAATCCTTGGGTTTTTTTTTTCAACATTTAGAGACGGATTTCGGAAAAATCCTTTGGACATAATATCCTCCAATACATTAACTTTCCGAAAATATATATATATATTTTTTTTTATCGAATTGAGAAGATACTTTGACTTCAGGCGTTGTTTACTCGAAAAGTGTTTTGGTGGGATATTCCTCATGTCGCTGTGCCGGGTCACATATGACTTGATAGATCAGTTGGGTATTCATCTCAGCCAATCAAACAATTGATTGCAATTAGACATCTGCAAATAAATATTTTCACTGGTGTCCAACCAGTGTGCTTGCTGGTTGAATCTGCACTCAGTCAGCGAGGGGGCAAGTTAGCAGATACCCCTGTAGTGGACATCAGTTGAGTCTGTTTAAAAATGGTGCACGATACTGGGCTTTCACTTCTGTGCACGGATGATGCACTTATTACTGAAGTCTCCTATATCACTGATTCGTCATTCATGAACTTTACATTCTTCTGAAAATGTAGCATCTTCCTTCTTGGAAATGCCCGCATCGACTTTTAATGAGATGCTGCATCTCCCTCCTCGAAATGCAGCGCCCTCCTCCTTGAGATGCTTCACAACTCTACCTGAGATGTTGCATCTCTCTACTAGAGGGAGAAAAAGAAGAAGGGATGATGTTATGTTTTTTTTATGATTTAACCACAAAAGAAGAACTCAAATAAATCAGTCTATTAATTGTGGAAAGGAGGCGTGTTTAAGGTTTTTTCAGGCGTTAGCTATAAGGAAGTAAAGTAGCATAAGGATATACGGAAGGCATGATCATGGAGGTAGAAGCAGACTTGTCTGTCACTCCACGGCAAGTGAGCGTTGCGATATTCTCCCGCCCAGCCGTGCGTGCAGCCGTCTGATCACGGACATGTTTTTTTTAATAGAGCCTGTCCGGGGGCTCTCTCGATATGCAAACGTGACCAGCCTGCATTATGATTTCTTTACAGATGGCCTTACCCCCCCCCCTCCAGACACACAGGTACCCCCACGCACTTGCGCGTTGAAAGTAGAATTGGCCAATGACTCCTGAACCACTCGTCCTTCACACGCGACACTACCGGACATTACAGTATATTCATGTACCTGTACATGTATACATGTCCAATGTACCTGCACAAAAGAAATTACTGCGCACCATACCACCGCGCAGCCGAAGGGGCGGTATAGTCTTGCTTATCAGGCGTTCAAAACATAGAGCTTGGGTGTCTCAGGCAACGCGGCCGGTAGAGGGCAGTAATAGGGTTGCAGTGTCACTCAGGGTGCAGAACACTAAATAGATCTCCCATTGAACACTGTACAAAAACACTCACTTTCAAAGTCAATTATCCCATGCCCAAAAGTCTCTCAGTTCTTGTAGCTATACTTAAAATTGTAGTTTGGACCTTCATCTCTCAGATTCTTTTCAATTTTAGTGCTCTTAGCCGATTAGATTTTTTGCTAATTACCCTCAGAAAAAAACACCCCCAAAATGTGTAGCCGTCCAAGCCGAATTTCTGCAAGGATTTTGGGATGGACCCCTCCACTTCCACAGCCAAATAGGGCCACATTTAAAGCCAGATATGGTCCAAATTACATACCAAATTGAAGAGTGAACCCCCAGGTTGTCTTAAGCTTCACTTGTTCTACAATGTATCAGTTAATTAGCCTCCAAAGACCCCTTATTAAAAAAAAGTTGTGGGTACACACTTTATGATAATCAGCTCGGCGGAGCCATCTTGGATGGATTTTGTGTGCTGCACCCCTCAATGGAGCTTCCCTAATTATATGACGCAAAGCAAAAACCCTTACTATCGAGGCGAACAATTCCACACCCAAAAAAGTTTCTGACTTCTTGTAGGTAGGCCTACGGAAATTCGTAGTTTGGACATGTGTCGGGATTTTATTTTTTTTTCTTCAATTTTTGGCGTTCTTAGCCGAGTGGATTTTCTGGTAATTACCCTAGAATGAAAAAAACCCAAACAGAATTGTGTATCTGAATAAGCCGAAATTCTGCTTGTGAAGCCACTTCTATTGCCACATTATGGTCAGAATTACACCCGGCTAACATTGAAGCCCAGGTTGTCCGAAGCCTCATTTATTCTACAATTGATTAGCCCTCCGAAGACCCCTTATTAAAAAAAAAAACCTACAAGCTGTGAATCCACACTTAATGACAAGCTGCTCGCTGGAGCCCTTTCGGATTGAATTAGTGCGCCGCTAGCGCAGCTGGGATAGTGGCTTAGCGGGACCGGCGAGACTAACGAGCTCCCAGGCACCTCGCTCGACGAAGGTCACCCTGGTTGGAGTCGACTTGCCTTTGGGAAGATTTTAAGGTCGAGTCGGGAATTGGAACCACGGGATAATTTTAAAAAAAAGAGCCCAAAACAGAAATTCTATCCATTTTTAGGCATTGTATTTGATCTGCTTATGCATCACTGAATCGAATTTTTCACTTGCTGGTCCAGATTTTGTAAAAGAAATTGTAAAAAATAGTCTTTTTAACCAAATTTCTTTTAATCTCCACTAGGCTTATGTTGTATTTTTTGTAATTTTGTTTTACAGTATTTAGTTTTGGCTTTATTTTGTATTTAGCGCTTTGAGGTCTTTTTAGCGATTTGGATTCATTTTTATGAATATCTGTTTATTATCATTTTTATCATAATTACACGGTGACATGCATCCAGTATGTTACAGGAAGTCCCCAGTCTCTAAAGCAATAATATTCCGCTAAGCCTGCCTTTTTTTATTGGCCAAGATAAAAAAATTCTTTGATTATGATATTTAACTCTCGACTATGAATCTCGCCACGTTCATTGATAAACGGTTTAATGCCCACCAACAACCCAGTGTTCCTGCCTAAGCCCCTATCACACTAAAACAAAATGCATTACAAGAGTAAATTGTCAATGACAGCTTTTTCAAAGAAATTAAACCCAAACAAACTATATACTACTGGAAGGGGTATAAAATTTACTTTATTATGGTACAAGAAAATCCAAGATATCATAAACCATATCAACGGAACAGTGAATGGTTAACGCCATCATTTTCACAAGCCTTAAAAATAGATCACTGAATTTCACGTAGTTCAGCGTTTATAGCTTTTCTGCGTCCTTCGTTAAATCCCGTAACTCGGCAGGTATGGGATGAACTGCAAAAGACTGCAGGGCCATACCACTACTAAAAGTAGAAATTACGTGAGGGACCACCTAACATAATCATGCTCAGAAATTCCTGACTGAAATCATACGATCCTGAAACAATATGATCAAGACCGGAATTTTTTTCCTCAAAAAAAACAGGAACTTTCCAAAACGAAAAAAAGAACGGTCTGCCCTTAAGAAAAGGTCCTGCTAGAATCGAAATCCCAGCCCCACTTTGTTTTGATTTTTTTTTTTTTTTTTAGGTTTGTAGACTTGTCAACTAGTTCGTATTGTAATTCTAAAATTTAGTGGGCCTGACGTTTCGATCCTAGCAGGACCTTTCTCATAGGCAGAGTGACAAGGACAACACAGATACATGTACACGAAGGAAGGGGGAGAGAGTGAATAGGACACGGATGAGAAACAAAGGACAAAAAGTGAAGCTGGTAGGGTGAGATCTTAAATGTTCGTCGCCAATCAACTGTCATCCGTCATATTCCTCTTCGAATAATCACCTTCCACGATCATATCCTCTTTTCCACGCCATGGATGACAGCCTTGAAGTTCTTTTTTTTTCCCTCACAGGAAGTGATGACCCCCCCCCCCCTCCCCGTTGAAATGCGTGTTTTCCACAGAGCGGGAGCCTTCAACTCTTCCTGCCGAACCAAGGGAAGTTCCATTGTAATTATAGCGTCATAGAAGCATGGACAATTTATTTATTTAGTTTTGTCTGTTTGGCCCGCCATAAGCGGGGTTCTAATGTCTAAACCGCATTCCACTAGCCCAGTAGGGCGTTCGGTTATAACAATGCACAGCTTACCTACTCAAGCATGAGCTTATATAAGAGCTATCACACCGACACACCCACTTTCAGGTGGTCACGCACACCGAGTTCTACAGTACCTGCTAAACCCTGCTATTCTTTCCGGCAACGCCCTTATTTCGAGCGTAACTCAGTATAATGTCCACGTCGAGCGAGCACGATCCTTCCTTGATTTTTCAAAAGTTCAAGGACAACTTCGATGCCAAATTCAGCGCCATTTCTAAGCCCCAAAATGACCATACTGTCTTGAAAGAGCTAGAGCTGAAGTTAGAGGCCAAAAACCTGACTAAACCGGGAAATATCGCTCAATACGAGTTTTGCGGTCATCTGGAAATTTTCTTGTCAAAAATCAAAACGGCTATCCGGAATGAAGAAGATCCAGAAATAGTTCTGCAAACTGTGGAAGACGCCCTGAAGCTCGTATCGGAAAGAAAGCAGAAAATCCGCATCGCCGATTCCAGCAAGGCCGGCTGGGGAACTATCTCCCAACTCGACAAGACGGAAGCAGACAAGCTGTCCTCCGATCAACACAAGAAGGTTCTTGCTGCCGAGGAAGCCGCCTTCAAGGAAATCGAAAGACGCAAACGTCGGAGACATGATGCTCCTCAACCCCTGTTGGGCCAAAGACCTGCCCCGGATCATCCTGATCGGTATCTTTTTTGAGGTACAGTAACGTATCGGAAACCATTCTCGTCCCTCATATTACTTTGTCAATTTTTTCATGTACGCCTTGCACTCCACTGCCTACCCCATGTTGTAATAAACCCTCCTAGAACATAGACCTTGTCTCCTTGCCTTCTTTTGGCGGTCCATTAAGTCCAAACTGTTTTTCATGCGTATGAGCGGAGCGAAGTAGCATGAAATTATTAATTCGAACGCGCGTCACGTAAACAGAATACACGTATATGGCGGTGCTTTTTACTTCGGCCAATTGGTCGTTTACGAATTGAAGGCTTAGGCTTGGGCTTAGGCTTCGGTCATAATTATTTTCTCTTACCCGTTATGATATCACAGGGCGGGCATCTAGAAACAAGCGTTTGGCCCCAGTTTCTTGGTGAATACTCTGTACCTGATAAGCCAAGAAACCTACAATTCACAAATTCGATCATTCACGATCTGTGATTTTAGCTTTTGTCAGCCCGAAATTGATCCGATGCCTGAGCCAGAGCCTTAGCCAGAGTCTGGGCCGTGGTTTCGAAAACGCATGACGTCATTTGTTAGGGCGCCCTCACCAAGAGGTCACAAAATGGTAGATTGCTGAATTCCATCGGCCCAGTCGTTATTCCCAGCGCACTCAACGCCCCCACCCCCCCCCCCCGTCTGTGTTATCGTTTTGTGACCACTTTCAACAGAGCAGGTTTTCTAATGTAAAACAGAGAGGGGGAGAGGGTTTCTTCAATTATCTAATTTCTCCGAATGTATGACTCATTTATCTTTCATCAAGCACCTTTTTTGAAGGTATCTTCTTGGTTGAATCATTGCTCTTTCAAAAGATGATCTTTCTGTTCTTCTGCCCCTTACCAAAATGTCCCTGTAAGAGCTGTTGAAAAAAAAAAGACAGCCTGAGAAAACTGAACAAGGGAAGCCAAAAATATTCATTTGGTCCCGGGTTCTCAGCAAATATTGACTCGAGTCACTTTTATACTTTTGCAGATCAAAAAATAACCGCATTGGCAGGTTTTATAGGAACGGAATTTCTCTTGGAAACAGATAACGGAATGTGGGTCGTCCTAAAAATGAGCATTGGGTAAACAATGAGGACCAAACCGGGTTATTTATCTGTCGCCCGGTTATTCTGAGTCAACTATATTGTCAGGTGAAAAGTGGACCTTGGATATGTAAACATTTTCCTTTCTCATGAAATGGGTAAGAACACCCCCACTCCCGATAATCTATACCCTAGTTGTCCAAAACGAATAAATACTGAGGGTTATCGTCCCTTATGCTCAAACCGCACTTGCTCCGATTGTCATATCTGGTTCACAAAATGGACGCCTCGCTTCAAAAAACGTACGTATTGCTTCCTCTCCGTTTCCAAAGTATTGGATTCAACAAATACACTTTTCATTCGAAGGATAATGACTATGAAAATTAATGTAGGTGGTCTGGTGTCGTTTAGGCGATGAATTATACTGTATTCATGGCATCCAAGGTGGTCTGGTTTCGCGAATACAAAATAATTGCTTTGGCCAGCGTTGTTAGAGGTCGACTGTGAGACCCAAAACAAAAATCAACTATCGTGGCAATTATCATTGTCTGAACTCAAAGCGTGCCCAAGATCATTATGGTCTATCGGAACTGGTGAACCTTGATCTTAGACCTTTTCCGGTGATAGGTTTGGTTTTAGTTCGCCAGACACGGTCTACTGAA
Organism: Luidia sarsii; assembly: GCA_949987565.1. NCBI lineage: Eukaryota > Metazoa > Echinodermata > Asteroidea > Paxillosida > Luidiidae > Luidia > Luidia sarsii. The sequence continues at coordinate 20,595,245 of OX465108.1, read as the reverse complement.
CCCGTCAATTTCATACATTTAACCTCAACATTTTTTTCAAGGTTATCTTCTACGTACAGAGATGTTCGGGTAGATTTTAGTCAATGCGTGTTGGTCTAATTATTTCAGTTTTTTGGTTAGTACATTTTGCTTTCCTTTTTTTAACTTTCTGCAGTGTGTTTAGTTAATACATTATAAAATGTACAGGAAAGTCATAAACATGATAGATCATGAAATCTACCCCGAAATGAGGTATGTTGGTTTTGCAATCTACCATGAATATGATATTATGATTTTTGCGTTGAGGAGATTGTAATTCAATTAGGTTTCTCCTCTAACATTCTCCTCAAAACAAAACTCATATTACATCAATGATTCACGCAGCTGTACCCGCCGCTATACAGATTGGAATCCGCCACACGACCTTGACCAGCTCGTCGTCGATCCAGTAGTTAAGACGTCCGCACTAGAAAGCAGGAGTCGCGGGTTCGAATCCCGCCCGAGCTGCCTGCATTTCTTTCGGCAGGAAATCGGGCAAAGCACTGGGCACTCGATGCTTAAGTACAGCAGACCGTCATTGAATTACATACGGTTTAAAGTCGGTCTCTGAAATGAGACACACAGTACATTGGACACAATATTGTTTAGGCCTCTTGTCAAAAAGATCATCGGTTGGGTATCAGATGATTTGACCCGTCCGCTGTCGTTTCCACCGGATAGCCATCGTGAATTGTTCACCCCAGAGTCCAGTACAATCGGCTTTCTACCGGTGGGAAATTTGATCGGTCGGATGAATTCAACCGGCACTCAACCGATGATCTTTTTGACAAGAGACCTTAGATCGATCGGCAACCTACCGGTCCGATTGGATCCCTCTTACAGACCCCGTGTCTTCCCTGCACTATAGAAGCCGCACGTCGGAAGCGCCAACCTCCGAGGAATCGGAAACAGCCACTCTCAGACATCGCTCCACAGTAACGCGCTCCTTCTCGGAGTCGGGTTTGTCTCCTCGTCCCCAGATATCGCCCGAGCTGAGCAAAGCAACACAGGCGGCCAAGGGGTGAGGATCCCGGAGATAACAATATTCCTTCTTCTTCTTCTCCTCCTTCCTTTCCCCTTTCCCTTCCCCTCCCCCTTGTCCTCCCCTCCCCTCCCCTCCCCCTCCTCCCCTCCCCCTCCCCTCCCCTCCTCCCTCCCCTCCCCCTCCTCCCTCCCCTCCCCCTCCCCTCCTCCTCCCCCTCACCCTCCCCTCCTCCTCCCCCTCCCCCTCTCCCCCTCCCCTCCCCCTCCCATCGCCCTCTCCTTCCCCCTCCCCTCCCCTCCCCCATATCCCTATCATTGAATGTTGTCCCTATCGTTGAATGTTATCCCTATAACGTTAGTTTTTTAGCATTGTCTATGTGTGGGTTTTTTCTATCACTGTTCTTTTTCCTTTTATCAAGAAATCATTTTCTCTCTGATATAATTATGTCATTTGTTTCTCACTATTTCCTTTAAAAAGTAGAAACAAAACTTGTTCTTCGTGATTGCTCATGATGTTCTTCTGTGATTTTCATCAACAGAGGGGAGCGGCAGTCGGCTAAAGCGGCCTCCGCCAAGCGACGATTCTACGACAGGGCTGGCCCCAAAGTTTCCTTTTCATCCGACAACTTGTGAGTGCCAAGGGGGGGGGGGGCGATGTGTAGCTAAATCCTCCCACATATATTAAAGCCACATCAAATCCAGTCACGTCGTATTCCGAAGGAGGTCTAAGACCATCTAGGGACACAGTGGTGTCGCTGAAATTGTAATTCAAGTTCCAACTTTGAAAGAAAATCAAACTTGACATTCCACTGAACTACGTTATTGGACGAGGCGGTACCGTTCTTTTACAATGAGCCCGCCACACATTGTGTTTAGTTCTCCAACAGCGAAGCAACTCGGTCTGCAAATGTATTCATACGTCACGTGAGCATGCCCGAATACCTGCTGTGAATGAGACGCCGAGGGCGCTGTTTGTCAATTGAATCCCTGGCTCTGGCTCCGGCTCCGGCTCCGGCCCGTCCCCATCACAGACAACCTTAAAATACAGCTTGTGGTTCGTAGACTATTCCATAAGAAACTGACACCAAAGTTTTTTTTGCTAATGACGGATGAGAGGAATGACACCGAAGCCGAAACCCGGAGCCAGAGCCAGAGCCAGAGCCAGAGCCAGAGCCAGAGCCAGAGCCAGAGCCAGAGCCAGAGCCAGAGCCAGAGCCAGAGCCAGAGCCAGAGCCAGAGCCAGAGCCAGAGCCAGAGCCAGAACCAGAACCAAAGCCAGAGCCAGAGCCAGAGCCAGAGCCAGAACCAGAACCAGAGCCAGAGCCAGAGCCAGAGCCAGAGAGTCAGAGCCAGAGGCAGAGCCAGAGCCAGAGCCAGAGCCACAGTCTTTTATCCTCAGAGCACAGCCGTTTACTCTTTGTGGAGTAATCGAACGCAACCAATTCAGTGCTCATCTGATAACCATTGCAGTTTTGAGGATGAGAGCGATCGGAGGTCCGCGCATTCCAGCACCACATCCGAAGAGGCCAACCCCACCACGGAGTCTCGGCCACAGACCGGCAGGAAGGGGACAGACCACTGCTCAGAAACGTCCAGCACGAGGTACCGACGTCGATTGTCATTCGCAAACAATTTGGGAAATGTTTGACGTGTTGGTCTGACGTATTGATCCCAGCAGCACCACCCTTCTTGTCTTCAGTCTTCGGGATGCACCTTTCTCTAAACACACCCATTTGTTTACCGAGGGAAATGGTTCAAAATGCAGCACGGATTCGGTTCTTGTTAAATATTGGTAAATCGACATGGCCATTCCTCCGATTAAATAAAAGTTTCTGCTGCCATCTTCTCTGTTTAACTTTAAGTGGCCATTGGTGCAATTTATCAGTTCCGCTGGTCTACCCCGGTCAGCTCAGGTTGTGACGTCATTACCACCAACCAATTAACTGATACCCAGCCACCCGATTCGACTACCCACCGTCAGTAACAAGCCCCGGGTCAACTCGGTAAAGCGAATCGAGCGCACCGTGTATATAAGGCCCTTTTCCAAAACCCGACGTAAATGTCCTATACAACATCGGTAAAGGTCACAAGATTGCCACAGTTTGTGTGTTACACCATTAAACATTCCCGAAAAAAGCAATCCTGCGAAGGTTTCAGCTCAAATGGTGATCTGAGAAAGTAGAAAAGGGCAAAAAACAGTCACCGGTTGCACCGTTCTGTAGTGTAAGAAATAGTTACTCGCGAGTGAAAAACTATTTGTCGATGTTTGAGTGAAGATTTCTCGAGAAGTACAGCATCCCAGACCGTAAGACTTCAACATGAGGCTTTTATTATGACCATCTACAAACTGTTTGAATTATAAGGAAATCTGTGGACATCGATGATTTCCGATCTTCCCAATGTTGTATCGGGCCTTTAAGCTCAGGCTCAGCCGGCTTTGTCTCTTTCTCTTTCATACATTTTTAAAGAACACGTACAAAGCACGAAAATCTGCTATGAAAGAAATTTTCTTCCCTGGCATTATTTCACTTGATGCATGTCGTACTTGACTTGTATTCTATGATATTGGTTGCTTCGCATGAAATGGAAGTGGAACTTCGGCTGGCAACCTGATTTTCCGAGGACGATATTTCATGCTTAAGCAAATTTCGGTGCTTAAGCGGATCGATGAAGTTGTCCAGGTGCGAGTTCAAAATCACCAGGGGATCATCAGCGTGTGCACGCAGTGTGTTTGCCGCGCGCGTGTGAACACGCTGATCGGGCCTGAATTCCCAATTGGGAACTGATACGACGGCTCGTGGGTCGTGACGTCGTGCACAGAGCGCCTGGCTGCCAGTCAAGCTCCTCTCATTACCAGCGTTACCATCCCATGATGCACTTCCATACGACCAAGACACGTGTTGACACTATATACAGACATTATGATCCACGTGTTTTTCTCCTGTAGGTCCAGATCTTTGGGTTCGATGCCAAAAATAATCGCCGTAGCCATCTCCAAACTCGAGGTCAGTTCTGTCGATTCCCTCAAGTAATTATAGACGGTACGGCAAATGAAGAGGTACACCGTATCTAATAGACACGAAAAGCCCGTACATGTTGCACAGTACAACTATAGACCCTTCTTACTGACGTCACGTTGCTACTAGAAACAGCGAGATCCGCCATCTTGGAGTACACACATACGCTTTCGCTTGCACGTTTGTGTTCGTTTAACGTTACGTTAGTCATCATGGCGAATTCGAATGCTGCACGGTCGGCTTATTACAGTTCTCTCGACATTCTCGGCTTTATTGCTAAAATAGAATCGCGACAACCATTTCGTCCATCTTTTTAGCGAAAGTGTACGAGTAGCGTCACCTTCTATTGTCAGTACAGCGGGTAAACGATAAAATGATTTCTTATCACGACCCCCTGCTTCCACAGCCAAGGACAGCGCAAAAGTTAATCATCTTTCAACAAAACAAAAACCTCCAATCCATGGTACAACCACGGAGGAATAAAAAGAGATTCCTCCATGGCACAACTAGTAATTAATACTAGTAAAAAGTAGTAGTAGTAGTAGTACACAACTACGACGAGTTTAAAACTTGCCGCCGTGCATGTGGAGTTGTTTGTATGCACAGCTGACTTAGTAACGGCGGTGACGTGCTCATGTGTGTAATCCAAGATGGCCGATAAACAAAACCGTGACGTCATCGAAGACGGGTCTATAGGCCCTATAATTATGTAGACCCATTATAAATGTCACTGTCATAAAATATACACGGTATGTTGAAAACTTATGCTGGATTTTTTTTTTATCAAGGAATAGTCTCTGCAACAAAGGTTTGGTGATACAATTCAAACGAATAGGAGGTTTATCATTGTTGATGTCACCTTGGGACCATGCCACGTGCAGTGCGACCATGTACCACCACTTAAAATGTGCGACTCGAATACAAGTCTAAAGACAAGTTTATATGGGTGATTATTCCTGACAGCTTCCATTTCCGGATTTGGCCAGTTTAATTGGAAAGTAAGGCCATCTTCACGCCGATGAAATACCTATTTCTGACTGGTATAGAAATAGATTTGTCCAATTAAATCGCGGCCCAAGGATTTTTACGAAGTGCGTACACACCGGCCTTGTCGTAATATGATTAACATCGGGTGGTTCGTTTATTTCCTTGTGTTCAGGGAAGAAGTCGACGCAAGCAGTTCTGCAAGGTTTTTGGTGAAATCTCGCCCCGTGAGCTACTGCTTCAATGTGAGTGATTACGCACAGTGTAATCCAATGAGGGTTTTCCTACTCGACGTAACAAGGCTGGCATGCAGTTAAGCCCTCATTTCATGCTACTTCGCTGCGCTCATACGCACGAAAAACAGTGTAGTATTAATGGGACGCCATAAGAAGGACATTTGGCACTGGTTTGAGTTTTAGGACTATTTAATACAGCATGGGATAGTGGTGGTACACAGACAGTGTACCAAGTTATTTATATAAGGCCTACAGTATTTCTCAGAGTGCATGTTATGACCGGAATCCAATTTGTACTTGAACTGCAGAATGCGCCAGAATTTATAGAAAAGGCAATACCCTTGGTTTCAAGACGAACGATATAATTATACCTAGCAAATAATCAGAAGAAGTTTTTTAGTTGGCAATCACATTTTTTGGAGAGGAAGACATCATACTCGATGCACTGTCCTTTATTAGCAGTTCGACAAACATTATTCAACATTATTGGGGGCCTGAAATTTCGATCCAAGCAGGACCTTCATCTAAGGCAAACCAAAAACCACGAAAATAGACAACAAAACGTGACTGGAAATTTTAGTAGAATTCATTGGAATACCATCAAACCCTTGAGCAGAGAATGCTGGTCAGATCAAGTTCTTCCATATTTTGTTTTTATGTAGAGTGTCTGACGTTCTAATCCTTGCAGGACTTTCCCAGAAGGCAGAATATCTTTGCTATACGTTCAGACCATCAAGCCCTTGACGATTTAGAGCTTTACATTTTGGTCATTTTAATTCAATGAGGTTTTGCCCTTGCTCGACGTGATACACACCGGGTGCTCAGTGCTTTGCTGGACCGCCGAGCCGGTCGAGGTCGTGTTGTGGACTCGAATAATGTATAGCGGCGGATACCGCGTTGCATCACAGATATATCTAAGTATGTTGGTCGATCATGAGTAGCTTGTGTAGTCAGTAAGCAGTTTGTATCACTCCAAGTCTTGACCGGTTTGATTTCCTCAACACATCTCACCAGCTTTTCAGTGTGCACTGATACAGAGCGCTTTGATACAAGGCAGGATGTTCGTCACAAGTGGCAGAGTCTGTTTCTATGCCAACATCCTTGGCAACGGGAGTAAGGTAAGCGCTGTGCAAAATGAGGCTTTATTTGAAACAACGATACCGCTATTTCGAAATACGCAAGCCACCGTGTGCACAATTTGAGATGTTTTTGATTAAAAGAAGTCCTTAGTGAAGTAGAAGTTGGATCCGACTAAGACAGACGATTGGACACTACTAGCTGTTATTCAGTGTCCCGAGTTTAATGATCTCGGTCTAATGTATGGCGAGCCGCCTTCAACTTCGTGAGCCTAAAGTTGTAAAATGGAATGATAGCCTGGCCTGTGAACTATACTAAGGGCGTATGGGCGGCCAAAACAAAGAATCTTATCAGCCACATTTCTCAGTACTGAGATTTCCCTCCAAGGCTGTGATCGATCGGCTGCCGAGTCTCAAAGATAAAGTGCACACAAATATTCACAGCTCTTAACAGAAAGAATTTATTTAGCGAACCGACGCCAATGTGCACTCCGTGAGCCTTCTCCCCTCGGTGACAATTTCTCTCATAGGTTTACCGCACAGGGCGAGTTGACAAAGAGAGCCATGGAATGCTCTTTCTCAGGACTGATCCTGTACCGGTAGCGATTATTTTTTCCGTACCTCTAACGCGCCAAGTTGGCCCCTTAATTGCAAATGTGCGACTTGAATGAAGACCACCGCGATTTTCGCGGCTCGTTCCCAACTCGCCCACTAGTCTACCTGCCCCTTGCCAACTCGGCCACTGGTCTACTTGCCCGTAGCCAACATCGCCCACTAGTCTACTTGCCCTTTGCCAACGAGCCGCGGAAATCGCGTTGGTCTTCGTTCAAGTCGCACAATTGCAATTAAGGGGCCAACTTGACGCGTTAGTGGTACCGAAAAAAATAATCGCGTACTGGTAGGCCTACTATGCCGAGATCCGTTGGTTATACCACGCACGCCAAACACGTCAATGACCTTGAATGCGCACAGTGCACAGTTGCTGAAGCGTAACACGCGTAACAGTGGGCGGAGCTATAGCTATGTATACCGCGGGTCGCATTATTTATTTTTTACACCGCAGCCTAGAGTATACTTCGTTGTAGCAGTGAAAAACCGCGCTTGAAAAGAGACTAACATGTAGTGCTGCGTTTCTGCGTATTTTTTCTTTCAGCGATATACAAAAATGTTGCAAACTGCTTACTGACTAAAATTACCTAAATGCAAATCTAAAAAAAATAGTGGGCCATGGGCCTGACGTTCCGATCCTAGCAGGACCTTTCTCTGTCTTTGAGAAAGGTCCTGCTAGGATCGAAACGTCAGGCCCACTAAATGTTGGTAATTTTTCTTTCATAGGTTTTTCATTCTTTACTCTGAAAGCATTATCATGGAACACAGGGGAGGAGGAATCACTCCAATACTCTCACAATACTTCGAGGTATATGGATGCAGCACACAAAATCCATCCAAGATGGCTCTGCCGAGCTGATTATCATAAAGTGTGTACCCACAACTTTTTTTAATAAGGTGTCTTTCGAGGCTAATTAACTGAAACATTGTAGAACAAGTGAAGCTTAAGACAACCTGGGGGTTCACTCTTCAATTTGGTATGTAATTTGGACCATATCTGGCTTTAAATGGGGCCCTATTTGGCTGTGGAAGTGGAGGGGTCCATCCCAAAATCCTTGCAGAAATTCGGCTTGGACGGCTACACATTTTGGGGGTGTTTTTTTTTCTGGGGGTAATTAGCAAAAAATCTAATCGGCTAAGAGCACTAAAATTGAAAAGAATCTGACAGATGAAGGTCCAAACTACAATTTTAAGTATAGCTACAAGAACTGAGAGACTTTTGGGCATGGGCTAATTGGCTTTGAAAGTGAGTGTTTCATGCTACTTCGCTCCGCTCATACGCATGAAAAACAGTTTGGACTTAATGGACCGCCAAAAGAAGTCAAGGAGACAAGGTCTATGTTCTAGGAGGGTTTATTACAACATGGGGTAGGCAGTGGAGTGCAAGGCGTACATATATAAGCTCATGCTTGAGTAGGTAAGCTGTGCATTGTTATAACCGAACGCCCTACTGGGCTAGTGGAATGCGGTTTAGACATTAGAACCCCGCTTATGGCGGGCCAAACAGACAAAACTAAAAATTTTGTACAGTGTTCAATGGGAGCTCTAGTTAGTGTTCTGCACCCATATGCCTTTTGTTTGCAGTTAGGGCGCCCTCCCTGCTGGCTGGCTCATCGTGGACCGATTCATAAAACTCGTCTTAACTCAGTACGAGGCGTCGCAGAAGCTTTACAAAATTGACCCCTGCTTGTAACGCAGGGCTAGTCTCTTTTCAAGACCAAATTTGCATTGCCACAGCAAAAACCCTAGGCTGCGGTGTAAATTTAAAAAAAAACCGCCTGCGGGTATCCCCCCCCCACCGGCTATCACCATGCCTGCGCCTGCACGCAACCAAACAAATAAACACACATACAATATTTCCAAAGCCACTCCAACACCTATAGTAATGATTTATAGTGGGAAATTTTTTTTGTATCAACGATCCAGATTGACATTCCAATGAGTGAAATACGGTCTATTTGCAAGGCAAACATGGATCCCGCGGACCCCAACGCCATTAGCATCAACACGGACAATGCCAAGGTATCTCTTTATTCATTACATACGGATCTCCGTTGATTAACTTGCTCTCCAGCTTGGTACATATTTTTTGGAGCAGAGTCATGATTCTGCAAATACAAAGACAGAAGACTTTTTTCGACACAGTTTTCGATGTTTTCATGCCTATACCGGTACCTGTACGTTTTGCCTAAGGGGAACAACGGCGTTCACTCTATATTGTATAATGGTTGGGATACAATGTGATCTAACTGCCATGTATAAAAACCAGGTTTTCGCTTAGAAGTAAAAATTCAATGTGGACCGTGTGTGTATATACAGACATGCCCAATTGTAATTGGTAAAACATGCAACATTTCACGCGGTGTTTATCACTTCTGCTGTCGGGCCATTGCTTGCTCAGGGTGAAATAAAATACATAGGCTATTCAAAAAAACATCCACGTGAGTGTTTAAAGCAGCTGCGAGAAATGGGCCTTGAGGTGCTCTCGTTAAATTTCCAATGTCTCCTCAGAGACTGCGGGCAAGACTGACCTTTGCCATGTGTTGCATTTGGATTCACAAAGACCCCAAAATATGCAATCACGGTTTTACTACGAAAAACCCAGTGCGTGTGTGCTACAGATATACCCTCCTCCCCCTCAAACTCAAACTATAGTACTGCAGCTCAACCGTGAGCAATTCATACCAAAATGATGCCGGTGTAAAGGCGAAGGTGTTAACTGGTGCACGCGAATCTAGTGCCTTCTGGAGACCTAAGATAATAGGTTGAATAGGTCTCCACAGGGAAATTGTAAAGGTGTATAGGTCTCCATCAAGGTTTTCATGAAACTGATATTTGGAAATAACTCAAAAACGGGGAAATTGTGATAGGTAAGAATCCGTCGCAAATTGAAGTGCTATATAAAAGGGACATACGGTCCAAATATCTACCCAGGAAAGCGAATGTGGTTGAAATGGGAGCATTTTTAAAACATCGTTTCTCACGCGGTTGTATAGTGCACGAGAACAAGGCCATGTCTCCACAAGGATACAGATTCAGGTATATGTGTAACGTTCTAGGTGTACACGAACATAACTTCACTTCTCATTGCTCCCGGCTTGCTTGTGCGCATGCGTACAGTACGTCTTCGGGTCGCTCCTGTGTCGAGGCACCACGTACAAGACGCTGATGCAAGTCTGGGAGAAAGAGACAAGCCGTGACGAAGAGGTAGACCTTTGGCTGCTTGAGACGTAGCAGAGCGATATTCAACTATAGCACCCGACTGTCTTAACACATTTTTTTAAAGGAATGTTAATTCCCATCTCCAGCTTTCCTGATTCCCTCTCTGTCTCCTTCTCTGTCTCTTTCTTTAGCCCTTAATCTTGGGTGGCTTTTCAGCCTTGTTTTTGGCGATTTTGCATTAAAATTAGAGACAGTTGAGAAGAATTTCTGCCTTTGAGAAAGGGCCCGTTTGGGATCGAAACGTCAGGGTCTCTACAGATTTTGTTTTATCATTTTGATCACTTTAACAACTTGAAACCCATTTTGTATTATTTTACTTAAAACTTGGTGGAGAGGATTTCCAGAACTACTGATGGAAATGATGCTTATACTGCGGCTGGCTAGATCTGTAGTGGGGGTTTTTGCTATAAAGAACTGCTGTGATTCCTCCTATTTAGGATAAGTCCACCATAAGTCAAGATGGCTCCTTCGTCCAGGAAAGCGGAGATTCGTGCGAATTTATCACCGACCAGGATTCGGAGGTAACTATCCCCACTCTCAAACAACTTGCACACACACACACACACAAACACACCCACACACACCCCTACACGCGTATACTTGTGGGATATTCCCTTTGTTCTCGTGTACTAAAAAAAAAAAATCCCGGAAAAGCCTAATTCAAATCGCTCCTTTTCGAACCAGAATCACTTTCCTAGGCTGAAATTTCTAGCGAATGTCCCTTATATAATAGAGTTCTTTTTGCGACGGATAAACATACCTCGGAAATTCCTCCTTTCTGAGTTAATTCTAAATAACCAGTTTCGTGAAAACCTTATGGGGTACCAAAAAAGTACCCCACAAGGAGCGGTCCCATTGTTTGGAGTACCCACCCATTGTTCCGGTACCCCACAACCCCGATAATGTAAACCCACAAGAACACACCCCCACACACGCACACACTGACGATTGGAAACCCCTTCACTAATGTGATCAGCGCTGATGTTAGGTTTGTTGCAGGTTGGTTAAATACTGACTCGGGAAACAGTAAGCCTGTGCTGTTCAATCAGGTAATGTCTTGCCAGTCTTTAGGTTCATTTTACAGGTCCGAATTAACCAGTGGCTTCATTTGCCGACAGAAGGAGGCGAGCGATTCCCGACTTGGTCCCAGTCGCTTCTCCGACGTCCGTAATCATCACCATAGATCAGGTAACGTCCTCAACATTGCCACACGCATTGCAGTCAGTCAGTATTGGCGTGTAAACCGATCGTAAATCGCTCAAACCTTTTGTGGTCGATACAAACATTTCTAAGTAGGCACTCCTATACCAATACTTTTTAAATTAATTCTTTGACAAGAGTGAATGGGAGATTTCAGGTTTTTCGTAGTGGATGTACCAAGTCAAGGGTGGTTTGCGGTATCGTCATCTGGAAGTGCATGTATCTCTTTTTCTGAGTATGTGTGATTCTGAAATGAACAGAACGATGAACACCTATTTAATAAGATTTTTGGTTTAGCCCCAGGTAAGGGGAACCCGGTCCTACTGACGCATGCGCAGCCCGCCAAGCAGCTGACACGCTCAGTATGGAAGATGCGTCTCGTGGTACCATTTGTTGTACTCGTGTAAGTATCAGATTCCCACGTCAGAATATGTCGATACCAAGTCTGTGCACGATGATAACCGATAGCTCTGGATCCCTTTGAGTAAACATGTCCTAGGCCGCGAGCAGTCCGCTTCTACCGGGCTATCTTGAAGAAATACAGGATTTCAAGTTCAGAGAACCGTCTGTGACGGCAGCACATCATGGCTCAAATAATTCGCCGTCAAATTCGAACTTCCGGCACTCCCTAGCGAGGTCACGCGTACGGTCGGTTCACGCCATGTCTTTAGTATATAGCCTATAGAGCCCAGTGGTTCTCACTGGTAGCGTGGTGCGTGTCGGATCAATACTGCATGTGGTACATTCAACGAAATAAAACGAAGACAGCCATGAAGAATGGTTCATTGCTTTGTTTCAATCTTGTGAGAGTCACGACTGTATACTTGGGTCTCTTTCCCAATCCTTAAATCGAAAAAGCTTCCAGCAAATTAGCGCAGGCAATGCGTGAACAAGTTGCCCGAGTCGACGTACTGACTTAAAAACAGCAAGTAACAGAACATAGATATAATGATAATTTGCGTCGAGGAGAATGTAATTCAATGAGGTTTTGCCCTTACTCGACGTGATAAACACTGAATGCTCAGTGCTTTGCCCGGTGCCTGCCGTGTTTATCACGTCGAGTAAGAGCAAAACCTCATTGAATTACATTCTCCTCGACGCAAAACATCATTATATCTATGATGCAACGCGGTGCCCGCCGCTATACATTATTCAAATCCAACACACGACCTCGACCAGCTCGGTGGTCGAGTGGTTAAGACGTCCGTACTATAATTCGGGACATTTTTATCAGACACCGAGCAAAGCACTGAGCATTCAGTGTTTATCACGTCGAGTAAGGGCAAAACCTCATTGAATTAAGTAACAGATCGAAATCTATAATTATCCAAATCTCTGTTTCAGAATCTGTTTTCTTATTGGGTCTTGGGTGCTGCTGATGTACCGCGTGGGTAGAGTACGCGAGAGACTGGAGAGAATCCCCGATGTGGCGGAGGCTATGGAGTAAGTGGAGTCATATCCCAATGCATTGCGGCCGGCTTTCATTCAGATGCAAACAACCAGCTCGGGGATCACACAAAGTGGATGCAGCTTTTTTTTTGTTTTTTAAGTCAAAGAAACAAAGGAAACATTCACTGAACAAACTTGTAGGTTCGCATGGTGGAAATACTATAAAGTGGAATGTTTGCAGTGACACCATATGTAGCACCTCTCTTTCAAGAGCTGAAAAGAGCCGGTAACTCAACGTTTTAGGTAGTGTGTACTCTGCCCGTCGTCAGGAGACTGGTTTGACTCCATTGAGACTGTCTGGTTTTCAACAATTGGTTGTTTGCATCTGAATGAAAACGGGGGTGTGCGATCCCTGGAGATGGACGGTACTTAATGGTTGAATCGCTTCTGACTGGCGCCCCACCCCGGTAAAGACTAGTCGACTATTAGGGACGGCACCATCTAATTAGGGCTGGATAGCTCAGACGGAAGAGCACTGGTACTTTGATCCAGAGGTCTCGGGTTCAAGTCCCCGTCCAGTCAAAGTTTTCTTTGCCTATTTGTACATTGTTGCACAGAGGTAGGTCATCTGTGAAAAATGATTCGATGGAAAGCGGTGCAAATGATACTTGTCTGGTTCCGTTTTTCAAAATAAGAGTTCACTGAAGTAATTCAAATTAAGACTATTATTATGTGTTTTATCTGTTAAAGGTAAGTTATTTGCTAAGCAAGGTTAGTCAGCTTAAGCAGCTCGAGGAAAATTGAGCACAGGTCGTATATAGATAATCTCGACTATATCTTTTTGCTGTACGCAGATGGAATAATTTGGTGGTAGCAGGTCAGACGAGCAACTTGGAACGAGTAGCCGAAGTACGGGAATCGTTACTTGTCAGCCTACGGGTGCTGAACAGGGTGAGTCTGGGTACCATACGCTGGTGGTGCAATTGGTCAAATTTGCCGCCAATCAAAACCGTTTTACGTCGAGTTATGACATTTCCCATTTCTGTAAAACACATTTTCCCTTTCTTGACTTTGTTTTCATCTGGTGGTTTTGAAAATTAGCGAAGATTATCGATCGAGAGCTGCATCATAACTTATGCAATGTGTTATCCATTGAAAGATAATTATCATACGATGGGTCTTACGGCAACAAATTGGCAACAAAATGAGCTGGACAATGAAAACACCCTTATTTTTCCCTCAGATGCAAACAATGCTAGTATCGTCTCTTCAGGGACAGATATCGGCAAAGGAACTCGCAAGCCTAAGCCTAGACGATGACCCGGTCGATAACGCGTAATGGTGGCGCTGAAGAATGCAGACGGCACGAGCAAGTTGGTAGCGTCAAGCTGAGAAGCCAAACATTTTGGTACTCGGACACTCGTGAGCGATTCAAATCCATGGATGGAGCCGTGAGATGCTTTACCGCCACTTGGTGGCAGCAGACACATATGCGACCGCTGCACAAGCATTAATCGAGACATTTTCTATAATTATAGGCTAGTACACGTATTAGTAAGTGGTACTAGTAGGCCACATGTAGGCCCTATAGGCCTACTGCAATGTACAATTAGTACAGTACAAGTACTGCTAGGTACTACCACAGATAGTACAGGTGTATTACTAATACTAGACCTAGAACGACGGACACAGCCATTTATTTGTTTATGGCCAGCCAGTGTGAGGAAAAGCACGAGGTATGAATTCTCCAGTGAAGAAGGTAGGAAGCTTGAAATCGTTCAACTCGAACGTGCTTGGTTAGGGTCGTTACCCAAAGGGTGTCTGCAATAAATATCACAGTCAAGCTCATTTTCTACTGTCATCTAGGGATATGAAGTGTACAAACATATTGGCAAGCTACTTGTTCTTAGTGGGGTCAGAAATTGGTCACTTTTGTTTTTAATACCTTTGAAAACATCCTTATAAAAATGAGGGCGCTGTTGTAAGTTCAAGTCAGGAACCCGCAGTTTAAAAAACAACATAATGAAAAACGCAGTGGCTGTTGTTACGGCAGTCGTCCGTGTGGTTCCCTGACTTGATTGTATTTCGTCAGCATTGCAGGCTGGTTGAACCAGTCTATTAGCTGATAGTCTGGTTCCAAGAGCTAAACATCCTGACAAATACTGTCAAGTCAGGGCACCACACGGACGACTGCCGTAACAATAGCCACTGCGTAATACAAACATTAACCTTCAAACCGCAAATTAATCCCTCTGGATTAGGTTTGATGAAAAACTCCTTTGCTAAATCGGATTATGAAGTATACATTTTGGCAATAAATCAACAGGTTTAGGGATAGGTCTGCAGGGGAAAAAAAAAAAAACTTTCGTACACAACCAAATGGGTTTCTGTTGCATGATCCTGTGATGACATCACACATTTGCTCATGAATATTGAAATTATCATTAGCATAAAAATGGAAATTTTGCAAATGCACCCCCAGAACAAGTGTGAAAAACAATTTGATTGTTCGCGACATTGCCAAATATTTATTGCAGAGACCCTTTAACAACTCCATGTAATGATGGATGCATAAACCTTGACTTTTACCCAACAGAAACACACCGCAGTTTGGACTATTTTTGGTATTTATAAAAAAAGACGCATTTAATAATAATATTCCCAACATGGCCTCATATCAAACCAAATCAAATAATTTATTGCATAATTGACTACATTTTGTGCGCAGTAAAATTAGCGCACACAAGAACGGTGCTGGCAATGGTGTTTGTGGCCACGCAATAAGCCTAAGCTCTTGTAGTAGGACTAGTAGTTTTACTACTAGTACTAGTGCAGTAGTTCTATTTAGAAATGCATTATTAGATAAACCATGCACAGAAGCAGATTCGTTTTTCGTGCGGACCGATTAACCAAAACGCTTTGCACCTTCCGCACAGGACACACACTGTATACCGCAATTTACCACAGTGCCCACAGGGGTGTAGGCTCACATACCACAGGACACCACAAAAAAAACTGCAGTGGAATGTCCTGGTGCATGGCCCTTATCCTCCCACAGGAAAAACCATGTGTGGTTAATTGTGGTTTCAATGCCGGTTAGGGTTAATTAAAGATGTACAATGTATTTGTGACCCTGCACAGCATAATGAAGACTAACCCCCCTTTTTGAGATTTTGAGATTTTCCAATGATGTGAAAGAGTATACTATTAGCTTTCAAATGATATCAAAATATAATATCCTCTAATACTTAAAATTTCTGAAAATACAAAAAAAAAAAAAAAATTTGTAATCGAATTATGAAGATACTTTAACTTCAGGCGATGTTTACTTAAAAAGTGTTTTGGTGGGATATTCCTCATGTCGTTGTGCCGGGTCACATTTATTTCTGTACATGGCAACCTGCACAGGCACTCAGCGACTCAGTACAAACTGAAATAATGTTATCATGAGGGGAAAAGAATAAATTAGTTATAACAGAAGGATAGCTTTTTTCATAGTATTACTTGCTTTATTCCATATCATAGATACAGCGCATGCACTAAGAGCCTGAGTAATGACAATGTGAATATATCAATAAATCAGATCTGTAGAAGACTTGTTGAAAGTTCTTTTTTATCATTTTGGAATTTGTTCATGGGCTTCACTGAGAGTCCGCACCACTAGTGACATCATCCACACTCCTCAAGTCAGACACATGCTTCCACAAAACTGCTCCACCTCTCTCACTCTTGGACGACCTCACACTAATACGACAGAAAAAAACACCTTAATCAGGGAGTTCCCGATACAGCTGCACATTTTTTTTTGGGGGGGGGGGGGCGTGCGAATGTTTACATGCCATCACGTAACTTATAATGGATATTTCTGCATCTCATTTGGTGCAGAACAGGAGTGGAAATGAGCAAAGAGAAGACTATCATATTGTCCACATTCTTCTTTGTACATTTCCATCGCTGCTCTGTGCCAAACACTATGCAAAATATACCCACTATAAGTCACGTGATGGCATGTAAACAAAATGATACCTTTAAAGGCCCAATACAACATTGGGAAGATCGGAATTTCGGAAAACATCGATGCCACAGATTTCATTGTAATCTATACAGTTTGTAGATGGTCACGATATACAATGTAATCCTCATGTTGAAATCTTACGGTCTCTGATGCTGTACTTCTAGAGAAATCTTCACTCAAATATCGACAAATAGTTTATTACTATTAGTTCGAGTAATAAACTATTTCTTACACTACAGAACGGTGCGAAAACCATGACATTTTTTTGCCTTTTTCTACTTTCTCAGATTACCATTTGAGCTAAAACCTTTCTTTTACTGGAATGTTTAATGGTTTAGCACACAAACTGTGGTAATCTTTTGACCTTTTGCCAATGTTGTATTGGGCCTTTAATCATGGAGTCCCTAGTCCAGCTGCACATTTTTGTTGGGGGGGGGGGGGGGAAGGGGGGAGGGCGAAGTCTCCAGTGACCCCCGGTCAGAATGTAGGGACCGGGATCTTCTTGAAGGTGCGAAGGCACTCCTTGGAGCAGCACAGGCCCACGAAGCCCACGCTGTCTGCTGCCCTCTGCCAGGGCTGGGCCCAGTCCAGCTTGAGCAGGTGCACCCAGGCCACGGTGAAGAGGGGGAGGGCCTGACAGCTGGGCGCCATGCAGTGAGCCGTGGGCGCATCGGCAAGGTCGGACAGGCTCCTGGGCAAGGCGCTCACATCCAGCTTGTCTGGTGCGGCGCGCAAAAGGGAAAACAAGTGAGCAATGAACAAACATCAAAGGAAAAACAAAACCTATTAGTCAAGGTCGACATTGGTAAAGATCAAAAGATTGCCACAGTTTATGTGTTAAAGCCCCTACACAACATTGGTCGAGGTAAAAAAATAGCATTCATACGTTGTCTGATCCAACATATGCATGGAATAGCACACCCGTGAAAATTTCAGCTCAATCTGCCAATTACCGAGTCTCGAGAAAATCGTGAAAACCGCTTCATTTGTTTCGCGAAAATGCAGCATTAAATGCTGTACTGTCCCGAAAAATAGTTTAGATCTCGGTGAGACGTAAACTATTTCTTTTACCCATTTCTCCCAAAATACAACATTTTAGTCAGAAATATTTCAGTGAGAGGTTTCTACTATAACCATTGTCAAACTGTATAAGTTTCATGTAAATCTGTGAACATTTCTGTTTTTCGATCTTACCAATGTTGTGTAGGGGCTTTAAACCATTAAACATTCCCAAAAAGAAATCCTGCGAAGGTTTTAGAGAATCTGAGAATGTAGAAAAAGGGAAAAAAAAGGTCACGGTTTCGCACTGGCCTGTAGTGTAAGAAATAGTTTATTACTCGCTATTTTTCAGA
The DNA here is from genome assembly GCA_949987565.1 of Luidia sarsii. Taxonomy (NCBI): domain Eukaryota; kingdom Metazoa; phylum Echinodermata; class Asteroidea; order Paxillosida; family Luidiidae; genus Luidia; species Luidia sarsii. The sequence goes on along the minus strand of OX465108.1, from coordinate 20,577,143 downwards.
CTTGAGACTTGACTTGACAAAAAGATTATGCGAGACTTGACTTGACTTGCTATTATTTGTTTTGGTACTTGAATTGACTTGGGGGAAAAAAATGACTCGGTTACAATTCTGCGATCAACCCTCTGAATCGTCACTGCACGAGAGACGGTTGCGACCGTAAGATCTTAGCTTACCCTTGGAGCTGTGGGCGGCCGCAAAGCACAGCTCCAACAGAGGTGGGGGCATTCCCGGCTCCTTCCCATCGTTGACGATGCGGAGTGCCGGCGGTAAAATGGCCGTCAGGCTGTTGGCCCTGACGACGTGCTTGCTCCGAAATTGGTTGGCGGCAATATTTCCCACGCCACATCTAGGAGGAGAGGGTCGTCAGAAAACACAAATTGTAGACCATGTACGCGATTTTCAAGCGATATCATTCTTTGGTCAAATGCATCCGACTCTTGCCTCCCCGTCTCAGCAAAAAAAGGATTACATTCGCACGGACACAAATCGTATCATATCTAAAATTGAAGGGGGTATCTGCCTCTAGCCGCACATTTTTGAATCCACCACATGACCTTGCCCAGCTCGATGGTCAAGCCGGTAAGAAGTCTGCATGAGAAAGCAGTATGTTTTTCAGCAGGCAAAGCAAAGTACATTGTAAAGTTTAATCATTGTACTTCGAGTGGGCAAACCCTGTTTGAATTTGAACCCCAGCAAAGTTGGCAGACTATCTATGTTTTATTCACTCCGCTTATGTCCGGCATACGGTGCTAACAAGTGCCTCATTCCGGAAAGATGGCAAAGAAAACTTTGACTGGGCCATGGACTTGAACCCGAGAACTCTGGTTTTGCGTACCAGTGGTCCTACCATCTGACCTAGCCAGCTCTTATAGATGGCGGCCTTCCAATAATAACACTACTGTATATCTGTAAAAGGTCCTGCTAGGATCGAAACGTCAGGCCCACTAAATTTTACTGTATATCTGGATAGCTTAGATACTAAGGGCCGGAAAGCTCAGATGGTAAGAGCGGTAAGAGCTTGAGATGGTAAGAGATGGTAAGAGCAAAACCAGAGGTCTCGGGTTCGAATCCCGGTCCAGGCAATGTTTTCTCTGCCAGTTTTTAAAATTATTCAAAGAGTTCCCTGTCAGTATTTCCATGATTTGTTTGAACGCCTCATTTGAGTGACAGTGCCTAAGAAGCTGACAGTCATCCAATCTGTGAGATCTGAGGGCCCCTCGGGGTGAGTCACGCCAACCTACTTGGTAGCACCAATCTTCTTCTTCCACAGACTGAACGGCAAGGCATAGAGAAGAGGGTTGTTGTCCACATACACTGTCCGTAATCTCTCCTGCCAGAATCCAAGATCTGATTAAAAAATAAAAAAGTAGGAGTAATGGGTTTGCAGTGACACCATGTAAAATTCTCTCTTTTTGTGAGTACCCCGGTATATGTGGTTCTGAAGAGAACTGGAGGAACTCAACGTTTCAAACAGTATACACTGTTCGTCTTCAGGAGACTGCTGGATTGTAACTGGGAGAGGGGCTCAAGTAGTGTGGAGAGGGATCCTGGTGAGGGGATTAGTCCAGTGTAGGGTGAAGGCGGGAACAAAGGATGCTGCACTATTCCAACCCTGGCTCCAGCTAGCATGGGCTTTAACACACTCAGTAATAGCAGCCTTAGCCATAGCCCTTATTCCAACCCAGGCTCCAGCTAGCATGGGCTGGAACACACTCAGTAATAGCAGCAGCCTTAGCCATAGCCCTTATTCCAACCCAGGCTCCAGCTAGCATGGGCTGGAACACACTCAGTAACAGCAGCCTTAGCCATAGCCCTTATTCCAACCCAGGCTCCAGCTAGCATGGGCTGGAACACACTCAGTAACAGCAGCCTTAGCCAGAGCCCTTATTCCAACCCTGGCTCCAGCTAGCATGGGCTGGAACACACTCAGTAACAGCAGCCTTAGCCATAGCCCTTATTCCAACCCAGGCTCCAGCTAGCATGGGCTGGAACACACTCAGTAACAGCAGCCTTAGCCAGAGCCCTTATTCCAACCCAGGCTCCAGCTAGCATGGGCTGTAACACACTCAGTAATAGCAGCCTTAGCCATAGCCCTTATTCCAACCCTGGCTCCACCTAGCATGGGCTGGAACACACTCAGTCACAGCAGCCTTAGCCATAGCCCTTATTCCAACCCAGGCTCCAGCTTTGATGTCTTTTTCCTGACAATTATGACACATCTTGGGGTACAGTCTCTGTCACTATTTATTTCAGTATTATTTAATGAGGGTAAATTCCTATCAGTGCACAGCACTGCTTCCCACAGAGGCCATCAGGAGTACAAACATCATGGTAATAAAATTACATAAAAAATAACAAATATACATAGAAATTCATTATGTCAAAAACATCAAACAAATTTATTTAAAAAAATTAAACAAAAACGAGATTTTGCCTTTGAGAAAGGTCCTGCTTGGATCGAAATGTCAGGCCCACTAAATTTTAAGATTTGCATTTTGGTAATTTTAGTCAGTTAGCAGTTTGCAACATTTTTGTATATCACTTCAAAAAACAAGATTAGGTTAAGTTTTAACATAAAAATACTAAAAAAAGGTAAAGAAAAGTAAAATGAAAATATTGATTTATAAAATTTAAAAATTTTTTCTTCTCACCCATGGGTAGGAATGACAGCATGTTGCCACTGACAGTGAGCTCCTCCAACTCCATGAGATGGGTCAGTTGCCGGGGCAACCACTGCAGCTGGTTGTTGATCAGGTTCAACGACCTGAGCTGGCGGCACTTGCTGAGCTCCGTGGGGAGACAGGTCAGCCGGTTGCAGCTGGCCTCCAGGACACACAGATTCTCAAGGTTTCCCAGCTCTGCCCCAAAAAAGACAAGATTTGTATCCATAGCCCACCAGTTAAAATGAAATATCTACATACAAATCAGAAGATTACTACCCAAAAAGAACCTATATACCTAAAATTTCAGTATTTTCCAGACAAGCTAATTTGATTTTAGAGTATTCAGTGGTTGGGGTTCCAAACTTGCCTAAGGTTTAACATCCACTAACTAGCTGCATAACATCCATTAGCTTCACGCATGGTTTCCACTGACTAGCTTTTTGATATTCACTACTGCTTCACATGCAATAACCACCTGCTTGGTATCCACTAAACCAGCTAGCCACTTACTAGTTGCCCAATGCAAACTGGCTAGCTACTTTGTATCAATTAACCAGCTGCCTGGTATACCAGCAGCTGGTTATCCACTAACCAGCAGCTGGTTATCCACTAACCAGCAGCTGCGTATACACTAACCAGCAGCTGCAAATCCACTAACCAACACCTGCATATCCACTAACCAGCAGCTGCATATCCACTAACCAGCATGTAGACATCCACTAACCAGCATATAGACATCCACTAACAAGCATCTAGACATCCACTAACCAGCATCTAGACATCCAACAACCAGCATCTAGACATCCACTAACCAGCAGCTGCATATCCACTAACCAGCAGTTGCATATCCACTAACCAGCAGCTGCATATCCACTAACCAGCAGCTGCATATCCACTAACCAGCAGCTGCATATCCACTAACTTCCACTAACCCAAAACAAATCAGCCTACTAATGGACTATCCTTATTCAGCGATGAGATAACTGTCTACAAATCTTGTAGTCGTTCCATCACCAACAAACCGCCACTCATGCACTGACCAACGATGAGTCTGGGACCCACTGACCTCTCGGTAGCGCTGCAATTAAGTTATCCGCTAGGAAGAGTTTCTCCAGGGTGTTGATTTGGCCCAGGGAAGGAGGGAGCGACTTCAGCTGGTTGTTGCTCACGTCCAGGGATTGAAGGTTGGTCAAGTTGCTAATCTCTGGCGAGCGATGAGAACAGAATGGGTTCCACATTTCGCACAAATGGATACATCTCTTAAAAACTACCAGCTTTTTAGATTAAATCTCAAAAGTTTGAGGGCCTGACGTTTCGATCCTAGCAGGACCTTTCTCAAAAGGCAAAGGTCCTGCTAGGATCGAAACGTCAGGCCCTTGTGTTGTAGGTTATTTTAGTCAGTGAGCAGTTTGCCAAAAAAAAATTATTTACTTCAGCTTTAAGATTATCTTATACGACCCCCCCCCCCAAAAAAAGGAAAACTGTCAGCGAAATTGTAAAAAAAAAAAAACATTGACAAAAGCACAGAAAATTTGACTTGACCAGGAATTGAACCTGCATTCAACTGCCAAGGTTATGCTAATTTTACCACTTCCCCTTCTCCTGTAATATCTAAGAATGATTTTCAAAGCTGACTGAGAATATACAATTGCTGAAGGACGTCTTACCATCTGGTAAACTTGTTAAATTGTTGGAGTGCAGGTACCTGTGGGTTGTGTATGACGGTGAGACCAAAGAAATAAAGAAATTGGTGAGAAGCTGATAAACAATTCGGTGACTGATTACTGCGGCCCAAATTTCCGGTGAAGCAAATCCACGGCTAGAGAAGAGATTGCGCATAATCATTTCACACCATTAAGTGCAAATTCAAGGCAGTTGCCTCCTTTAGCCTCAATTTTTGTTTGTACACAGCAGGGAATTCTTTGTTTGTACACAGGCAGTCAGGACATGGTGGCACACATTCATGCCTTTCGTTTAATAATATGAGACTGCAGTTCTTGCCTTCTACTTACAATTCTACAAGTCCTTTCAGATTCCCAATGTTGGCAGGCTGCAAAATAAGACGAGGTAGAAGGTCACATCAGTTTCTAAATCAACAACATCCCTGTATCGGGGCACAAATATCACTGTTCAAATAATCCCAACTTGAATCACGATTTAAAAAAAAAAAATTTTTTTGTAACATTCACACAAGCCCTAAAAATCGCGACGCAAAAAGCCCATGCAGGGAGACGTAGCATAAACAAGCACAGCACTTCCTGTCAGTCACAGCACGAGCAATGCATTGTGGGATTAAACACAAAACAATTCCTTTTCTGTGGAGTGTTCACACAAACTTCCCTTGTCAAAAAAATTTGTTTGAAAAGTCACACTAATAGTGGAGTCCAAATCGTGATTCATATCCAACTAATGATCATGATTATTGTACGCACACGCACCCAAAAAAACGGAATCCCTACTAATTTCTCCGAAACTACCCACTCAACGTTTCAACATGCATTGCTGATATCTAGGCGAAAATTCTAAGTCAATTTCTCTTCTGAACTCCGTCTAGTTTTTGTAGCAAAAAATTAAGCAATTCACAAACTTGAGTGCTTTGCCAGAGAGTTGTGCGATAAAAATACGGCCATCTATACCCATGATGCTTTGAGAACGTCGAAAAGATTTATTATCGCTCGTCCTTCTTCTCTTTATTACATTATTGTAAAGGCATGGAGTTTCTTGACCCCTTGACAACAGCCGACGTCACGAGCCGTCGGCAATCGTCCGGCCCCCCCAAAAAAAACGGAGCCTCACCAGGGCCGTGAGGAGGTTCCTCTTCAGGTAGAGGCGCTGCAGGTGACGGAAGGTCTGGTCGTCCCGGACCAGCTCGGCGGGCAGGGCGGCCAGCCCCTTGTAGTTGAGGAAGATCTTCCGGCGCTGGACCTCCTTGGCCTCCTCCAGGAGCTCCTCCACGCTGCTCGCCTCGCTGTCCTCGGCCACAATGGAGGCGCTCCTTGTCGTCATGCTCCGCCTTGGACTTTAGAGAACTGGTGGCTCTCTGGAGCAGGGGGAGGTTGGGGAGACCCAAAAAGAAGTTAGCGTCGTAATCATTTCCATGTCCAACAAACAAAGGAAAAACAAAATTTTGGCAAAGAAATTGGCAAAGAAAACTTTGACTTTTGACTAGTTTTATATATCCTTTGAGAAAGGTCCTGCTAGGATCGAAACGTCAGGCCCACTAAATTTTAAGATTTCCATTTTGGTAATTTTCGTCAGTAAGCAGTTTGCAACATTTATGTATATCACTCTAGTTTTATATATTAGTTTTTTTTATTACTAAAATAGTAATACTAAACTACTACTGAGTATTATTACTACTACTACTAGTAGTACTACTAGTACTTAATAGTACTACTACTAATCATAATACTTAATAGTAATACAACTAACTAGTATTAGTGAGTAAGCAGTAAGTAGTAGTAAAGTTGTTGCTAGAAAAGCTACACTCTTCCCAACTGGCTGGTTACTCTACTCTCTAGACTCTAATTGTCTTGTCTTACTGTTCTTACAGTTACAGTTTTAGAACTATCGGTAATTATTCAATCATACCATGCCTCTACCTCCATGATCATACCATGTTCACTAGTCCGAGTAACGTGACTGTAGTCAGTCACCCGACCCTCAAAATGTCAAAATTCGATAAAAGAAAGGGTGACTTGTCGGGTCCAACTAGTTACTCGGACTAGTAACTAGTACTAGTAGTACTAGTAGTAGTACTAGTAGTACTAGTCTATAGTACTAGTACTACTAGTACTACTACAAAGTACTAGTACTTAGTAGTAGTACTACTACTAGTACTAGTACTACTAGCCAGTACTAGTAGTAGTACTACTACTAGTAACTTAGTACTAGTACTAGTACTACAGTACATAGTACTACTGTACTAAGTAATACTCTGCCTTTGAGAAAGGTCCTGCTAAGAGTAAGATCGAAACGTCAGGCCCACTAAATTTTAAGATGTACTATAAATTATAATACTTAATAGTACTACTACTAGTACTAATACTATTGTACAGTGTTATTTTCATAACTCAACTCGCCGCCGATCACTGGTCAGTCATAGGACTAAGACATCATACGATAGCAAGGGGTACAACTTACAAGGAATGGTAAGAAGAGAGATAACTACACACTCACTTGCTGTCACACTCACAGCTCACACTGCATCGCCATCTTGTTTACGATTTACGATTTGCGACTCCGAGTCTAGACTAGCAAACTTGTACCTTGCTTGTACAACCACCACATTTTACCAGTCGTCAGAATTCACACACTGCCATTGTCAAATCGCTTCATGGTTACAGGTGTCGCTTTCGTTCAGATAGTTACAATGTTCCCGTGTTTATTTGATGTATTCGTGTGGCTTTGTCTCACACTTGTCATGAGACAAAGTCATACGAATACATCGAATAAATAAACATGTGTATCGATACATGTACGTGGGTACATTGAAAGTGAATCAAAAGACTGAAACTAGTTTAGTGCATGGCCGTCGGCAATGTGCTGTACATGTACAATGTACATGTACATGTACGTGTATGTACATGTACATGTACATACACGTACATGTACACGTACATGTACATGTACATGTACGTGTATGTACATGTACATGTACAATGTACATGTACACGTTATCTACATGTACATGTACATGTACAATGTACATGTACATGTACGTGTATGTACATGTACATGTACACGTTATCTACATGTACATGTACACGTACATGTACTACAATGTACATGTGCAGTATACACATGCATACATGAGCCATAGAGATTATAGATAAGATTATTTATAATATCTATGAGCAGTGAACAGTACATGAACTGTACAGGACATTATTATAATGTGAATGCAAGTGCACGGCATGTTTATTTCAATATTTTTAGTCCTGCTAGGATCGAAACGTCAGGCCCACTAAATTTTAAGATATAGTTTACATTTTGGTAATTTTAGTCAGTTTGCAACTTTTTTGTATATCACCAATATTTTTAGTGTGTATTAGGCTTAGTGTGTATTCGTACTATGTGTGATTCATTGTTTGTGATATCCCGGAAAATTAAATAAATATAAAATTTTGATATGAAATAATTATACATAATTTTGTCCAAAAACAAAATCATGTACACATGTACATGTACCGTACATGTACAGTATGTAAATGACATGTACATGTGCAGTACATGTACACGTACAAAATGTACGTGTACATGTACATGTACACTGTACATGACATCTTCACTATTTAACATGTTCACATGTCATGCAGCCCACGTGAACCTCAAGCGGCTGGTGACGTTCACTCCGTTAGTTTTTATTCGAGACGTTAAGCGCTGTCTACTATTGCGTAGCGCGCCCTCTCGCGACATCTGCATATACGAATGCTCGCCAAACTGCTTTCCATACATAAAGCACGGTGGCAGTGATGTTTTAGAGTCTTGAATCAAGACCATCCACTCACATGCGCAATGCATATGACGTGGTCTCTTACGTCTGTACATCGCTGGGTATTGCACAACATACAGAAAAGTGTGTGTGCTATTGAACGGCCTTTTCTAACAAGACTTGTCGACGTGACGACTCGTTTTACTTGGCAGGAGGACACGAAATCCAACCGCCAAGATGGTAAGCACACATCCTTCTTCAATCTTTCAACATCTTTTATGAATATATGTTCAAGAAGGCGATGAAACCAGTTTCAATGTAGTTTTTCCCGTAAATACTTCAAAAAGAACGGTTTTATGTGAGCAATCGTTTCATCCGGCTGCGTCAAATCGATGTGATAGCGCAACCGCACCACGTAGCAATTATGTTCCCATATTGAATCGCCATCCTGTAAATCGGCCTCCAAGAATTCGCCATGTCATCCATTTTTAAATGTTAAGGGAAAGTCACTATATACTACAGACATCATCATCCCGGAACAATGCAAATACTAGGCCCATATTGAATGTTAATGTTCGATTTTTCGTGGATGACGAATGACAAAATATTCTGAACAGATGACTAACATTAACAACACGTTTGAGTTCAAGGGCAGTTTCTAAAAACCACAAAAATAACATGTCTACTTGACGAACCACCGCCCAAATCAACTATAACTTGCCTTTTTTTGACCAGTATTTTGTGATAATAATTAACTTACGGCCATAAACTTCGGCAAATTGAATTGTTTACCCGAGACGATTTACCGTAGATTTTGGGTTTTTTTAACTCGTGCTTGAATTCATTCATCAATCTTTTGTCTCGGCTTATCACTAATGACTGTTTTTTTCAAAAAAAAAATCATTTGTTGTACTGCCTGTTTCCACGTTTATTAACCAGAAATCAGTCGACGTACAGTTTTCCCAAAAATCGTTATTTTGTAGTTCGTATGTACATAGGAAAAGTGAAGTGCTTGTTTTGTACAGGACAGTCGTCTGGTTGACACAGACATCCCGCAAAATTATGAATTTGGGGAAAACTTAAAGTCCAATTTTTTTTTGGCAACAGGTTGTGACAGACCATGGAAAAATAGTCTTTATGACAATTGGTCTTATTTGGGTTTAGGATTTTTTTCCCACCCATTTATGGTGAAGGTATTAAAGTAAAATCTTTCCGTTATGTCAAAATAGTGTCAGTGAGTCAACTTACTTTCCATACGCAATTAGGCCTACATTACTAAGCGGGTGGTTTTTTTTAATGCCAGGTTTAAAAAGGTCTTGGTAGTATTTTGTTTTATATAGGAAGTGTATATTTTGCCCTTCCTTAACTCCAGTTGTCCAAATGTTTACAGCAAAGGATATGCTGCCTTTTATATAAAACTGTAAAAGGTCTTACAGATCAGATACATGTTGAATGCTTGGATGGGTGTGAACTTCTATATTTGTTTGTTTGTTTTTTCCCTACGTAGGTGAACTTTACCATAGACCAGATCCGGGCCATTATGGACAAAAAGGCCAACATCCGGAACATGTCCGTGATCGCTCACGTTGATCACGGCAAGTCCACCCTGACTGACTCACTGGTCAGCAAAGCTGGTATCATTGCCAATGCCAGGGCTGGGGAGGCGCGCTTTACGGACACCCGTAAGGATGAGCAAGAGAGATGCATCACCATCAAGTCGACGTGAGTTGGCATTTGCAGTGTGTGGCCTTTGACCCAAAACCTGACTCTACCTTCTCTGTTTATATTGGTCCAGAGCAGAAAACAACAGTTTTGAGGTTGAAGGTTTTTTGTTTGTTTGTTTTTTGTTTTGTTTTTTTGTACGTAAAATCTCTCGTACACGACACACCCTCATAAGGCGCGCTACCAACTTCCACCATCAGCTGAAACAAAGTGCACGTCCATGGAGTGAAAAAAATGCACATACATGGTGTGGCTGCACAGATATGCCTCAATTAAAGTCATTTTGAGTACTTGACTGTCCAAGAAATTTCAATTCTATAAAAATTAACCATATAGGAGGGTTTTCGTTGACGCCATGTATAAAGGTCTCTTTAAGAAGAGGTATGGTTCTGAAAAGATAACTGAGCGATAACTCAACATTCTGGCCAGTATGCTCTGGCCGTCATCCGGAAAACTGACCATGCAAAGTCTCAATAAGTCTTAGTTTTTATTTGTATAGGATTTGTCGTACATGAGAATGGTGCCAACTACCGTATTTGAAGGGCACTTGAACCAGAGATCTGTGGGTTTGCATACAGCGTCCTAACCATCTGAGCTAACTTAAATGGCGGCCTTCCCAATAGTCAACTAGGCGTTGGGCCAAAGTTCTTAAGGCCAACAGATGTTTGTTTGTTGTTGTTGTTGTTTTTTGTTTTTTTTAAGACAACACAGTTATTACTGAAGACCTAACATTTCTTTCTCCGTAGACCATTGACCCTTTTTGTTGTATTCCCTTCTCGTTAGTGCCATCTCCCTGTACTACGAGCTGAAAGAGGCAGACATGTGTTTCATCACCCAGGAGAAGGATGGCAACGGCTTTCTGATCAATCTCATTGACTCTCCGGGACACGTTGACTTCTCCTCGGAGGTGACTGCCGCACTGCGTGTGACCGACGGTGCCCTTGTCGTCGTAGACTGTGTCAGCGGTAAATAAAGGCTTCCTTTATTCTTTGAAAAATGCAGTAAACAAAAAACACCAAGCAATATAACCATGACTTAAAGCGATATACAAAAATGTTGCAAACTGCTTACTGACTAAAATTACCAAAATGCAAATCTTAAAATTTAGTGGGCCTGACGTTTCGATCCTAGCAGGACCTTTCTCAAAGGCAATATAACCAATATAACCATGGTTGAATCGGTAGTTCTGACTGGCGCCTCCGCCCAGACAAAGACAAGTTGTCTATCTGGGAGGCCATCATCTAAGTGGTGGATAGCTCAGATGGTGAGCTGGTATGAAAATCCTGTCAATGTTTTCTTGGCCATTTTTTTCAACTTGTTCACAAGTTTCCAAGTCAGTTTTTCATTGATTTGCTTGAGATGTATTTAGAAATAAAAAGTTGTAGATTTTCACTTTTATGCTAGGAATGACTTGTCCATTCGTTGTATTTAAGGGAGGAAGTATTGAAATATAAAAAGCTCAAAAATTTAGTGGGTCTAACGTTTCAATCCTAGCAGGACCTTTCTCAAAGGCAGAGTGACAAGGTGATTGTGGGTGCCCTCCCTGATTTTGCTCTGGTCATCAAAGGCCAAAGTGGCATTGCCTGAAAAAAATCCCAGATTCAAGTCCTGCTTCTAGTACAGTGATTTTGAAGACGAAAAGGAATAAAGTCTGTATAATTTAGAGGCCCTGACATCGATCCTAGCAGGACCTTGAAAAAATACCAAGACCGTGTTTAGACCATGACAGAATAACGAGGGGAGATAATTAACAGGAAGGATGGGGATGGGGTGGGGGAAGAGGCATTGCAGAGAGGTCTGTTTGACATTTGTGTGCTTGATTGGTCCATGCAGGGGTGTGCGTACAGACGGAGACTGTGCTGCGCCAGGCCATCAGCGAGCGGATCAAGCCCGTGGTCTTCATGAACAAGATGGACCGGGCTCTCCTGGAGCTGCAGTTGGAGATGGAGGACCTGTACCAGACCTTCCAGCGTATCGTGGAGAGCATCAACGTCATCGTGGCCACCTACGGTGACGAGGACGGGCCCATGGGAGACATCCAGGTGTGTGTCAGTGGATCCGCTCCCAGCCTTAGCCCGGCCTAAGTGTCCGTGACTGCCGCATGCTTTCTGGGGGTTTTTTCTCTTCTGTAATGCGCCATGTTCTAAACTCGCTCAGCATTTGAAGGCATAACTTCACTACACTAATTACTCACTCTGCCTTTGAGAAAGGTCCTGCTAGGGTCAAAACATCAGGCCCACTAAATTTTAACTCCTTGAAATGATTGAGAGTACACTGAGCGTACAAACCTGGAACAGTCTGATGTCCATGCGGCTTTTGTCACGCTACTTATTGTTTTGTGATAGGCTGAAAAGAGACTTTGTTTAAAACTTGGACATTAGTGATGCACAGATTCAGAGGAATAACAATGATAAGTGTCATTTTCACATTAAAAAAAAACATTAAAAAAAAAACAAGGCCGTTCTTCAAGCAGAATTCAAGTACAAAATCTATAAACTTGGTGTTTAATTGATGTTTGCAGATTGCCTCAACAATTTTTGCGAAAATGGCAAGCTATGGGTCTCTCATTAACAATAGGAGTATGATTTTTCACTTTTGAAAATGTTTGTTAATTGTGATTGTTTTGTATGTTTTTTTTGTTTTTTTCTTGAATGCAGGTGGATCCATGCAAGGGTACCGTGGGTTTTGGTTCTGGGCTTCACGGGTGGGCCTTCACTCTCAAGCAGTTTGCCGAGATTTACGCTGCCAAGTTCAAAATTGAGCCGGCCAAGCTGATGAAGCGCCTGTGGGGAGACCAGTTCTACAACGCCAAGGAAAAGAAGTGGAACAAAAGTGGCGGTGAAGGATTTGTCCGTGGCTTCAACCAGTTTGTGTTGGACCCAATTTACAAGGCAAGTTTTCTTCTTTCTTGGTATTTGTCAACATTTGAGCCGTGTTAGAAGTGACAGTTTCATGCACAAACTTGTTGAAACCCTGTCGTGCTATGGAAAATTGAGTATGGTGGAATTGTTAAGGTTGAGGTTTACAAAAAGGTAATTTTGTGATCATTAGTTGCAGTGTTGGTTGTTCAAAAATATTTGCAACTGCTGTGAAAAGCATGCTTTGGCCCAGTGGGTCCAGTGTCCCAAACAAACGAGGATTTGTCCGTATTGAAAGTCAATCAAATGTCAATGGGATCGTTCATTCATTTCTACTTTCTCCAGAATGCAAAACGGCATTCTATTGAAATTCAAGAAAATAGGTAGAAGTGAAGCCCTCTGTCAAGTTACAAGATATTGCATTGTAGATTCGTTATCAATCGATAAGTTATTACAATATTACAATACCACTAGAAATACATAGACATAGACTTACACTAACTGACAACACACAGGGTTCGGCTGTAAAGATCAAGGATTAAAAACAGGTCACTACATGTTAAAGCCCCTACACAACATTGGTAAGATCTCGTAAGATCTCGTAATTGGGCAACTTGGCTTTCAAGTAAGGATTGGTACAACCGTAGAGAAATGCACAAGTAGTGTAGAATCTGCAAAATATGGTTTTTCATTATTTTCTCATGCATATGTTGGATCAGACAACGTATGGATGCTATTCTTTGACCTCGACCAATGCTGTGCTATCCCTTTAAGATGGGTCGACTCTTTTTTTTTGTTCCTAGGTGTTTGACGCCATCATGAACTTCAACAAGGAGAAGACTGCCACCCTGATTGAGAAGATGAAGATCAAGCTGTCCGCTGAGGCCAAGGAGAAGGAGGGCAAACCCCTGATGAAGGAGGTCATGCGCGCCTGGCTGCCGGCTGGCGATGCCTTGCTTCAGATGATCACCATCCACCTTCCGTCACCCGTCACCTCTCAGAAGTATCGCATGGAGATGCTCTACGAGGGCCCACAGGACGATCCGTGCGCCGTGGGTAGGTCCCCCAAATCAGGGCTTTCCCCCTCGGCAACTGTAAACAGAGATGTTGGACTGAAATTTAGGTGTTTTTTTTTTAGGCAGAAAGGTGTCTCAAATGTTTTTATCTGTTAAAACCAAAAAACTGAAGGGCGTCTGCACCCTTGCCGTGAATCTCTCGGTTGCATAAGCACTCAGTCCATCTCTTGGTTGCGTAAGCCCTCACTCGCAGTCGCACAATATATTTGCCTTCATTGATTTTCAGGAAATGACTTTGTCGGTCACTTACATCCCTGTTTAAAGTAACCTGCCTCACAACCAGCCTTCTTATCTTCAGAATTTGTCTCGGTGCAAAAAAAGAATGAACATTTACAGATTATGGAGGATTGATGAATGTTGTTAAATTTACACTGGAGGATTGTAAAGGGTTCCAAGTAAACAGTACAAGGGGGTTAGGGTTAATTATACAGCACAACCCCATTTGTGTCAGCAAAACAGAAACCAAAGGTACAGCTTTCTTTGTTTGCACTCTAACAGAGTTAGTCTCCTGAAGATGAACAGAGTACACTGTTCGAAACGTCGAGTTCCTCCGGTTCTTTTCAGAACCACACTTACTCACAAAAGAGAATTTACTTGGTGTCAACGCAAACCTATTTATCCTGCTGTTCTCACCATGCAAACCTTCAAATCTCATTTGCGCTCTAGCAACAAAGTTAAGTGTTTCTCCTTTGTCGATTACAGCCATCAAGACCTGTGACCCCAACGGACCCCTGATGATGTACATCTCTAAGATGGTGCCCACCACAGACAAAGGCCGCTTCTACGCCTTTGGGCGTGTCTTCTCAGGCAAGGTCTCCTCTGGCCAGAAGGTTCGCATCATGGGACCCCACTACGTTCCCGGCAAGAAGGAGGACTTGTACCAGAAGAGCATTCAGAGGTAGGGATCCGCCGTCCTCTCAGTCCAAGATCCGGAGAACTGATAACAGCCGACCAGTGATTTCCCTGAAATCTTGTGCGGCGAAGTTGTCACCCGATAATTGGCTAGATGAAAAGGGGAGGATTTCACAAAGCCTTGCAAGCCTCGCCCAGTAAATTGAGTTTTTTGCTAGCCCGAAGCAAGTTTTACTAGCCCAGTAAAATTGATATTGAATTTACAACAAGGTTATTAGGTCAAGTAAAACAAATTTTTAGTTTCTACTTTCTCATCCCCGCCCGCATCGGTTTTTTGCCGCCACACCTTTGTCCGGGCTAGCAAAGTGGGTAATTTTACTAGCCCGCGGCTGTTTTGACTAGACAATGACCGCAGGGCTAGTGGTAAGGTCGAGCCCCGCCTTACGATGCATCGTAGCTCAACTTACGATGGATAACCCATCCTAAGTTGTGATAGGCCGTGTGGTGTCTGTGCATTGCTCATTGCCTTGCGATTGATTGTAAGTTAAGCAGAGTTTGGTGAAATCGACTGCTGGTTTGGTATATTATATACATGTCGGCTTGATAGAGAGCGATTCTAAACCACTGTCATATGTTGCCTGTTCTTCTTTCGTATGAGAAATTTGCTTCTACACCAAGTCACGGTGTTGTCGCAACCAGTCATTGGCCTCTAAGCTTGGATCAGTTAGATCAGCCCCAGCCCTGAATCTCTCGGTCACATAAGCGCTCACTCGCAGTCGCACAATTTATTGGCCTTCAGTGATTTTCAGGAAATGACTTTGTCGGCCACTTACATCCCTGAAGCCACATCATTGAGATTTTGTGTTTCAATTTTGTCATTACTTGCCAGTCCATACTGGCCTTGCACTTCAGAGGAGTGCATACTTCAATAAATGGAAATTTATTATTTTCTTACGTGGAAATGTTTGCTTTCCTTTTATATCATGCTTCAGGACCATTCTGATGATGGGACGCTACATTGAGCCAATTGAGGATGTGCCATGTGGTAACATTGTGGGATTGGTAGGCGTGGACCAGTATTTGGTCAAGACAGGAACCATCAGCACCTACGAGGCGGCTCACAACTTGAAGGTGAGAGGATAGTCAGTGCCACAAATGAAGGGCCATTTCATCAGGCCGTGCCACAAATGAAGGGCCATTTCATCAGGCCGTGCCACAAATGAAGGGCCATTTTATCAGGCCATGCCACAAATGAAGGGCCATTTCATCAGGCTGTGTCACAAATGAAGGGCCATTTCATCAGGTCGTGCCACAAATGAAGGGCCATTTCATCAGGCCGTGCCACAAATGAGGGGCCATTTCATCAGGCCATGCCACAAATGAAGGGCCATTTCATCAGGTCGTGTCACAAATGAAGGGCCATTTCATTAGGCCGTGCCACAAATGAAGGGCCATTTCATCAGGCCATTCCACAAATGAAGGGCCATTTCATCAGGTCGTGTCACAAATGAAGGGCCATTTCATCAGGTCGTGCCACAAATGAAGGGCCATTTCATCAGGCCGTGTCACAAATGAAGGGCCATTTCATCAGGCCGTGCCACAAATAAAGGGCCATTTTATCAGGCCATGCCACAAATGAAGGGCCATTTCATCAGGCCGTGTCACAAATGAAGGGCCATTTCATCAGGTCGTGCCACAAATGAAGGGCCATTTCATCAGGCCGTGCCACAAATGAAGGGCCATTTCATCAGGCCATGCCACAAATGAAGGGCCATTTCATCAGGTCGTGTCACAAATGAAGGGCCATTTCATCAGGCCGTGTCACAAATGAAGGGCCATTTCATCAGGTCGTGCCACCAATGAAGGGCCATTTCATCAGGTCGTGCCACAAATGAAGGGCCACTTTGTCAAGCAGGGCAAACCCTCATTGAAGTACATTCTCCTCAGTGCAAAACATGTTGTATCATCAGAATCTCATCAAATTGTTTGTTGATGCCCTTGATGATGACAGGTGATGAAGTTCTCCGTGAGTCCCGTTGTGCGTGTGGCCGTGGAGGCCAAGGATCCCTCGCAGCTGCCCAAGCTGGTGGAGGGTCTCAAGCGCCTGTCCAAGTCCGACCCCATGGTGCAGTGCATCATCGAGGAGTCCGGGGAGCACATCGTGGCCGGCGCTGGGGAGCTCCATCTGGAGATCTGCCTCAAGGATCTGGAGGAGGACCATGCCTGCATTCCCATCAGGGTAAACAAAACAGAAATGTTGCTCTCTTCCACAGGCACGCAACTTGTCCGTGGATCCGCGGATTTCCGCGTTTTATTTAATTCGGCCATTAAAAAAAAAATTAAAAAAAAAAATTAAAAAAATTTAAATCAAAGTCATAAGTTGTCACAAACTACTCAGAATGCACCACAGAGCATCTAGAATCCAACATTTTCCCGGGCCCTTAAGCAGGCCCCAAACCACACACCGTAAGGGCTTCGTGCTTCGCGCTCGCAGTTTCATTCGGACATTTTCCTCTTTTTTTTTACAATTCAAGAGTTGCATGCCTGCTTCCAGCTCCTCTTAAAAAAAAGCTGGGGCGCTGGCCTTAGCTTCTCTTGTTATCCCAAATCTTGAAACGTAGCCTGAGATTCTTGGTTGAAGGTGATGTACATGTCTTTTTTTTTTAAACTGCAGTGTCATCCCCAAACCCCAAATCGGTGGCCTATCGCTTTTGTGCCTTTTTACTTAAAATCACTGAACAAAGTTGTGAATTAAACCTGAGCCTGGGCTTTGGAAAAGGACAAAATAATTTAAAAAAAAATATTTTGGGGGGGGGGGGAGAGTTTGTCTGTTTTCATCTTTCTATCAAATGCTTACAGTGTGTGTGTGTGTGTGTGTTTGAGATTTCCCCAAGGTCAACCCCATTATCACTATCACCAACTTGCGCAGCATGGGAGATAGGGTGACTTGGGGTAGCAGAGATCCATTGTGAAGGGGTTAATTCAAAGCACACATCAGTTCAGGAAGGAGGTGCCTGACCCCATCACAAACCAGGGTTTCTCGTCTGGAGTTTGAGAGAGCCTTTGGTGGCCGTTGAGTAGTAGCTGGATTCTCCGTTGGGTCACAGATTGGATAGGGAGTGAGTCTCTTTGTGTGCATGTGAAATCAGAAACAATTTGGCGCTACATCTCTTCGCTCGTGCAAAACTGGCACCGCTTGTATGATAATCCTTCTAGCGTGATGATGACTCCTGAGGTGGCAATGTCAGAGAGACATACCTGTGGGGACGTTTAGAATTTAGAGAAGGGGGTAGAGAGTGAATAGGACAGGGATGGCAAAGGGGAAAGCTAGTAGGGTTACCCTTATTCTGAGATCTTGCCTCTTGTCCGTGTTGCAGACCTCGCGACTCAAAGCAAGAGTGCTGTGTTTTGATGCTTGCCCATCCCGTTCTATTTTCAGAAATCGGACCCAGTCGTCTCATACAGGGAGTCTGTGGCCGCCGAGTCTGACCGGACTTGTCTGTCCAAGTCCCCCAACAAGCACAACCGTCTCTTCATGAAGTGCATCAACTTTCCAGATGGTCTTGCGGAGGACATTGACGATGTAAGTAGAAGATGGGTAGAGGCTGTTCAGCTGGACCGGGGCATTGCTGTACGAGGCAGATGTTGCATTTGCCTGGTCCCGTCCTCTCCGCCAGAATCCTCGTTGCAGGTGTAAAGGATTTTGGACGAAAGAACATTTCAGGAAGCGGTGGTTGATTTTAGAGCATGCCGCGGGACAAGGCCATCGGGATGAAACCTTGTTTTGTGACTGCTCATCTCTGCGTGCAACCAGCCTCTAAATGTGATCGGACCAACTGCTTCCGTATCCTGCACTTCCTCAACGTAGTGGCGAGGAAGTCTTGGGGTGGTGAAGGGTTGATGCAATGAGCACACCAAAGAGCAATGTTGTCAAGGAAAATAAGGATCTTGACAAGGCCGTACCTCATCTGAGCTACGAATTTGAGGACTTGCTGCGTTGAATTGAAAGGCATCGGGAAGATTCCTGGCACCAAGGTGACTTGTGGCTTCTTTGGTCATTAAATTATAACCCTGGTCAGTATGTTCCCTTCACAAGTTGATTGTCCGAAGTGTTTTGCCGAAGTTACTTGAAGAAGTTAGTCTACGATGCTGTAATAGTCCCTTGGGCTCAATTGTGTCTGTGTCTCTCACGTTGCTCCCCGCCTTCGCTCTCCCCAGGACAAGGTCAACTCCAAGCAAGATGCCAAGTCGCGGGCCCGCTACCTGGTGGAGACCTACGGCTACGAGGTGAACGAGGCCAGGAAGATCTGGTGCTTTGGCCCCGACGGAACTGGCCCCAACATCCTGGTGGACTGCAGCAAGGGTGTCCAGTACCTGAACGAGATCAAGGACAGCGTGGTGGCTGGCTTCCAGTGGGCAACGAAAGAGGCAAGTTCCCAATTCTGCGGAACATAGAAAATAGAAGGGATAAAAAGATTGATAAAGATGTAGTACTTCCGGAAATAATCCGGAAATGACGTGATTTATGGTTATTTTTATTTCATTTCTTTTTCCCCCTTATATTTATGTCAAACATATCTCAAACTGCTCAGTTTTTGTCTGTTAGAACCCTAAAAAAACCAGAAGGGTGCCTGCACACCTGCCTTAAATCTGTTGGTCTCCTAAGCGCTCACTCGCAGTCGCATGATTTATTGGCCTTCAGTGATTTTCTGGAAATGACTGTCGGTTACTTACATCCCTGGAACATAATCAGATTTAGGCCTAACGCATTTTAAATCACTCACGGTTTTTGGTTAATTATAGGATCGAAACTGCAGACACCCTTATAAGTTCTGAGATTTGATTTGTCTTTCTTAGGGAGTGATGTGCGACGAGAATGTACGTGCCGTCAGGTTCAACATCTACGATGTGACCCTGCACGCTGACGCCATCCATCGTGGTGGTGGTCAGATCATCCCGACCACCAGGCGTGTCCTGTACGCCTGTATGCTGACCGCCAAGCCCTCCGTCATGGAGCCCGTCTACCTTGTAGAGATCCAGGTAGGTATCTGTGCCGTGTGGTTGTCGCCACAGCTGGCCATTTGACCGCTAGCTTCAAATGAAACAGGGAGCCCGGGTTAGCTGTGGCCGAACTCCCAGAGACTTTGGGTTGTCGGGGGATCTTTAGCGTCTACAGAATGGAGGAAACCGTTATTTCTGGAACACTCCACTTGAAAAGCTCTCAAGGAATCTTGGCCTACCAAAAAAGGTTGGTCTGGCTTCTGGGCCCAATTTCATAGGGCCGCTTAAGCGTGAAAATCTGCTAAGCAGGAAAAGTCTTCCTTGTGTAAGCAGGATTACAAACTGCACTGCGACGCGATGCCAATTGCTTCTGACTTGTATTCCACTCTTCACTTAGCATGAAACAAAGGTGAAGTTTGGGTAGGCAAGGGGATCCTGTGGGTCATGAATTTTTGCACTTGAGCACATTTTGGCGCTTAAGCGGCTCTATGAAATTGGCCCCTGGTGTCCTAGCTGGTCCAGAAAGGTGAAAGAAAAGCCCATTGCATCCTTGTGTTTTTTTTTTGGTTTTTTTTGCTGAAAATCTTGCGGTAGAAGGATTGGTTAAATGAAAGATGACATTGCAGTGGTTGCTGATGACATCAGTGCGTCAAGCAACTATGCCGGATGGTGTGGGCCAGGCATCATGCCGGGAAAGGGCCGACCCAGGGAGGCGCGCACAACTGGAGTCACCGTTGACCTTTTGATCTTTGCAGTGTCCCGAGGGAGCCGTCGGAGGCATCTATGGTGTCCTGACACGCAGACGAGGCCACGTATTTGAGGAGGGCAAGGTTCCCGGAACACCCATGTTCATGGTCAAGGCTTACCTGCCTGTCAACGAATCCTTTGGTAAGTTTGCAGTCAAGTGGTTGTATGGGGCCGAGTTTTACTCGGGAGGAATGGTTGGTCATCGCTTGCACGTGCGATGGGTTGTATTAAAAGTGAGGGGGAAAATGTAGCAATCTCCTTACTGATTGTGAAATGCAAAATCGCAAGAATTCAGAAGGCCTGACGTTTTGATCCTAGCAGAACCTTTCTAAAGTTGGAAAGCCTTTGAGAAAAGTCATGTTAGTATCTAGGGGTGTGAAAACTCGGCTGATTTCGGCTTTTTTTTTCTTAAGATTTTTACTCTGCCTTTCAGCTTTGTTTTGGTACCTCCTCTGTATATCAGTATAGGAATTTGAAAGTTTCAGTCTGTTGGCTGGTTTCAGCCTGTTTTTTTGTGGCTAATCACCACTGGTATCGGAATGATGTCAAACCCTCTCATTTAAAAAAAAAAAATTGAAAGAGATTATAACTGATGAAACGTGAGTTATAGACTGAGTAGTGACGTTTGTGTTTTGTCTTTGCCCTACCCACCCTTGCTTGACCATCTCAGGCTTCACCGCTGACCTTCGCTCCAACACCGGCGGCCAGGCTTTCCCGCAGTGCGTGTTTGACCACTGGCAGCTCATGCAAGGGGACGCCCTGGACCCCTCCACCAAGCCTGGTGCGGTGATCTGCACCACCCGCAAGCGCAAGGGACTCTCAGAGAACGTTCCCTCCTTGGAGAAGTACTTCGACAAATTGTAGACACCATCAAAAGAGTTACTCTGGCAACCATCACTTTGGCTAACCAAGCATTTGAAATTTGAAGAAAAATAAGGAATTCACCATACGTATTAAAGTAAAAGGGAATTTGTATGAACAGTCTTAGAGCTTAACGTTATAATTGATATACGTCAAGACATTTAAGGATTGGGAAGATTTTTTTTTATTTGGGGGGGCTTGGGTTATGTTCACTCTGGTTTTGTCCGAGCCAAATGGATGTCAACTTTAGTAATGGGCATAAAGCCTCCAGTGTGAGAGTGGAAGGTCTTCACTAAAAAGGTGACCTCTGACCCACTATTTGCTTGACAATTGAGCCTCTTCCTAATCCCCCATTTGTTTAAATAACAAGTTGATTAAAAGTGTAAATCTGGGGAAAAAGGAGTACTCTCTTTATCAGCTTCCTTGAAATATCAACCCCCGTAAACAATTACAGCTGTGTATAAAAGTAAACCATGGTAGAGTTGCTTTATTTTGAAAAGGATAAAATAATTGTCAAATCCAACAACTTGAATGAAAATGTGAATGTAGAATTGCTCTTCCTTCAATTAAACGGACACCCCTGTATGTATGCCTCACATTTTGATAAGTGGGCATATCTATATAAAGGTATCAACCTGAATAACAATTGCTATAATACTGATTTTTATTTTGGTTAGAATTTTCTTTTGCCGAACTGTTTGTCTCCACTTTGAGATAAATGGCACTATTAAGTTAAACACGTGAAACTCTTCAAGTAATGGAATTGGGAAGTAAAAAGAAAAAAAAAATAATGCCTATGTATTGAATAACGCTTGATATGTGACATGTTTAGCTGTAAACATACTTTGGAACTATTTATCTCATTTCCTCTATTCCATATTGGTTAGCCTACTCGAAACGGATGGTACGACACGTTTGTGCTGGGAAGGAAGATTGTTCCCTTGGAACTTGCATGACGGTTGGGTCCCTGATATTAAAAGCTGTCGAACTGTCACGCTTTAATCTGGTTGTTTGGGTTTTTGCTTTGTTTGTCTGTCTCGGCCGTCAATTTTTGTGAAAATGTTCAGATTTCCGAATAATGGTTGTTAAAGCCCCTACACACCATTTGAAGAAATAAAAATTTCGACCTGACAAATTTTGTGAAAGTAACTTTACTCATGTGGAAGTAAATACCAGTATCAAATAATGCTGTGAACTTTTAGCGCTTTATCGAATGCTGCCATTTTCAGGAAAAGTGGAATATTGTATGAATTTTCAACGGTCGTTTTAAAATTACTTGGGGGGGGGGGGGGGTAGAGGGGGAAACATGCTTACCAGCCTGAAAGCCCCTGCACACCATTTGCACAAATCCAACATGGTCCATTTGTAATTACTGACGACTGTTTTGAGTTATACGCTAAATTTTCCAGTTTAAAATCACGGCACTATTAAAAATTCTGCGAGGTGCATTCTACGATCCTTGAAGCTGTCACAGCTTGATGAAAAAAATAGCCAGTTTTTCACCATTTTCTCGGCATGGTTGACGGATTGAGCTGAAACTTTCACAGGTGTTATTTCATGCATATGCCGGATTAGACAAAGGACGGGTGCGTTTCTTAGACCTTTACCAATGGTGTGTAGGGGCTTTAAATGGAGGGTCCAGCAATTTGCCAAGTGCGCAATTTCAGGACATTCCATATTTGAGAAATAACTTACTGGAGTACTCATCAGGAAGCTTGTAATGGTATCAGACATTCCGTGAAGTTTTAGCACTCGAAACTCTGCCGTTTTTGGGGAAAGAGAAAATATGTTGATTTTCCAAGGATCGCACCATGGACTGGTATTGGGTAATGTCAAAAACACTTTGGACAAATTGGCAAAAAAAGACTGGACCAGGACTAGAACCAGAGACCTGGGTTTGTGTACCAGCGCTCCTGCCATCTGAGCTGTCCCGCCCTTAGATCAATGGCCTCCCAAAATCGTCAACTAGTTTTCCTATTTTTATTTCACATAATAAACGCATAGCATAGCTGCCAACCATTCCTATTTTGGGAGGAATCACTCCTCTTTTTTTACAAGCTTTTGACAACAGATTCCGATTTTGGGCTTGTAAATGCACATTTATTCCTTTGTAAGTTTGCTCTGCGATTCCTCTTTTCTATCAGAAGTATTCCTAATTTCCATTACTAGATAGGTTGACAGGTACGACATAGTAAAAAGTAAAAATATATAATCTTTGTCACAATGCAGATCACCTTTTCACGATGGACCTTCTGATGGATTTATTTTGCATTTTCACTTCACTTGTCCCTTGGTCTGTGGCAAGATTCCCGAGTCACGCTCTAATCAGAACACAAAACAGACAACCGATGTACCCATTTCCGGTAGAGAATTCCAATCCCTGAGTTGCACTTTAATGAATAGAAGTTGATACAAAAACTGTTGCAAACTGAAACTGCTCACTGACTAAAAGTAACCTGCAAGACATAAATCTCAAAAATTAGAGGGCCTGACGTTTTGATCCTAGCAGGACCTTTCTTTGAGAGATTTCCTGCTCGGATTGAAACGTCAGGCCCTCTTTTTAAAAATTTATAATTAATAATAGATAATACAAAAGCAGTGGTAATGACGTAACGCTTTCGCCTTGTGCAAAGTAATTTCTGCGAAAAACAGTTAAAAAAAATATGCAATACAGTATTCCCTTCTGAACAGAGTCGAGCTCCGTTTACATTATCTGTCGCTTGAGGGCGCTCTATCTGCATGCGTTGCTGAAAAAGCACACACTAAATAACACGTGTGCAGTCAAAACGAAAGACACCATGGATTTTCTCGACAGGCTGCACGAAGTTTTGGAAGATTTCTCCAAGAATACAAAAAATCCGGAGAAGTTTATCGGGTAAGGAATGTCACTGTTATCTTCTCATGACCTGTACTCGGCCTTCATGCTATTTCATTTGCAAGGATCGTCAGCAGCTTATCCAATCCAAGTAACTTGAACGCATTTGAACTTTTTTATTATAACTTGGCCTTGCTAACTACATGTAACTTTTGTAAGTCACAACTTCAACAACAACAATAACAACAGCAGCAACAAAAACAACAACAAAAGGCCCAACATTCCAATATTATGAGTCATGAAGGACCTCTCTACCTTTGAGTTTGAGTCAAAGAAAGTTTGAGAAATGCCCTTCGATGATCGAAAAATTAATTTGATGACATTAACTTCAGCACAATGTGTCCATAAACATAATGAACTTAAAAATTGCAGAAAGAGTTGTACACTTACAGTTACACCGTGGTTTTAATTATTTTTTTTTTTATTGCAAACGACTTTTGGACTGGTCTTTCACTTTCAGAGCGCAGCCGCAGCTGGGGTCGTCCTTCACAGAGTGCGCCAAGAGGCTCTTTGACTTCTGCGGCGAGTGCCCCGCCGCCCCGGCCCTGCCCTCCCAGGACGGGCTGTCGGAGCTGGTGACGGCGGGCCTGGACGGGGAGCAGATCTGGCAAGAGATTGAGCTGACCAACGGGCCCCTCCTCAAGTCCTCCGTCCACGGCGTTGCCAAGGCGCTGGCCGGCGCTCACCGGGTCACGCTGCTCTGCAACCCCACGGAGCGGAGTCGGAAAGACGACGACGACGACGACGACGCCTCAGTTGAGGAGGAAGAGGAAGAAGGGGATGAGGAGGAGGAGTACGACGGAAGCCAGGACCTTTTCCGCGACGCCTCCGACGCCTCCCCGGAAGTGGCGGGAGACGCCAACTCCTCGGAGTCGGAGACGGACTTCGACGTCGCCGGTCTGGAGGGCGAGTCTCGGAGGCCGGCCCCGGCCGGGCGGAGGGCAGAGGCCGTCCCCGGCAGGAAGTCGGTCGTGGACGACAACTTCTTCAAACTGGCCGAGATGGAGCGGTTCCTTGAGATGGAGGACGCCAGGGAGGAGCGGCGAAGGAGGCGGGAGGAAGCCGGCGGGGGGGAGGAGGAGGAGGAGGAGGACGTAGACGAGGACGACGACGACCAATTGTCGGTGGATCTCTTTGACGAGTTTCCGTCGTCGGACGAAGAGAGCGGAGAGGAGAATGAGGTCAGAGACGGGACGGCTGCCTCTAGAGCTCCGCCTTTTTTCTTTCTCAAGCCGTGTTTCCACAGGACTTAACTTTGTCAAACTACCGAGGCTGAGCGGAAGAATGACAAAATTAAGTCCTGGTGCAAATGCAGGGTAACCTAACGTCCCTGCTAAGTTACCGCGACCTCGATGTCAAACTACCAGGCCAAAAGGGGTCGCGGAAACTTTCCTTCTCAGCCACAGTAACTTGACAGGGCCGAAAAAAAGTCCTGTAGAAACAGTCCCACAATGTCCAACTGCCGCACGGCTGCGGAAAGCAACAAGACGTTGTGTACGCAACATTTGAACTTTCTTGAAATTGGCTGCTTGACCGAGCTTTTTTGAATAAATATGCAGAAATTGGTTCTTTGCATCTGAATGAAAATGGGGGGGGGGCATGATCCCTGAAGATATACACTGCAGTTAATGGTCGAATGCTTCTGACTGGCACTCGCAACCCGGCAAAGATTAGTTGAGTTTTTTGGAAAGGCCTTCCAAGGGCTGGATGGCTCAGATGGTGAGAATACTACTTTACTACGCAAAACCAGAGGTCTCGGGGGGTTCAAGTCCCTGTCCAGTCCAAGTTTTTGTTTTGGCCCAAATTGTTCAAGATCAGTTTCCAATCAGCTCTCCCTTGATTCGTTTGAACAGAGACGTTCAACGCAGAAGTGCTCACGACTCATTACGATCTGTTCCCCATTGCAGAAGAGTGCCCGGGATGTGCGCTACCGCGACTACTTCGAGAACGACGGCCGGACGAAGAAGACGGCCCGAGGAAAAAGGGTCCGCTTCCAGGAGTTTGACGGGGACGACAGTGGTGAGGAGGAGATGGGCGAGTCGGACGAGGAGCTAGAGGAGAAGAGGTCAGTGTCATTTGTCGGTGAGAATGGGGGGTCTTCTTCGAGGAAAATGGAAAACAAGATCAATGCCTTTTGCAGCATCATGCTACAGGGTCGTGTTAAACATCAGGCATGTGGATCATCTTTGATCTGACCAACCCCCCCCCCCCCCCCCCCCACTGGGTCAAGCCACGCTCAACTCAAATTTTTGCGCCATACTCCGCCTCAAAATTTGACGAGCTTGTGAAAGAACGTGCTCTATATGTGCCACCACATGGGAAGAGGAAACCGGGATGGCCTCGCACACTGTACTTGCAGTATGTCCAGCACCTCTTGGGAGATACTGAAGGGATGCTGCTAACCAGACCAAATTGCTTCTCTGGCCCAAGACCGTAGTAGTACTTTGTAGTTGCCTGCGCCACAAAGTAATGGTCATACAGTGCTGAAATGAAGGCTTTTTAGGCTCGGTTTTAGACTTCGGTCGTATTTCTCTTTACCCTTTATAATGTCACAGGCATCTAAAAACAAGCGTTTGGCCCAAGTTTCTTGGTGAATACTCTGTACTTATCAAGCCAACAAACCTTCAAATTTGGCAACAAATTACAACCTTGATTTGTCAGGTTTTGTCAGACGGAGACGGAAGCCTGAGCCCGATCCCGATCCACGGGCTCGTACAGGGCCATAGATTGCCTGGAGTTGGTCCGTGTGAATATCTTGGCTCAACCTTTTTCTCTGTAGTCAGAGACTGTCACGTCCGGAGAAAGAGTCAGATGAGGAGGATGAGGAGGAGGAGATGGAGGAGGAGGAGGAGAGTGAAGGAGAAGATCTTGCCGACATTCTCAGAGGCCAGAAAGACTCCCAGTCAACCTTTGAGCAGCGACAGGAGAAGGTTGGAATACGACAATCGTTTTTTGGTGAAAACTTTCCCAAGATTTCAGCATCAAAAATTGGGATACTTGTACATTTGTGACTGAGGTTTCTACCCCGCTAAATCTGGAAAATAAATTCATTGAGTAATTGATTAGACTGGGTTTTGTCTTGAACCCCAAAACTCCAAACTTTTTCCTAGTTGTTCCAAACACCTATTTGTTGTATGGGGAAAAGTCCGAAGAGATTGAACCGCAGTAAAGACAATTTAAGGGGAAACTCCTCAATAATCTTCATTTATTTATCTGAATAAAGAAGAAGAAGCTGCATCCACTTTGTGTGATCCCCGAGCTGCCGTAGCCAGGTTTTACAATAATAAGCTGTTTGCATCTGAATGAAAGCGGGGATGTGATCCCTGGAGATATACGGCAGTTAATGGTTGAATGCTTCTGACTGGCAGCCCACACCCTGGCAAAGACTAGTTGACTATTTGGGAAGGTCACCATCTAAGGGCTGGATAGCTCAGATGGTAAGAGCGCTGGTGTGCCAAAGACTAGTTGACTATTTTGGAAGGCCACCATCTAAGGGCTGAATAGCTCAGATGGTAGGAGTGCTGGTACGCAAAGCCAGAGGTCTCGGGTTCAAGTCCTGGTCAGTCAGTTCCAGTCCAGTTTCTGTTGCCTTTTTCAGAGGGCTGGATAGCTGGATAGCTCAGATGGAAGACCACTGGTACATTAATCCAGAAGTCTCGGGTTCAGGTCCTGGTCCAGTCAAAGTTTTCTTTGCCAATTGTATCAATTTGTTCAAAAGTTCCCAGTCAGTTTTGTTTTTTTGTCTGTTTGAAAATTGATCTCAACCCCAAACTCTCTCTCTCTCTCTCTCTCTGCTTTGCCCGTCCGTGTTCAGCTCAAGAAGAAGATTGCCCAGTTGGAGGAGGCCAATATTGCCCAGAAACCATGGCAACTGACTGGCGAGGCCAAGTCCAGCAAGCGGCCAGAGAACAGCCTCCTGGAGGAGACTCTGGACTTTGAGGTGGCCAGCCGGCCAGGTAAGATGGCCTGAGGGTGGCCTCGACCCTAGGCTAAGATGTTGTGATTAAATTTTTGTTCTTGTTTTTTTTTTTTTTTAAACACTGCCGTGAATCTCTCAGTCGCGTAAGCGCTCCGTCGCAGTCCCACAATTCA
The DNA here is from genome assembly GCA_949987565.1 of Luidia sarsii. Classification (NCBI taxonomy): domain Eukaryota; kingdom Metazoa; phylum Echinodermata; class Asteroidea; order Paxillosida; family Luidiidae; genus Luidia; species Luidia sarsii. The sequence continues at coordinate 20,548,962 of OX465108.1, read as the reverse complement.
TTGGCCTCCGGCGATTTTCAGTCTGAAATGAACTCCGTCGGTCGCTCACATCTCCCTGCACACAGCTCCCGCGATCACGGAGGAGACCACGCAAGCCCTGGAGGACATCATTCGGCAGCGGGTCCTGGACAGGGCCTGGGACGACGTGGAGCGCAAGGAGCGGAAGCAGGAGGCGCCCTACGAGTTCAAGAAGCGCGTCAGCCTGGACCAGGAGAAGAGCAAGCTCAGCCTGGCCCAGATCTACGAGAAGGAGTACCTCAAACAGGCCGAGGTGAGGTGCAGTGAGGAGCCGTGAGGAGCTGAAGACTGCCACTGCTAAGGCCAACACAAAAAAATAGTTCTGCTTCTGGTTACCAGACCAACCCTATTATTTAGGCTGCGACCCTTAAAAATGTTATCGGGAAACAATGATGGAAACATAATTCAATGCGTAATTTAAACGTATAAGTAGGCTTCATTTAAGAAAAAAATATTTATTGTGCGTAGAACCCATCTACTTTAAGGTGTACATCAAGAGTACAAGTGTATGTAATCCTTTCAGTGCATGGAGTCTACGTTCATTTCTCATGCATGAGACATTTTCTCAAGCCTTGCGAGTTTTTTCCAGCGTCGTCTTAACAGGCCTTTCGCATCAAGGCAACTGCTAAGATTGTGACCGAGATTTAGGGGAAGATCTTAGGAATCGGATCTTTTTTGGTGTTGTTGTTTAATAAATTCCCTTGGTTACCGTCTTTGTCTCGTAGCAACTGAAGGAGGAGGAGGAGGATCCGGCCCACACAGACATCAAGAAGATGATGGACGCACTCTTTGTCAAACTGGATGCCCTCTCCAACTTCCACTTCATGCCCAAGCCGGTAAGAAAAATTTCATTTCATTTCATTTTTATTTCATTTATTTCACCGTTATCCCCGAGCTGCCGTGGCCATGTTTGCTATAATCGGTTGTTTACATCTGAATGAAAGCGGGGGCATGATCCCTGGAGATATACGGCAGTTAATGGGCGTATTGCTTCTGACTGGCGCCCCCACCCCGGCAAAGACTAGTTGACTATTTGGGAAGGACACCATCTAACATGTCTAAAGGCTGGAAAGCTCATATGGAAGAGCGCTGGTACGATAAAGCCCCTACACAACATTGGTTGACGTCAAAGAATAGCGTCCATACGTTGTCTGATCCAACATACGCATGAAATAGCACACCTGTGAAAATCTCAGCTCAATCCGCGTTTCGCGAAAATGCACTATTCAATGCTGTACTGTTCCGAAAAATAGTTTAGATCTCGGTGAGATGTAAACAACTTCTTTTACTCTTTTCTCCAAAAATGCATCATTTTAGACAGAAATATTTAAGTGCAAGGTTTGTACTATAACCATCTTCAACCTGTATAAGTTTCATGTAAATCTGTGAACATTTCTGTTTTTCGATCTTACCAATGTTGTATAGGGGCTTTAATCCAGAGGTCTCGAGACTACTTTTACCGAGAACGGAGAATGTAGACTTAAGGGTTGCTCGTTTCATGGGTTTTTTTTCCCTCCCATTTTGAACTTTGTCATCGGCAGGTCCTTCCTGAGGTGAAGATCGTGAAGAACGTTGCCTCCATCTCCATGGAAGAAGTCGCCCCCATCACTGCCAGCGAGGCGTCACTGTTGGCTCCTGAGGAGATACAGGTACGAGGGCCCACGGACTTCCTCCTATGGATAAAGTGTGCGCTACACACACACACATCATTATCACCTGCTACGCAAGCTGTGCAGCCAGGCAGGTGAACATCGCTGCCTAAAACCGGATGTTGAAACACGATTGTGTCCAAACAGCGTTTTAGCTTTTTGATTGACTTGACACTGAGGCTGGGCTTCCGGAATTTTGTCCCGTCTCCAGGAGAAGTCCACCGCCGAGCTCAAGGGTGACACAGAGAAGACAACGGGCGACAGGCGGCAGGCGCGCCGGAAGAAGAAGAAGGGACAGAAGCTGCAGGCCAGGGAGAGACTGCAGAAGCAGGCGGCCCAGGAGGCCAAGGCCGGCGCGGCAGCGGCCAAGACGGCCAGCGTGAAGGGCGCCCTCAAGAGCCTGGAGCAGGACAGCAAGCGGCCATCCAGCAAGATGACCATCGTCAAGGTATAAGGGAAGAAAGAAGCAGAGGGTAGTGTCGTCGGGTGCACTGCAAAAGGGCATAAGTTTGTCAGACTCCAACATCACCTTACGCCCTTCTGCTGGGATTAAATTCCGTCTGGTCCGTTTGATGATGTTTTACAATTAGTTTTTACTTCATCATGACGTAATAATGTGACCCGGCACAATGACATGAGGAATATCCCACCAAAACACTTTTTGAGTAAACAACTCCTGAAGTTAAAGTATCTTCACAATTCGATTACAAATAAATTTTCTTTTTTTTTGTATTTTCGGATATTTTAAGTATTAGAGGATATTATATTTTGATATCTTTTGAAAGCTAATGGTATATTCTTTCACATCATTAGAAAATCTCAAAATCTCAAAAGTGGGGTTATTCCTCATTATGCTGTGCCGGGTCACATATTTGAACAGAATGTGAAAGGATTGAAGTGCGTATAAAATGGAAAATAATGAGTAATTAAACAAATGATCTGTGACCTTCTTTAGCCCTTATGCCTCTTCTACAAGGCAGCCGACGAGTTGTTTGACTGATTTTTACCTGGTGGTTGAGAAATTGGTGGTTTTTTTTCACTTTCATGACTGCTCTGCATATTCCTCCGTTCTTCCAGGACTCGGGGCAAGACCGGACCCTCAAGTCCTCCAAGTCCTTCTTCGGACGTCTCCAGGAGGAGGTGGCCTCCGAGATCAAAGGGGTCAGAGCCAGGAAACGGCCCAAGCCGCTCCAGACGCTGTCCAGCAAGAAGCTCAAGCTCTGAGAGAGAGAGAGAGACCGTGCGCACCTGGAGCCTTAACCACTTTGCATCGGGGGGTTCGTCAGCGCCGATGACCGCCATACGGGGTTTTTTGAACAATGTATCATTTTCAAATCTCGCTAAAACAATCGAAACAATATATTTCTGTGAAATAAATCGATAAGGGTATACTATGGGTACAAGAGAGTAAAACCTGGCACAATTCGGACGTCGTTGTGGCTTTTGTCAAGAGATTATCCGTTCGAAAAAGGGCCCATTGTGCATCGTCAATGGACCTTATCGGACTTGTGTGTGCGTGTGCGTGTACGGTGCTGTCAATCCCTGACCGCAGACTCCAGTCTCCACTCCAGGCAGTCAAATCTTCGAGTTGGTCGGTCACAACCGAGCATACAGATTACGGTATAGAATGTGGGTGGAATTCCAATGCCAGACCGACGACCGTTCGGCTGTGTGGCATGCAAAGACAATCCCCGCGTGCTTTCAGCTGCAGCGCGCTATCCCTCGATCCTCCACATTGAAAGTCCCACAATTGCCCAATTACTGCTGCTAATCTTGCAATATATGTGGCAACTTGTGTCAAAAAGGGTCTTTGTACTGATTCGTATTGCTTTGTTCTAAGCTAAAAAGAGTCTTTGTTTAGAATGTGGACAATAGTGGAGCTCCGGATTCGGAGGTCCCGGCCGAAGTGGTATAAAACAAGAACCGAATGGTGCTTTGCACCACACACATGGGACAACACACTCTTATGGTCAACGTCATTGAACTCGTCCTTTCTTACAATCTATCCTAAGACTAATAACGAGTATAGGTTTGCACTGACACCCATGTACGAGAATCTCTTTTGTGAGCCAGTGTGGTTCTGGATGTTTCGGACAGTGTGCTCCGTCCGTCTTCAGCTCCAGGAGGAAGAATGCCTGTCTGGAGTTGGGGTTGGATTTTTAAGAACCCGCAGGTAGGATTGTCTGCAAGCTCATTGACTGCCTATGTGCCACAAAAAAACCACACATCCCTTTTGTGGTACACTGTGGTATGTGGGCCTTATCCTACCACACTGCATTAGTGGGTGCAGGGCCACAGAATACCCCAAGCATTTGTGTGTGCGTAGAGGACTATACCACAACATACCACAGGAAAAACCATGCGTGGTAAATTGTGGTATACATGATGGGTAGTCCTTGATCTAGTTTGATCTATGATGCATCTTTAGGCTTTGTGAAATCCCCCTTGTGTCATGGAATACAATCCCTCTTTAGAGTGCTCCGGTAATTTGTATCCAGGAAAAGGAACTGCAGAATAAGGAGAGATCAATCGGGAAAGCCTTTGAAGAGTTTTCTATTGCAGTCGCTGTAGCCACGGAACATGGCCACTTTTCTGTGCCCATATGTGCCCATTTTATTTTTTTAATAATGTGTCCTTTATAAAACTCAAAATTTAGCAGGCCTGACGTTTCGATCCTTGCAGGACCTTTCTCAAAGGCAGAGTCTATAAAACTGCAATAGTGGGTGCAGTTTATAGAACTCGCTAAACAATCGGGAACAATAAATACCGGCACCTGTGAAATAAATCAATGAGTGCTCTGTGGTTACTCTGTGGTTGAGTTTGGGCGCCCGCGTTATTAGCTGTTTGTGAACAATCCTGGTGGAGAGGTGGTGTGTGATCCTGTTTCCGAGTGCAGCGTTCTTGGATTGTGTACGTATATGAAGAACAGACCACCCAAACTCGACCAAAATGTACTAGCAAGTCACAATCGGATGTCTGCGTGGCTTTTGTCATGTTTAGATTGTGTTAAAAACTTGGACAAAGCTGGTGCCCGGACTCAGAGTGCCTGGGGCATAGCAACGCCACCGGTGCTCCGTATTCAGAAGTCCCGGCATGGGCAAGGGCCAACAAGGATTGCATGGATCAATGCTGTTGGTGGCTCAATATTGAATTGTAAGGAGAATTTGGTGTGTTAGGAGAATTGAAAGGAGAATTTGGTGTGTAAAGAGAATTGTAAGGAGATTTTGGTGTGTAAGGAGAATTGTAAGGAGAATTTGGTGTGTAAGGAGAATTGCAAGGAGAATTTGGTGTGTAAGGGGAATTGTTAGGAGAATTTGGTGTGCGACAGTCTTTGTGAATCTTACTGTCTGTCCAGAGATGTTGTGGACGTCTGGTTTAGCACGGACTATCTGCTCGGCTTGAAAATATCTTTCATGGCCAAAGTGGACCCATCACCTCATTTCCATTGAGAGTTTGTGACTCTTTCGAGAGTTTGTACTCAAAAGTAATACAAAACTGTGGCCAACTTGCTCACCGACTATTATCACCCAAAATGCAAATCTCCAAATTTCAGAGGGCCATCGAGAATGGTCCTTCTAGGATCAAAACGTCAAACGACAAACATTAAATTTGATCTTGGTGATCAGTCTGAAGAACGTTCATGCTTCTGCAGTTTGTTCTTGCAGCAAGCTCTGTGATAACAAAAACTACAGAACAAAAAAACACCGAGTAAGTTTGTGTGGATGCCCACGTACCCAAATTGTTTTATTGACTAGCTGGAGAAACCAAGACTGAATAATTTTTATGAGCAATAGCAGTGCTTTACAAACAGAGATGGAATAACACAAATGTAACGTACTGAAAGAAAGAGATGATTGTGTAACTTCATTGCAACAACTCCTGAAGCCATAATGAGTACTTTGACAAAAACGAAAAGAGTTTTTATTTTTGGGGTTTTGTTCTCGAAGTCTTTTCTTTGAATTGCCTCAAGAGGAGTTTGAGTACTTGTACAGTCACCCTTTTTCTTACTTCACCCCAGCCATCTGTTATTTTCACAAGAACACCGTTGATATAATAATCATGTCACACTAACTTCATATCATAGTCTGAGTAAATGCCTTGCTTTTCCACATAATACCATTGATTACACCGACACCAATTCCTTCCCATAGATAATGGAAGCCCCTAATCCTCTGGCAGTTCAAATTATGCTAAATGCCAAAAAGCCTGTGTAATTAATACTAGAGTTAGAGATATCGACTTGGTGCTCACGCTTGGTGCACAAGCTGTACTGCTGATTGTGTGTAAAAATCAAAGTTTGTAACCACATAGGCCAGTTTCTGTCAAGTAATGATTTGAGTGGTACAGTAACTGTCAAGGTATGGGGCTATGATGGTTGTAGTATAACTTCCATCCCGAAATGTCCTATATTCTACTTAATGGTTACAAGACATTTATCTTGTTGCCTTTGAGAATAATATGTAAACAAAAGTTAGTGTTTTTTACATGACAGAAATTAGCCTACATCTTGAGTCCCTGTGATCAAAACGGCCCAAACTCATATCTTCATTCTGTTCCGACTCTTGATTGAATTAAATATTACTTGCTTTAATTAATAGTTAAGCGCATTTTGGTGATAATAAAGTATTTGATACATCCGATATTCGTAATTGAATGTGCAATTAATTTTCCTCCTGTGATGTAGTTTTCATTGAGTTAAACAACAAAATGCATTATTTTGTATCCAAGGCAAAGCTAGGCTATCCGAGATAATTTTTCCCCAGGGTTATCGGCATCATAAGTACTTCAAATCCAATTTAATTTACGTATTATTTCAGTACTTTTCGCAGACAAAGAAAACAAAGAATTTTGTCAATGAAGGATACATGAACTCTGTTTACATTGAACTTAACTGCAATTTGAAGCTTAATTTTGATATTGAAACTGATAAGTGAGACTTAAGGCTTTGCATGGTGGGTGAATCAATATAGGAAGGTTTGCGGTGAACACCATGTATCAGGTCTCTTAAAGGAAGGTTTGTTTCTGAAAAGAACCTGAGGGTAACTCGACGTTTCGACCAGTATGCTCTGGCCGTCATCAGGAGAATTTTATATTATTCTCCTGATGACGGCCAGAGCATACTGGTCGAAACATCGAGTTACCCTCAGGTTCTTTTCAGAACCATACCTCTTCCTTTAGAGACCTGATACATGGTGTTCACCGCAAACCTTCCTATATTGAAACTGATAAGGCTATAAAACGGATGTACAAGTAAACCATGCCATGCCATTGCAGATTTATTTTGCAGAGCTAATGTTGACTTTAAGATTTGCAATTAAAAAAAATCATACTGAAATTGATAATACGCAAGAAATGTTGAGTTAATTGGCTATAAAATGAATTCTCACTGACATAAAGCCAGAATCATGATTATTTTGTTTTAATCATTAAATGAGCAGGCTGAGCGGATCCTTACAGGATCATTCTAAGTTCTATTTCAACCCCCCTCCCCCCAAAAAAACCTCACGAAAAAACACAATTTTGTTTGCTCACAAATTATTTCCAAACCTTCCCTAATATCCGAACCCATAATATAAACAACTACTGTACAGCTTAAAAGAATTATAAACACCATCTTAGTATAGTACAATTTCTCTACAGAAACCCATGATAATAGTTATCTTAAAAGCAACAATGAGAAACACCACCAGTTACCAACTCCGAGAAGTAAAAGTTAAACCATATCAGTTCCTCCTGTACTATGATAAATGGCAAACACTGTTGCCAAGGTTACAGCGGCCATCTTGGGCCCAATCTCATAGAGCCACTTAAGCATGAAAATCTACTAAGCAGGTAATGTGTTGCTTGTGTGAGCAGGATTGCATCACACTGCAATTGTATTCCACTCTTCTTTACTTTGCATGAAACACTAGTGAAGTTAGTGTTGGCAAGGTGATCCTATGAATCAAGACTTTTTGTGCTCAAAGCCCCTACACAACATTGGTATTAAGGAAGATTTTTCATGCTTGAACAAATTTTGGCGCTTAAGCAGCTCTATGAAACTGGCCCCTGGTCCAGTCAAAGTTTTCTGTGTCACTGTTTCAAAATTGTTTGAAAGTTCCTGGTCAGTTTTTCTTTCTTTTTTAGTTTACTTAATCTATTTGCAAAATTAAAATAACATGCAGAAATGTTGCAAACTGCTTACTGAGTAAAATAACCAAAAAGCGAAGATAAAAAATTAGGAGGGCCGGACTGTAATCATAATGGCACGCAAAGCAAAAACCTTGCTAAAAAAAAAAAAAAATCTGTATGTTTATTGACATCAGTCAGTCTTATTCCATCCAAGTCATTTTGGATTGTGTTTTGGCCATCGTAAATAAGGACTACATGTCCTGGTATTAGCCTATAGAGTTGCTGTAAAGTACCCTTGAATTTTCTTGCCATTTGCAAGAAATGTTGTCACAATAAGAATCTGCCAAATTCCATCAAGACTATGAATTTACTTCTACCGAGAAAAAAATATACCAGGGTAACTGATTTTTTTTTTTTTAGAACAGAGCTCAGTATACAAGCATTTTCATTTTACGATTCTCTCCGATTCAGTGGATATTAGTTGGCCATGATTTGATTGGGTTGACAATAACTTACTTTGGCTTATAAGAAAAGACAACCACCAAACTGGGTAGACAGGTTCTCTGAGTAAGTACTGTCAAAATAATACCCAAACAATGGGTACATTCACAGACAGCGTTTTTAATTAGCTAAAGCTACTGTTTTAACCCGATTGGTTTATAAAATGTGTGTCTGAACGCTCCGACACCGTTTTAAATTTAAAAACGATCCGGTTTAACTCGTCGCTAAACGGCAAAAATAAAAGTGCTTGAGAGGAGGGTTTAGCGCTAAAACTGATCCGGTTTAGCCGCTAAAACGGTTTGGACACAATCGTCTTTCAACATCCGGTTTTAGGCAGCGATGTTGACCCGCCTGACTGCACAGCTTGCATAACAGGTTAAAATGATGTGTGTGTAGCGCGCACTTTATGCATAGGCGGAAGTCCGCACTGGATGTGGGGCAGAGCGCGTTTCCTTTTAAAACCGAACCCATTCTAACTGCTCGCTGTAGGATGCTGTACGAACGAGTTTCAACATTTACGACTTGCCCCCTGTGGCTAAAAGGCCTTTTAACTGGATTGGTTGTAAACTAACACGCTGTCTGAACGCAGCCAATATAGCTGCAGGTATGGCTGAAAGGTGTTGGTTTAGTGAACCGTTTATTAAACTGAAATCGCTGCGGTCTTCGGCGAAAGAATATGCTTGACTAAGATTCAGCTCTGTGAAAAATGGCCTACCAGGTAGTTGGGGGCAGTTCATTTCACAACATGAATGGGCCACCTCATTTGGTTTCCTTCAGAAAATTACTGCCTCAGGAGATCCTTATCAGGCTAAAAAAAAATAATATAAAATCCGAGACAGTTTGGTATGTGCAAAGTGATGCGATAAGGAGTTTTCCTCTCTCCACATACATATACATGTAGTAATATCGGCTCATTCCCAATCTATGACCCATGCCGCATAGCTGCCAACCATTCCTATTTTGGAGGAATCATTCCTCTTTTTGGTAAAATTTTATCACTTTTTACAAGCTCTTGACAACAGATTTTGATTGTTGGCATGGAAATACACAAGTATTCCTAAGAAGTTTGCTCTGTGATTCTTCTTTTTTTTTAGCAGAAGTTTTCCTAATTTCCTTTAAGATAGGTTGCCAGCTATCAAGCTCATTAATCCATGATTTACCAAACTCATGTATTTGTGACAATATTAGGAAACACACTGCCCGGCCCATAAACAATACTGTACTTTTTAGTACTGTAGAGTGTAATTATTCAAGACCTGGGCTGCTTTAAGACAAATGTCAATTCCTATCTCAAGCTTTCCTGAAAGGATTTTGTCTCACACTGTTAAGAAACCCACAGTAATGAAGACTCTACATAAAACAGTATTCATGAATCATATAAAACTGTTAATCAAAAAGGTGGGCCTGTAATTAAGATGAATTTCCTGTACTGCAATTTGACTATAAAAACTGTTCCAATGGTCTTAAAGATAAGTGGGAATCGTCTGTACTGGCAAGGCGGCGAGGAGGTTGGAATTCTACCTGTGAGCTGGCGAGTCATTCTAAAGTACTGTATTTGAAAGTGCTGTTGTAAAAGTAGATAAAAAGAAATTTGGCTAGGACTGTGCGAGAGACAGAACTTGCCAGAATCAGCTGTGTGAGGAAACGTCCGCAGAAACAAAGGGAAAAGTATTTGCTTGATGAAAAGTATTTGACTACATACGCACAAATGCTGACAAATCGATCAACTCTTATTGCATTGTTGTGTCTCAAAAGATGATTTCAGTACTATCTGCGAAGGGATAAAAAAACAGCCCTTTCTTTCGTTCACATCACTTTTTTTTTTACATATCACAATCGCAGAAGTGGAAAAATTGCTATGAGCAAATTTCAAAACTCAATTGAAAAGATGGGATGTTTTCCACCGCACAGACATTTAAAAAACCCACATTTTTTGGAGGACCACGAAAAACATCAAATGCTTTAATAATAAAAAAAAATTGCCACAATGTGAAACATCTTCTGGGTTTTTTTTTTAGCTTCCAATGAACACTAAAACATGTGCAAGGCTATGAAAAACAAATCTAAAAAAAAAAAAAGCAAGAATATGGCCCATTCATTACCAAAACAATGAGTTGATACAAGAATTATTAGACATACAAATACATGTAAATCAATATATATATATATATATATGTATACATACATATATATAAACATAAATTCCATTCCGACTCCAGTGTCATGAGTTGAGTGTGTACTATTACCTTCAAAGTTAGTACTATTACCTTCAAAGTTTAATTTCATGTACATACATGAATGTCAGACCCTTCCCCACAGGATATCACTCCCTATGGCAGCTTTTATAAAGACCAATACCGACTTGGAAGTACCCTGTACACACTTGTCCCTGCTAAGCAGGATCAGGGAAAACCGGCCTATAACACTGGTTTCCTGTCCTTGTGCATGCACCCTGCACCAGTGTCACTGGTACCCTGCACCAGTGTCACTGGTACCCTGCACCAGTGTCACTGGTACTCTGCACCAGTGTCACTGGTCCCTTGCAACAGTGTCACTGGTCCCCTGCACCAGTGTCACTGTTTCCCAGCTCAGGTCTCACTGGAAACTTACACCAGTCTGACTGGTCCCCTGTACCAGTCTCACCGGTCCCCTGTATCAATCTGAGTGGCCATCGGCCCAGTCTCACTGGTCCTCCACACCATCCTTCATTTTCAGACATCTATGATGATCAAATTCGGCACTGTGTTTATACTATTTGTGTTGAAGAAAAAAAGGAAAAAAAGAAAAGAAAAAGCAAGCCTCTACTGATAGCTTTATATGATATCGTTTCCATGCCAACGATACAAATGGTCATGAAAGACTGTTCAACCTTACACCAGTTAATATTAAATCAGTACTTAATAAAACCGTCTGGTCAGTCCAATTCAATTCCGTCTGAAGTTGCTGTAATACCATACTTGCTACAAAGCTATCAAATGATCCTCAAAGGGAAGAATGGCTCGAAAGGAACGGTTGGTCCGAGGTTCACATCCGGTCAAGGAGCTGAGCAGTCAGCCATGGCATTGATGATTTCCCTGGTGTACTTCTCCTGTGTCGTGTCCACAGCCTGGTCCCCTACCTTGCCGTCCTCGTATCTAGAAAGAAGGGTACCAGGGAAAAACAAGCATAAGCACCAGTTCGGGACCAGTTCGCTGCGACGAAAATTCAACATTCTGGAAGCACTCGTTTCAATTTCAGTATGTGTCATCGTCAGGATGTTTTGTTCAGTCGAGGGCGCCCTTCATTCCAATTATAATAGGTGACTCTGGGTGCGTTCGATTGGGTCGCTGGTCGGCCTTAGGTCGCACTGACGTCATTACCCCTACCTTAATACCCAGTGTGAAAGGCAGAGTGGGTGAAAATGTTGACGATATGCAGGCAGGCAGTCGTGCAAACCTTCATTGAATGACAACTATACTACTACAGCACTGAGTTCAGTGGGTATATAAATGACTATACTCACACAAAGAAGAACCGTGTACACACAAGGTCGGGGTTGGTGCACACCCAAACATGGCCGTGTTTGGTCAGGTCTTTGGAGTTGACGACTGGCAAGATTAACAGAAATAAAAGAAACGATAAAAACAAATTCAGAAACAGAACTTTGAACCAACTCTTAACCTTCCTAACCTAATGCTATAATCATTCATATCTTCTATAAAACAAAATTATCTGACTGGTGCCCCCACCCCAGCAAAGACTAGTCGACTATTAGGGAAGGCCACCATCTTAGGGCTGGATAGCTCAGATGGAAGAGCACTGGTACGTCAGTCCAGAGGTCTCAGGTTCAAGTCCCGGTCCAGTCAAAGTTTTCTTTGCCAATTTTTCAAATAAAACAAAATTAAATGAAAATGACACTCACTAACTTCAACGAGAGTCAATCTGAACAATTTAGATCCTTTGATCGTTCTGATCCTAGCAGGACCTTTCTCAAAGAGAGAACAAAGAACTGACCTTTCTCCCTGCCTTTGAGAAAGGTCCAGCTAGGATCCAAACACCATGCTTTTCACAACAGATTTTCAGTAAATATTAAGTTTGATACATGTGATAGTCAGCCAAATTGTGGATTTGCTAAAAAAACAAAGACAAGACCTTATGGCTACAATTCTAGTAGCATTGAGTTGATAAAAATCATTAAATAGTACAAAAAATGTCACAAACTGCTGGCCTGATAATAAGATTTTTTTTTTAAAGTTTTTCCTTTGTTTGTTTGACAAATACAATCTTGTAAACAATTGTGACTGCATGGGAGAATTGGAAGCTATTCGTACCTTCACACAGTGCGATACATGTCAGCTCCTTGCTCTGTAAGAACCGGCTCTGTGGTGGAGGTGAATTCTGGAGAAACAAAACAAATCATGTCAAGAGAAATCCATTTTTATTGGTCAAACGAAATGGCATTGTGCCGGCCATTGGCACTAAAATAATCCCGCCGTCAAGTGGTTAAAGAGCAGGCAAGGTTGCAGTTCTTCACTGAGGCCAAAGGTTTGTTGTTTGTCAAAAATTGGGTATCCTTGTCGAACCAAATGCCATACCAGTATGTGACCAGCTCCACAAAAATGGGCATTATGTGCCAAAATTGGAAAACTCAGTTATATAAATAGCTGAATTGGTTACATTATAAGCTTTAATTTGGTGTAGGTTTGAACCCCATGGCATTTTGCATTCTGGAGGTCCTGCTAGGATCGAAACGTCAGGCCCACTAAATTTTAAGATTGTATAATCTTTACGAAATTGCTTTCAGAGCCCTTTCAACATAACAAGTGGAAAAGGAAATTTGCTAAAAAGAAATTCACTTGAATCCCCCTAGCAAAAGTTATGTTCCTTTGAAGGTATATTTCTAAAAATTTCATTCAAGTATTTATATGATCAAACCCACCCTCACCACATAGAATAGCCCTTTACGAGTTAGAGCAAGGCATCCCATAATACCCTTTTTCGTAGAGCGGGTCGCATATTTCGCGTCTGGTACTTTTTTTCCAAACGGACGTAACAGATGGGAAAAAAAGGAAGGCAGATGAAGGACAGAGCGGGCCGATGCTCACGTGGTGAAATGGGTAGTGGCTGTCGTCCTGCGCAGTCTGCGTGTTGATGAGCTTCTTGAATTGCTTGTAGATGCCGTGGCCCATGCCCGAGTAGCCAAAGGACACGCTGGAGTGGGGACTGAGATAGATGCCCTTGCCGTACACTGCCCCGTGCATCTGTGTGAAGAGAGGGAAGGACCGCATCACGAAATACCATTCATCTGATAAGGATGTATAGTGTACACGTACAATGTCACCATGAGCTTCACAGATTTCGATGCCCATGACTGAGGCTAGCAAAACACATTCAGATTTTGACCGGTCCGACTATAAAGGCATCAAAGATTATGGCTTTACCGACTGAAGCTATCTTCACAGATTTGAAACATTGTGACTGAAGCTACGTGTAGATGTAGCTTCAAAGATTGTGATTGCCCTGATAGATGGTGGCTCCACAGACTTAGATCATTGTGACTGAAAGCAAGCTTCACAGATCTGGATTACCCTGACCGATGCTAGCTTCACAAATTTGGACAATTGTGACTGAAACTAGCTAGCTTCACAGGTTGGAATTGCCATGACAGATGCTAGCTTCACAAATTTGAATCATCATGATTGAAGCCAGCGTCGCATATTGTGATTGCCCTGACTGATGCTAGCTTCACACATTTGAATAAATTTGTGACTGAAGCTCGCTTCACATAGTGTGACTGCCTCAATGGAGTCCGAATTGCGATTCAAATTCCACACAAGAAAGAAGTGGAGCTTGAATCGCGATTCAAATCGTGATCCAAATATTCGCGTTTATTTGGGACAGTGGGCCTAATCTTGCCCCTGCTGTACCTGATGCTTGGTCCCTGAGGCATTGATGAGGCCGTGTCTGAGGATGGAATGCCAATTCTCTTTCTGCGAGCCACTGGAAAGTAAAAAAAAAAAAAAAATGAAAAAAAAAAATGTAACAAGTTCAGCTACTAAAGACTAAGATCAACCTTCAAGTCTTATCTACGATAAAAAGAAAAGTACATGCACCTACAAAGTACAAACTCACTGCACAATCCACACAGGATTTCAAATGTAAATCAAACGAAAAAGTGACCTTCCGTCCTTCCTTCCCTTCAGTCTCCTGATGACGAGCAGAGTACACACTGCCCAAAACGTTGAGTCACCGGCTTTTTTCAGAGCCACACTCAGTCTCAAAAGAGATACATGGTGTCACCGCAAACTAATTAATACTAATTCCTTCCCTTCTGCAAAGCTTGCCCGGAAGTGAACACCGTTTTTGATCTCTGAATTGCTGATTTCTGAAGTGAATTTGATTTGGCAACTGACTCCACTCACTGGAAGGCAAAGGTGCTGCCACTGAGGAGCTTGGCCTTGCGGAAGGCTGCCTCCTTGGCGGGGGGGCTGCTCAGGAGCAGGAACTGGTGAGGCGTGTGCATGAACCGAATTTGCTGCAATCAGAGAAACAGAAGAAGCGGGGGAGGGGGGGAGGGGGGGACTGGTAAGATAGATCATCCAGTCAATGAGGCGTACGCCGTTGCAGGACGTATGACCAGCACTGCATGCTCAGTGTCAGAATCTACCCTCAGCGTCTCCTAATATACAGTGGAACGTCGCTATAACCAACCCCAATATACCAAACATTCGGCTATAATGAACATGCCCCATGGCTCCCAGACTTTTTGTGTACAAAATATGTGGCCTCAACTGCTATAAAGAAAGACCGCTATACCCAGGCATGCAACTCTTGAATTGTAAAAAAAGAGGAAAATGTCCGAAGGTTTGCGGTGACACCAAGTAGCCGTTCTCTTTCAAGAAGGAGGCGTCACCGCAAACCTTTCACTCAGTATTTCCACCATGCAAACCTTTAGCTCTCATCCGACCGTGACTGTGTCAGGAGGGGTCAGGAGGGGTCAGTCGAGCTTTAATAGACAGCTTCGCTCCGATTGCCTGCTGAAAAAAACCCCCCCAAAAACCAGGCAGCTCGGGCGAGATTCGAAGCCCGCTGGACCGTTGGGTCCGGCCGAGCTGGTCAGAGGGTACCACGCTGCATCACAGATATAATAATCATAGATTTTGCACTGGTAAGAATGTATTTGACGTCTGATCCAACCACAGATGGACAGATCTGCGCTTACTCACCCTCTGCTCCGGGAGCTTGACGATGTGGGAGCGATTACTGGAGATGATCCTGGGATAAAGGGAGAGCAGAGGATTAGCGATGGGGTCACCTCACAGTTTGATGTGTGGGGGGGGGGGAGGGGGAGGGGAACAAGCCCAGAGACTGACCATTGCAGCAGTGGATAGGCCAAGATATCCTGAGTGTCCATGCGTCTCTTTACGTCCATACTGCTCCCTGTGGCCAGCATCTCTCGCACGGATATGAAGCTGTCCAGTGCCTGCTGTATCCGCTCGTAGTTCTTCTTCTGCAGACGCCAGGAAAAATTAGCACAAAACGAATGATTGTCTAATGGCAAAGTAACAGAAATAATAATGCTGTCCGGCTTAGCCGTGAGAAAATATGAATGAAGCGTCTTCGTACTATTCAACCACATGGTCTCAACATCCAGGAGGGTAATGACTAACACCATGCAGCTTTCTGATAATCCTTCTTTTGTGTTCATTCCTCCACACTTCTATCTTTGATCTTTCCCCCCTCTTCTCACTAATCCCTACCCTACTCCTTGCCCTTCCCTTTGATCTCACCCTACCAGCTTTACTCGTTTCTCATCCGTGTCCTATTCACTCTCTTCCCCCTTCCTTCGTGTACATGTATCTGTGTTGTCCTTGTCACTCTACCTTTGAAAAAGGTCCTGCTAGGATCGAAACGTCAGGCCCACTAAATGTTGAGATTCACATTTTGGTAATTTAAGTCAGTAAGCAGTTTGCAACATTTTTGTATATTACTAGAAATCACCAGAAATCTCAAGAGTTAGAGCGTCTCACGTTGTGATCCTAGCAGGACTTTTCTCAAAGGAAAAGTATCAGATGCAGGAAATGGGTCAGGCCAAAAAAGGGAACCATTGAATGAACAAACAAGGAATAATCAAATGAGATTTGAAGGTTTTCATGGTGAGAGACGGAATTAATCGATGAACAAATGACGAAAAGTAGTAAAGAATGCAGAAACAAACAAACAGATCAAAGAGGAATGGACGAACAAGTGGATGAAAATGTTGTCAAAAACAAATGCTTATATTCACGAAATCGTAGAGAACATCACGATCTCATTTCCATTACAAACAAAAAATATGAAGAAAATTTGGATTAATACCATTCGGAGGAAAAAATTGTAAAAACGAATCCATGACAAATTAGAAACTATTAGACTGACACATTGAGTAAAAAGACAAATGTCCATCAGACACAGTTTTCAGACAAATCTTCGGTCCCATCCTAATTAATTGGCTGTGGCTTCAACTTCCACGGGAGTGTATGGAATGTGCTGGCTTGTGGCTGCAGCTGATTCCCATTAACCTTGTGTGGTGTTGAAAGCCGCAGCTGATGAATTCAGAGAAAGCCGTTTACAGAGAGAGGCTTCTAATGCCCAAGACACTACAGGCCAGGCTAAATAAACCTCCCCATTACACCCACCTTGGGTGTGAAGGCAAACTCCTTGGAGTTCCTGGGGTCAACCACCATCGGGTAGGGGTCAAAGATCAGGTGCCTCCGGCTGGACCGGATGGAGGACGCAACCATGGCAACCAGGAGGTCGACGACCTCCGCCCCCGAGGCGATGTTCTCGGCGGCATCCTGCATGACGCCAATGTTCTGGTAGGAGAAGACGCACAGCTCCCGCTCACACACCGCAGGCTGGGCAGGGGAGAGGAGGGAGGGTCGGGAGAGGGAAATTGAAAAAAAAATGTATTCTTGACTCACGAGGGCGCCCTCCAAAAAATAGAGACAACATGGCTGCTCATTCACAAACCACATGCAAAGGTTGAACAGTCAAAAGGCACATGCCACCGTGTTTACTATCCTTGAAAACGGAAGCTCTTTTAGCACCTGTTTAAAATAAGCTGTACTATCAGTTATTGTGAACAATAAGGAAACCTAATCTGAGGCTAAATTGTGATAAAAAAAAAACCCACTAAAACATTTTTGGATACATTTTTATACATTTTAAGTTTTTCTTTGACTTTTGAAGAACTGGTTCTTACTTGGAACCACGGTTGCTAACTGGAATCGGAACCAGTTCTGAATATTCTGGCATTGCTAATGACTAACGTGCAGTGTCCTTCAAGACTACATCCACAAACACTATAGATTTAAACCAATTCATTTATAGTCAAATAAATTCATGAATCTTTTGGAGGGTCTTTCATTTCAGTCACGAATAACTTTTGCCTTTCAGAGAGGTCCTGATATGTTCGAAAGGTCAGGTCATCTGTCTTTTTAACAATTTGAAATACACAAAATAAATGCAAAAATGTTGCAAACTCCTCACTGACTTCAGCGACCAAAATACAAATCTTTAAAAAAAAAAAATCGAAAGCCAGATTTCAATCTTAGCAGGGAGTCAGAAAGTCATCGCCCTAGTTTTGCAAAAATGTGTTCAATTCAAAAGAATGTAGTGGTGGCCGTGCAATGATCACTTACTGCCGGGTAGGCGTACACGTACCTTGAGCATGGCTCCATTTTGGAAGACGTGCTGCTCGTCACAGACGACGCAGAACTCGCTGAGTGTCGGGATGCGATTGCGCACGTAGTTGTAGAGTTGGCAGAGGAAGCCGTGCTCGAGGCACGGCAGCACCTTAGCGTTCTTGCCGTTCTGTGAGGGGGACGGTTCCGAGAGGAGGAACGAGTGATTCGTACATGTAAATGCCCAACGGTGCTGCAGTCTCATAGGGTATGTTCAGACGAGGGACTGCTTCGGTGTTTATAGTTTGCGGTTCTCAGCGGGGGTTCGAGTAGCCGACTGCCAAAGTCCAAAATCGCCTTACGTTCATACAATACCGCCGGCACCGATGATTAAGCAACCCACTAGGGGCCACCAACACTGGATGTGTGGGATGGGGACTGGGTAGCACAGTGGGTGGTGGAACACCTACTAATTTCTAAGGCTAAACTCAATCGGGTTACCCTCAAATCTAGTCCTACGGTGCCCAAATGTCAACTTTTGTCAGTCGGGCTAACCCATTCGAGTTTAAGTGATATACAAAAATGTTGCAAACTGCTTACTGACTAAAATCACCAAAATGTAAATCTCAAAATTTAGTGGGCCTGATGTTTTGATCATAGCAGGACCTTTCTCAAAGGCAGAGTGACAAGGACAAAACAGGTACATGTACACGAAGGAAGGGGGAAGAGAGTGAATAGGACACGGATGAGAAACAAAGGACAAAGAGTAAAGCTGGTACGCTGAGATCAAAGGGAAGGGCAAGGAGTAGGGTAGGGATTAGTGAGAAGAGGGGGGAAAGATCAAAGAGAGAAGTGTGGAGGAGTTCTGAATCGCGATCCAAATCCCACTAATAATCGAGTTTATTTACCCCCAAAAAAGTGGAAACGGTGTGAACGGCCCTTGTGATTCCGAAAGGATTTGGAGCCTACCTGGGTGGCAGCAGGAATGAGATGAAGATCTTCTGTCCCCGGTGGGGTGACCGGCTGGCCGTTGACTGATGAGCTTCTGGGCCAGGGGAATAGGCGCTTACTGTGCTTCTTCTGACTGCCTTCCGTCGGAGCAGTCCTGCCACTTCAAGGAAAACAAAGTCAAAGTCAGCACCGACAACAAAAACAACAACAACAGCAACAACAACAACCCCAAAACGAGCAATGAATCTTGAGAGTTGAAATTCACACCCAAAATGATGCAAACTGCGTTCTGATAAAAAAAAAAAAAAAAAAAAAAATGCGAATCTCACAAAACCAAATCTCAAAGAAAGTGCTGCCCAACCTTGAGCATGGCTTCCATAACTACCGGTATGTGCGTAATCACATCCCCCTTCACTCAGCGGGTTCTGCGTCGTCTTTGACGACCGTCATGTCTTCCAGAACTGAGCTGCGCTCAAGGTACGGTACATGTACATCTGCCCGGCAGTAAATAATCGTTTTACAACCAGCAATGCGATCATTTAAATTGAAATTTTGTTGCAGACTGACCTGAAACATAAACACAATTCCAAAAAAACTCAAGCTCTTGTCCTAGCAGGACCTCTCCCTAAGACAGAATTCTGCCTTAGAGAGAGGTCCTGCCAGGATCGAAACGTCTGGCCCTCAATAATTTGATAAAATGCAACAGCGCAAGAATTCACAGCCAATGGGAAGCCGAGATTTGAAGGTTTTTATGTTGAGAAAAGCAAAAGTAATAGGTTTGCGGTAACACCCTGCAAATTCTCTTTTGTGAGTATGTGTGGTTCTGAAAAGAACCGGAGGAACTCTAACAATTTCGAACAGTATGCACTGTTCGAGCATACTGAACAGCATGGGGCAGCGTGGGGCAGCAGGTCTAAGGACCATAGTCATTACTTTGCTTTCGCTGTTACAAGCCCATCTGGAAGTATTGTCTGCATTTGTGTACTACATGTATGTTTGTGATGGCTGAATAAATAATAATAATGATGATAATAATAACAGCATACTGTTCAAAACGTTGACTGAGTTCCTCCAGTTCATTTCAGAACGGCACACACTCACAAAAGAGAAGTTTGCATGGTGTTACCGCAGCAAACCTATCACTTCTTCGACGGGAAAACCTTTTGCTTTCCAATCTAAGGCATGTGGCAGACACTCTGCGGCCACTTTGGGGAAGCAGGGAGACTTACAGCTCGGGGCGGAGGATGAGCAGATTGGCGGCTTCGTCCACGAAACCCTGCGACATGTGCAGCGTGCTGCGGTGGCTGTCGATCCCGACGCCCAGGTCTACCAACTTGGACAAGTGACGATCTTCTGCTGAGCATTTTCTGAGACAGATACCAAATGTACAAAAAAAAAAGGGTTTCACTTTGTGTAAGGTTTGCGGTGACATCATGTAGCACTTCTCTTTTAAGAAGGAGTGTGGCTCTAAAAAAGAGCCGGTAACTTATCCTCTTATCTGGGTTCACTTTGGATAAATTGAAGCAAACAGTAAGAAAACTTACATTCAGTTAAAAATTAAGAATTTTACAAACAAATAAAGGAAAAACTGGCTGGAAACTTCTGAAGAAAAATAAATGGCAAAGAAAGCTTTGACTGGACTGGGACTTGAACCAAAGACCTCTGGTTTTGGGTACCAGCACTCTTACCATCTGAGCTATCCAACCCTTAGATGGTGCCCTTCCAAAATAATTATACTATAGTTCAGATTGAATAATGACAGAGCCGAGAACATTCAACCGGACCCAAACATGAACCCAAGACCTCTGGCTTGACAAACTACTGAAACATTGACCCAGAGGTCTCGGGTTCAAGTCCCTGTCCGGTCAAATTCTTTTTCTAACTTCCTGGATTGAAAGTTACTTGACTAATATTGGCAAAGAAAGTTGACTAGAGTAAAGATTACTTTGAGACTATTTGAGGCAAGAAATAATGGTCTATAATTATAATTCTATTATAAAGACCACAGAAAAACCTTGATTAACAAAGTTTTGTCAATAATGTTTTTGCTATTTTGTCAAGTTGTGGTTTTTCATACAAAGTCCTGTTCAAACAGAGTATATACAAGTACTATACATGTACAGCAGTTGTGTCATCTTATAGTTGTAGATGACATTCACTCTAAACCTGGCAGAAGTCCTTTCCACAATCAGCCACGAGCCTTTCCGTCAAGATAAGAAAAACAATTTCAAGATTTGTCTTCTGAATACTTTTCTCTGCTTATCAATCTATAAGCATTGGACGTTGAAGACATGACATTTAAAAAAAAAAACTAATTTTACCCTATGATTTTTTTTTTGATTTTTTTTTTTTTTTTTTACAATTTTCTGCCCCTGCAAAAAGTGCTCCACACACCCATGGCAAGAGCACCAATGGAAAAGGCAATTTGGAGAATTGAATTAAAAGACCAAAATTAACTTTAGGCTTTTGTGACAAATAAAAATGCTTTCCTATGAGATTTGAATTCAGTTTTTGTTTGGAAAGCCAGTCAGCAAATCCAAAAATGTCATTCAAGGAAAGCAATGCTTTTTTCCCCCCTCTCATTTGTTTGATGTTTACGTTACTCTAGTTACTGTTTCCCCTGGGCCCAACGTGTACATGTTCAGTGCAGGACATGTATGTTTATTTTGTCCAAATCGTAAAAACATAATGATCAGTGACTATCCGATAAAAGAAAAGGTTGTGACTTTCTTTTTCCCAGATGATGATTATTTCCATTAAAGTTTATATGTGACCCAGCACAGCAACATGAGGAATATCCCACCAAAACACTTTTCGAGTAAACAACGCCTGAAGTCGAAGTATCTTCTCAATTCGATAAAAATTGTATTTTTTATTTGTATTTTCGGAAAGTTAATGTATTGGAGGATATTACACGTATGTTCAAAGGATTGTTCCGAAATCCGTTTCTAAATGTTGAAAAAACAAGGATTTCGGGGGAGTGTTTGTGTACTGTTTTCATGAAAATGTAAAGTTCCTGCCTTTTTGAATGGCCGCTTTCGAGGAATTAGAATGGTGCTGCTATATTGTGTCTTGTACCAAATGAACGAGCGAAGTCCCCTTGTACTATTTACAACAAAGTTCACACGGAAATAATTTTGATACCATTTGAAAGCTAATGGTATACTCTTTCACATCATTAGAAAATCTCAAAATCTCAAAAGTGTTTTCATTTAAAAAGTATGTTTGGTGTCGGTGTTTCCTGTAACTGACGTAACTTCTTTTAAAAAAGTGTGAACAAAAAAACGTAGCTAATTTTTCATTCACTACGTCATTGATTGGCGATGCGCGCACAAAAACTTGGTAAAAAAAATAACCAATGCGTCAAGTGACCTTTGGCACTGGAGACGTACGGGCGGGACAGCTTCGATGGACAGTCCATGCTTACCTTGAGGGTGAGTTGCCTGGCGACTGGGCTGCCTTCTTCAGCTGCGCTTGCACTTTGTCGTTGCTGAGCAACTTCCACTGCTTCAAAACCAAACTCTCTGCAATTCTATGCAACAAAAATAATAACAATAAACCAAAAAAAATGTGTCAAACAAACAATGGAAAGACTGACTGGGAACTCAATTTCTAATCGGTTTTTCCTTTGTTTTTCCTTTTCCAGTTTTTCCTTTGTCAAGTGAACAAAGGAAAAACTGACTGAGAACCCAGTCCCAGTCAGTTTTTACTTTGGTTTTTCCTTTGTCAAGTTTTCCCTTTTCCAGTTTTCCTTTGTTTTTCCTTTGTCAAGCAAACAAAGGAAAAACTGAGAACCCAGTCCCAGTGAGTTTTTCCTTTGTTTGCAGTTTTTCCTTAGGTTTTTCCTTTTCCAGTTTTTCCTTTGTCAAGCAAACAAAGGAAAAACTGACTTGAAACCCAGTTCCAAGTGAGTTTCTCCTATGTTGACTTGACTTGATTGAAAAAGCTCCATCCAGCATCCACTGAATTGGAAAAAAAAAGCTGCATTCACTTTGTGTGATCCCTGAGCTGCCGTAGCCAGGTTTACAACCATTGGTTGTTTGCATCTGAATGAAAGTGGTGACGTGATCCCTGGAGATGTACATGTATGGCAGTTAATGGTTGAATTGCTTCTGACTGACTCCCTCACCGAAGCAAAGACTAGATGAATATTAGGGAAGGCCACCATCTAAGGGCTGGATAGCTCAGATGGAAGAGCTCTGGTACATTAATCCAGAGGTCTCGGGTTCAAGTCCCGGTCCAGTCAAAGTTTGAAAAGGGGTGACAGAGATATAGTCAAGGGCTGGATAGCTCAGATGGAAGAGCACTGGTACGTTAATCCAGAGGTCCCGGGTTCAAGTCCCGGTCCAGTCAAAGTTTGAAAAGGGGTGACAGAGATATAGTGATATAGTCAAGGGCTGGATAGCTCAGATGGAAGAGCACTGGTACGTTAATCCAAAGGTCCCGGGTTCAAGTCCCGGTCCAGTCAAAGTTTTCTTTGCCAATTTTTTCAATTAGTTCAAAAGTTCCCAGTCAGTTTTTCAATAATGATGTTTAAAAATTATTCAAGGCAAGCCACAGTATTTTTCTTAGTCCTGTCAGATGTTCCACACTTACTTTCTGAGTTGACTACAGATACCGGACGGACCGATTCTTGAAGGCTGAAAAACCTCCACTTTGGGAACGTCTGGAGGGAAATGTTGAAACAAAAAACATGAAAATCAGGACACAGGGCAAATGTGGTTTAAAGTCCCTACACAACATTGGTCAAGGTCAAAGAATAGCACCCCTACGTTGTCTGATCCAACATATGCATGAAATAGCACACCTGTGAAAATTTCAGCTCAATCCGCCAACCGAGTCTCGAGAAAATCGTGAAAACAGCTTCATTTGTTTCGCGAAAATGCAGCATTAAACGCCGTATTGTTCTGAAAATAGTTTAGATCTCGGTGATACGTAAACAATTTCTCTTACTCTTTTCTCCCAAAATACACAATTTTAGACAGATATATTTCAGTGCAAGGTTTCTACTATAACCAAACTGTTTAAGTTTCATGTAAATCTGTGAACATTTCTGTTTTTCGATCTTACCAATGTTGTGTAGGGGCTTTAAATCAAGGTATACCTTGCTACATCCAGCAACGTACTGAATGCCAGAAGATTACGGTATGCCTCAAAGCAGAAACTCACATCACATGAAAAGCCTGTATGTACAGTTGAGTACGTCAGGGTTCCTGTTTCGGACCAATGGCCAATTCCATAGAGTTACTTAAGCGCGAAAATTTGCTTAAGCACAACAAAAATCATGATTCACAGGAAAACCTTGCCAACCCAAACTTCACTAATGTTTCATGCTAAGTAAAGAAGGGCGGAATACAAGTCAAACGCGATTGACATCACATCGCAGTGCAGTTTGTAATCCTGTTTACATAAAGGGAGACCTTCCCCCTGCTTAGCAGATTTTCACGCTTAAGTGACTCTATGAAATTGGGCCTTCAAAGTAGACAAGCGGGTGTTTCTTTCGAGACAGAGGGTTGATTTGTCAGAGGGTTGATTTGTCAGAGGGTTAATTTGTCAGAGGGTTGATTCGTCGGAGGGTTGATTTGTCAGAGGGTTGATATGTCAGAGGCAGTGTTATAGCTAGGGTATTTTTAGTGGTGGTTCAAATTTCACCAACAAGAAGTCGCTCTCGTGAACGAAGCCTCACGATTAGCGACTGCGGTCAAAATGATAGCAACAAAACTTGTATTACATGTACTGTTAGATTAAATTAATTAATCACATAAAAATGATTAATTAATTAATCAAATTAACTTTACTGCAAGTTTTGTTGTTAGTCATGTACAGTGTATAAATAATTTATTAACAAGTAAACTGAACAACAAAACTTGAAGAATAATGTACATGTTTGAATTGACTGTGTGTGCACTCGGTACGTGTGGAATGATTAGTAGACTTTCGCCAGCCCTTACAGTTGTTTTCTAACAAATAAACTAATGTTTATTACAGTTATACTAGCGATGTTTCAAGTATCGCGGTCAACTAAAGTGTATTTTCCAACATTTTGGAAAATTTGAGAAGGATTTCAATTTTTCATTCATTTCTTGAGATATCGGAAGTTGAAATCTTTAAAATCGCTCCGTGCGGCCGCGGTAGATCGAGCCAAAATGACGGAGAAAAAAAGAGAGTCAAACTAGCGTTTTTCGACCGCCGTCCAAATTTGTCAATTTTACCCTCAACTTGAAGCCTGTATTCTCTGATTTTTATTCATACATTTTGTACCACTATCAAAATTAATAACGAAGGGAATAATATTAAACTACGCGGAAACAACATTCGGAGACAAACGATGAAAGTAGCGTATTTTAGTTATGACCGATTTCCATTCGCAACGTTACCGAGGTTGGCAAGTCTAGGTGTGGTTTCCGCCTCTAGGTAAAGCCATAGCGACACTACAGGAGCAGTAGGGCCGAAACCAGCCTACGCGCGGCACATGTGACATGACACAACACGTCTTTGCACACACTGTATACTGCACAGTGCACGTGCACAGCGGCCACATGGCTGCATACGCGTTACGACTACGATCACGCTGCGCTACTCAAACCTGATCGGAACTTCCAGAACAAGTATTAGCGAGACGGTTACGCTACAAAAAAGTACAATTTATTTTACTACCGAAACCAAACAAAGATTGGGTTAATAATGGGGTGAACATAGTGCCGGTCGGAAGCATTGTTTTTCACCAGGAGTGGTGGACGGAAATTATCCGTGGTGGTCGGCCCCGTCCACCGCCGACCAGCGTAGCTATAACACTGGTCAGAGGGTTGATTCGTCAGATACTGTAGTTGATTTGTCAGAGGGTTGATTTGTCATAGGGTTGATTCGTCAGAGGGTTGATTCGTCAGAAGGTTGATTCGTCAGAGGGTGGATTCGTCAGAGGGTGGATTCATCAGAGGGTTGATTGGGTGTGGGTGGTTCGATGAGGTGTCACATTTGCACCGCCAGGTGAGGTCAGTGGTAAGATCACGGTCAGATTGCATGGCGTTCAATCAGACGCCGCACCGAAGGAACCAACGGCGCTGACAACGTGCGGCCTCCTATTGCGTGCATCCCTTGAGCGATGAGAGGCAGGCACTGCGTGACTCACCCGTATCCAGGTACTTGATGAGTGAGCAGTGCAGCCTGACCACAATTGGTTCACATCGGCTGATGCACCACGCCTTGCTTATCTCATCCTGAGGGCGAGCAGACAGACAAAATGAATCCATTGAAGAAAAAAAAAATTGGCAAAGAAAACTTTGACTGAATGGACCGGGACTTGAACCCGAGACTTCTGGATCAACGTAGCAGGGGCTGATTTCACTCATGCTTTGCAATCATTGCAAACACCAATATCCATGGCTAAGTATGAAATCATTTTCAACTTGGCGATCGGTGTACCGCCAAGTTGCGATGGATTTCAGACTTAGGGATCGATCTTGCCATTTGCGATGATCGCAAAGCATTAGTGCCCAGAGCTCTTCCATCTGAGCTATCCAGCCCTTAGAAGGTGGCCTTCCCAAATAATCAAATAGTCTATGCTGGGGTGGGGGCGCTAGTCAGAAGCAATTCAAATAAATACAAATTCAAACAGACAAATAAATATCAAAACAAATAGACTGACAGACAAAAAAATCTTTAAAAAAAAATATTGATATTTGATATACATATGTATTCTATAAGTTCTATAAATTCTCATCATTTTTATTTCAAGAGGTTTCTTATTTCAAAGTTTTCACTCAAACTTGTTGGTGATGGCTACACACACACACACACTACATTTCCTTCCCAGCCGGAAAAAGGGTCAGGCCATGTACATTAGTTGAGATTTGCATTCTGACGAATGGGAAATAAATGGCTCATAAATTTCACATAAAAAACATTCAGCCCACTCTACACACACACAAAAGTATGCAGACAAAAAAAGATCAGTTTGCAAGGACTGCTTGTAGGGTAACAACTGCCATTCACTACTCATACCTACATGTACTGCACGCAAGCAATTATTTATTCACACTTAAATTCTACATGCAAGTCCATACTCTGTATGTATGTATACATGTACCCTTGGCCATGCGAGGGTCTTTATACAGAGCACGTATACTGCTGGGACAGAATTGTCCTACTGTCATAATTGGCTGGGGCAAGAGGGCCACTGAACTTGCCTTTCAAATGGGGACAAAAAAAGGGAGTGCCCCGTCATTTTGATCCTAGCAGGACCTTTCTCAAAGGCAGAATTTCTGCCTCTGACTTCGAGAAAGGCCCTGATAGGATGGAAATGTCAGGCCCTCCTAATTTTTTTTGAGATTTGCATTTTGGTCATTTCAGACAGCAAGCAGTTTGCGAATTTGTTTTAATATTACGGAGGGCAAAAAGGCTAGGAACGTAAATGCACGGCTGCTCAATGCCTCAACACATGTAAAACTAAGTCCGTAGAGGGTGGAGGCCAGGGATGCACTGGGGTTCGTCCAAAAAAGGTAAAAGAAACCCTAGAAAAACCACATCCTTCTGCGGAGACAGACAGGCAGACAGAAAAAAGCAGCCCATTTCTTGAATCTCGTTTTATTTCTGGATCAATCTTAGGACCTAGGAGATGTCACGGCTGTAAGATCAATCTTGCGCACCGTATGTAACTACATGTACACGCCCCTCAAAAGTTATAGCGCACCCACTGCACAATTTTCAACTTAAGATTACACTTTAAAATATAACAGCTGTTCAGTAAACTATCAAACCTGTGTCTGGAGTCATTATTTTAATCAGTAATAATCATATTTTCACTAAGAAGCACCATCTGCATTACGGCTAAAACAATAGATATACCACTAAAGAGACAGGTATGATTTGTAAACACATTATCTATGATTTACTTGGGTGAAAAAACATGACGCAGATTTGTGTGTGGTTGCGCTATAACTTTTGAGGGGCAGTGTGCATGTATGTGTACGTGTACATTCCGATGCATGCTAATCTTGACCTATTTCACCGAACTCATCTCACGCAAGTTTCATCCTCTACAACTACAGTACATGTTTCACTCAACCGTAAGTTGTTGGGGCGAGGATGACCGGTTCAATGCAATGACTCAAGCTGAGTCAACTTCAATTGATTCAGAACGCGAGGAAGAAACCAAGGTGTCCTGGGGGGTTTAAAGCTACACAACATTGGTCGAGGTCAAAGAATAGCATCCATACGTTGTCTGATCCAACATATGCATGAAATGGCACACCTGTGACAATTTCAGTTCAATCCGCAAACTGAGTCTCGAGAAAATCGTGAAAACCGCTTCATTTGTGTCGCGAAAATGCAGCATTCAACGCCGTACTGTTCCGAAAAATAGTTTAGATCTCGGTGAGACGTAAACGATTTCTTTCACTCTTTTCTCCAAAGCAATTGATAACAATTTAGACAGAAATATTTCAGTGCGGTTTCTACCATAAACATCGTCAAACTGTATAAGTTTCATGTAAATCTGTGAACATTTCTGTTTCTCGATCTTACGAATGTTGCATAGGGGCTTTAATAAATAAATGTATATATACATGTCTATTTCTGAAACAGAGCATAGAGCTTTTCTGCATACCGTACACTGTATTTTGTTGATTGTGATTGCTATACCAAATTATGCACATGCACAAGGGACTAAGATAAGATGGAAGACTTACCTCAAGAAAGGACACGTCTACATTCAGATCCACATCGATCTCATGCAGGCCTGAAAATATTCTGTAGGGAGTGACAGTGTACATGTAACTTCATTTCAATAAAGGTTTCACTCGAGACAAATAAGGGCCGTTCCCACAAGGGAAATAATGGCGATTTGAATCGCGATTCAACACCCGTTTTATTGGGGTCGTGTCCACACAGGACAAAAAATCGCAAGCTGATTGTGGTTAGCAGTTGTGGTCAAATGGTGGGTGTGTCCTTGAGGGTCGACCACACAATTAGACTTTAAGTTTAAACAAGCACGGCACTTCCTGTCAATCAGAGCGGTGCATTGTGGTATTAAAAAAAAGTGCGATTCAGTGGAGCGTTTCCACACACACACCGCGTCAAAAATAAATGCGATTATTTGAAAAGGTCTCACTGTATGTGGAGTCAGAATCACGATTTAAATCCCACTAATAATCACATTTTATTGTGTCCACACACGCAAATAAAGTTGAGTTTGAATTGCGATTCAAATCGCGATCCAAATAATCGCGTTTATTTGGTGGGTTTGTTTTTGCTATTTTTGCAATGCGATTTTTTGGCCTGTGTGCACATGACTAAAAAAAAAATTCTGAATCGCGATTCAAATTGCGATTATTTTTGCAGTGGGAAAGGCCCTAGTGTGATTTTTTGCTTCGTTGAGAATGTAATCCAATCAGGGCTTGTCAACACATTTAGTCCAGTGGCTGAGGTGTCTGCACTAGAAAACAGGAGTCAGCGGTTCAAATCCCACCCGAGCTGCCTGAATCTTTTTTTTTTCCTTCAAACAGGCAATCAGGAAAGCACTCAGCTTAGCGTGCTAATTATGCATCAAAAAAAGGGTGCATCATCAATGAATCCAGCAGTCTCCTGATGATTGACGGGCAGAGCACACACCGCCAACGAGCTGAATCACAGGCTCTTCTCAAAGGCATGCTCATCCTCAAAAGAGATAATACGTGTACACATGGCATCACACAGTGCAAGCAATACACCCATCCAGTCGGCCACACTCACCATAGCAACGGCCAAGCAACCGCGCACATGCACACAATGTGTCACAAATCGCCCACGCGCCGTACGCGTTCACTGCACGCCCGCAACCACCAAAAGCACTTCTCTCCGTTGGACTTTGGTTTTGGAAAATGCCAAAAAAGTACATTTCCTCTCTTGCCAGGGTATCAAGAGTCAGAATTACAATGAAAATATAAACACCGCTTGACAGCATGTGGTTTAAACAGTTAAAAGGTTAAAACTTGGGTTTGTAAAGGATTTGCCTGGTACATACAAAACAAAAGTAAACACAACGAAAAGTGTGTAGCAAAGCATACGCAAATTTAAAAAGTTATGTCGGACAAAATGGCGGCAATTTGTCAAACCTTACATGTAAATTGCGCGTTGTGATTGGACAATTTGTTAAGGAGCATGGCCTACTGGCTCGGCATATCGATATGCAGACAAGAATGAGTGGGCAACTGACCTGCCGTTGATGGCGTTTGGCCCAAAGTGCTGCCGGACTTCCTCCATGTCGTGTGACAAGAGTGGGTGCATCGTGGCCTCCTCCCACTCCTCATCGCAGTAATACTGCAGCAGGCAAAAGGATGGAACATAAAAGGTCATTAGATTATACACAATCACCACGCTGCAAATCACATCATTTTTCAACCCCATTTTTCATTCCCAAAGTGTCAGGCCAATCGTACAGTGTAAATGTAATGTACATGTACACATACATGTACATGTACATGTACAGTACATGTGTCAGCTACCGGTACTCGTTCCATACATCTGTCACACAATTTCAGTCAAATTTTCCTGACCCAAAAAGACCAAGAATGGTTCCGAGTATGAACAGCTTCAACATACACTCTGTGAATATGATGCACGTGTACACTGTACAGTACATGTACATGTACATTGTACAATGTGTGGTGAGATGACACAGCAAACTTCGGTGAGGACAGCAAGTTAATGAGGAGCTGCTTACATGTACATGTATTACTCACAACCAAAGATCTTATAGCGCTCTTGAGTGCAAGATCACACGCATATGGATGAAGTACGCACTGGACGCCATTTTAGTAAGCAAAGTCGCACACATTCTCTCCATTTCGTGGTCACATCACATCGAAAGATATCACATTCTGTTCACGCATCCAAAGTTGGATCTTTTTTATTGTTTGTACAGTGTAAGTGTAACTCTCTCGCTTCATTTCTGGAGCACCGAAAGCAAACAACAGATTCCGTTGCTTACTAAAATGGCATCCAGTGCGTACTTCACCTTTTGCTCAGAGTAATCCATCTTGCACGCTTTGCGCGCTATAACTAGATCTTTGCTCACAACACAGTACGTTCAGGGGGCAAATTTCAAGAACACTGATGTGACAGAAAGCCTGACATGTCTTGATACACATGTATATGTACAATGTACAAATGTACCTGTAGGCCTTGAGGCATACATGTGTACATGTATGGTCTCACCATGGAGGTGTTGTACTGTACATGTACACAATGTACATGTACATGTACACGTAATGCACATGCACATTACATTTACATACATGTACAAGTACAGTGTGTGTACATGTACATGTACATGTACTAAAACTGTACCGGTACACTGTACGTGTGTACATGCACATTAACGGGTACATGCTACAGTACATGTACATGTACATTGTACATGTACATGTACATGCTTACTCATTTACATGTACAGTACACTACAGGTATTAGTAATAAACAATTCAGATAGCCGGATGTTTTCAATCCTAGCAGGCCCTTTCTCAAAGACAGAGTGATGATCCACATTATTTTGCTTTATTTTCTCAGGATAACCCCATCAGTGGAAGAGGAGCAGGCTTTCCCACGTGTATAAAACGAAGACGTCTGACACACTGATCACTCCTTTGGCAAGTCACATGAACCCCATAGATATACTGTACATGTATCTGCCTCTTGAAATAACCCCATCAGTGGGCCCGGCCTCTGGCTACAAATATCAATACAATTTTCAAACAGCAGTTTGGCGTAGATGTAGGTGCCAAATAGACAGGACTTCTCCTTTTTGTCTGTCGATCCTTCTGTCCTTGTTGACACGGACATGCACTAATTTGTGAACCATTCAACAATGACAACACATGACTGAGGTTGAGGTATATATGTACATACATATGTACAATGTACATGTAAATTCAGCACATTATATATAATACACTCAAAATAAATTTAATGTAAATTTTTACAATTATTAGATCACCGGTTGCTACAGTACATGTGCCTCAAACCCTCTAAATTTAAGGTACTCGTAGATTTTTCCCTTTTTTTTATCTTTTTTTTAGGGGGTTCATATGGAGCAAATTATCATAAAATTCCCAAAGTGAAGAAAAAGGTCTTCTATGATTGAAACTTCAGTCCCTCTACACTTATCTTTTTTTGGGGGGGGGGGATTTTGGACACTTTTCAAATTCTACACGTGTGTGTAATTTGGGATAAAATACACATTGTAATGGTACAATGTAATAAAAAAAATCAAAATTTTGGCATGATTCAATGCATCAATTAACATATTCACTTTGTTTTTGGTATCAAAACCAAGACTTCAGAGACACACCTAGTACATGCACAGATACAGTGCACCCATGAATATGATCAGAATCTCTTTTGACAATAAACCACTGTATAATACTACACATACTCTACATGTACAGTAACTCTGATTACACAAAAGCCATTAATCTGGTCATGACATCTTTTTCGGAGAAAAGCTCGGTAAAATGGGAAAGTCACATTTCCTGAAAAAAGGAGCTATTGTATGTACAGTTGTACACGTGTACACACATACACGTGTACATGTACCGGTACATGTACATGTCACTTTGATTACACTCAAGCAATCTGGTCATGACATATTTTTCGGAGAAAAGCTCGGTAAAATGGGAAAGTCACATTTCCTAAAAATAAGGAGAGCTCTACATGTACAGTACGTCATGTACAATGTACATGTACATAGATATGTATACATGTACATTTACAGGTGTAGCTCTGATTACCGGTATACATGTACATGTACCAAACCCATCTGGGCCCAATTTCATAGAGCCGCTTAAGCGTGAAAATCTGCTAAGCAGGAAAAGTCTTCCTCGTGTAAGCAGGATTAAAAACTGCACTGCAATGTGTTGTCCATTGCTTTTGACTTGTATTCCACTCTTCTCTGCTTAGCGTGAAACAAAAGTGAAGTTTGGGTTGGCAAGGGGATTCTGTGGCTCATGAGTTTTTGCGCTTAAGCACATTTTGGCGCTTAAGCGGCTCTATGAAATTGGCCCCTGGTCATGACATCTTTTTTAGAGAAAATCTCTAGATGTAAATTATGGGAAATTTAAATTTCCTGAAATGAAAGAGAGCTACAGCACATGTAGGTACTGTGCATGTACCCGGTACGTTATTTCAGTAAATTTTTCATGTGTACGTTTCTAAGTGACCTCTTGTTGACCTTTGCCTCATCGGCAATTACTTTGACCTCCGTATTCACCTCGAATACATGTACATGTACATTTATATTCCCGAAAATTGGATTCAGAGAAACATGCATTCCCTCCCTCGTCCTTATACAGTAAATTGCCATGTATATATGAATAATTTTTCACTGAAGAATTCGCAAAAGGGCCTGATAGGCATGGTCTAGAGTCCATGTATTAAATGTATAAATTAAGGCTGCACTATTGAAATGAGTATGATGATGATGCAGGTGTGGTGCATTGTAAATGTACTGTACACTGTGTAATATTATGTGCTTGTACGTGTAAGTCTGGCATGAAGGAAGAGTACACTGGGCCCATTTTCATAGTGCCGCTTAAAGCCCCTACACAACATTGGTAAGATCGAAAAACTGAAATGTTCACAGATTTACATGAAACATACAGATGGTTATAGTAGAAACCTCTCACATTGTCTCACTGAAATATTTCTGCCTAAAATGTTGTATTTTGGGAGAAATGAGTAAAAGAAATAGTTTACGTCTCACCGAGATCTTAACTATTTTTCACAACAGTACGGCGTTGAATGCTGCATTTTCGCGAAACAAGTGAAACGGTTTTCACAATTTTCTCGAGACTTGGTTGGCGGATTGAGCTGAAATTTTCACAGGTGTGCTATTTCATGCATGTTTGATCAGACAATGTATGGATGCTATTCTTTGACCTCGACCAATGTTGTGTAGGAAATGGTAGGGGGCTTTAACCACTTCGCGCCGGGGGGTTTTTCAGCGCCGATGACCGCCATACGGGGGTTTTTGAACAATGCATCATTTTAAAATCTTCCTAAAACAATCGGAACAATATATTTCTGTGAAATAAATCAATAAGGGTATACTATGGGTACAAGAGAGTAAAACCTGGCACAATTCGGACGTCGTTGTGGCCTTTGTCAAGAGATTATCCGTTCGAAAAAGGGCCCTTTGTGCGTCGTCAATGGACCGTAACGGACGTGTGTGTGTGTGGGTGCGTGTACGCTGCTGACAATCCCTGACCGCAGACTCCAGCCTCCACTCCAGGCAGTCAAATCTTCGAGTTGGTCGGCCACAAACGAGCGTACAGATTACGGTAAAGAATGTGGGGGGAATTCCATTGCCAGACCGACGACCGTTGGGCTGTGTGGCATGCAAAGACAATGTCCCCCGCGTGCTTTCAGCTGCAGCGCGGTATCCCTCGATCCTCCACAGTAAAAGTCCAACAATTGCACAATTACTGCTGCTAATCTTGCAATTCATGTGGCAACGTGCGTCAAAAAGGGTCTTTGTACTGATTCATATTGCTTTGTTCTAAGCTGAAAAGAGTCTTTGTTTAGAATGTGGACAATAGTGGTGCCCGGATTCGGAGGGCCCCGTTGCAAAGGCAATCCAATTGACCTCCGGATTCGGAGGTCCCGGCGCGAAGTGGTTAAGCAACAAAATTGGCTTTTGCTCACGAGAAGCCTTTCCTCAATAGTTCGTACCGGTAATCAAGCTGCCAGCCAAAATTCATGTGTCCAGGTTTACGGTGACACAATGTACATGTAGAATGTAACACATCTCTTTTGAGAGTCAGAGGGCACTCTGTCTCAAAAGAGATGTGTCAGTGTTACATGGACATGGTGTCACTGCAAACTTATACAAATAGGCCTATGTTATCAATCTCAAAAGTTAGAGAGCCTGACGTTTCGATCCTAGCAGGACCTTTCTCAAAGGCAAAGTGAGAACGACGTACACAGACAGACAGGGGAAGGAAAGCCCTGACACACATGACAGAGGAAGGACAAAAGGATAGGGTGTGGGATGCAGATGTACACCACAGGGGGGGGAGATCAAAGGGAAAACAAACATAAGGGTGGGGAGGATCAAAGGGAGAGGAGGGAGGTGGGAGACCAAAGGGGTAAGCCGCAGGGAAGATGAAAGAAAAGAGGGATGAATGAACTGAGGATTAGGCCTAGATGCCTATAATTATATTACTCACTTACAAAAACTCTGATACATGTACATGTAAGTGTACATGTACATGTGCAGTACATGTATGTAATGTATGTGCACCAAGTTCTAAGCCATCAGCCCCATGGTTTCGTACTGACAAGCTGTGAATAAATGAAAGAGACACGCTTTACAGCTTCTAGTTCATTGTCAGTCAGGTAATCAATACATCATTTCCTGTGCTGATCACGAGGGACTTGACATTTTGGGGGAAGCCAAGGGGGGTTCGGTTTGAATGCGTGCGCGTCTGACCGGCACGTGCAACAGATTGACGACGGATGGGAAGTCTGTCCTCATCTCTCTCCCCCCCCCATCGCTGTGGTAACCCGTGGACAATGATGGAGGGAGAAGGCATGCCTTCCGGGGGGGGGGGGAGATGCCCCCATTGCCTAGCAACGGAGAATCTCCTCACTTCCCGGAAGGCAGGGACAAAAGATCACGGTGCGGGACAAGACAGCCGGCAGGCCAGACTTCCTTCGTCCTTCACATTAGACTCTACATGTGGTTGCAACTTCAGATTTCACAAAACAACTGCAGGCCTAAGTACATACATGTAGGAGTGTACAGTAGGACCCTTCTAGAAACTACTGCACATCTCTTAAAGCCCCTACACAACATAGGTTGAGGTCAAAGAATAGCATCCATACATTGTCTAATTCATTTCTAATTTTGTACATGTACTAAATGTCAAAAATTACAAGGGCCTGATGTTTCAATCCTACATGATGTACCTGACTACCCGGTACATGTACTGGGTAGCAGGACCTTTCTCATTTTAGTCAGCAAGCAGTTTGCAATTATTTTTTTTTCATACTACATAATGTAAAATGTAGAGTAATTTGGTTTATACTCTTCGTTGTTGTCCATATTTTCATATTTCAAGGGCCAAAAGATTAAATCCATATAATTGATATGCAATCATTCACCCAAAATGGTCATTCTGCATCACGGACACAATGCGGTTCTGTCGTCACTCAAGAAACAGATGAGTTGTCATTGCGGAGCTGGCAAACTTGACAGCCAGCATCACTTACTGTATAAACAGCACCCTCGTACCGCTACAAGTGAGAGCGGCCAACCGACGGCCAATCCACCGACGGTCAATGAACCCAAGACATGCCGCAGTCAAACTACAGGATTGCAAAATGCCTGAAGAAGATACATGTACGGTAGAATTGAAGAATGCATACATGTGGTATTCAACTGACAGGGAACAAATCATGACGTCCACGTACATGTACACGTACACGTACAGTGTACGTGTACGTGTACATTTATACATGTATACGTGTTGTTTTGGGGGTTTTTTCATGCAATTTTGCCCCAAACAAGTCTACGTACAGTATAAAGCCACTCAATGTAAAGGGCTATTTTAAAAGGAAAGAAGAAGATACATACACGTATACATTGTGTATAGTGTACATGTACATGTACATGTATACATGTACATGTATACATGTACATGTATGTAGAAAAGGGACTTAGGTAGGAAGGCTGGATATACAGAAGGAATTGACAGCTCGGTGGCCCAGTGGTTAAGACGTCTGCATTAGAAAGAAGGAGTCACAAGTTCGAATCCCGCCCGGGCTACCTGTTTTTTTGTCAGCAAGCAGGCAATCGGTGACTTAGGCAAAGCACTGAGCAAAGAGAACCCACGGTGCGTATCAGTTAGGGCAAAGGCTCATTGAATTACATACTATACATTCTCATGAATTGCATGATCATGCAACGCAGCTAAACATGATTTTAACAGGATTTGCCAGCACCGGTGAAGAGCCTAAGAGTACGAGGCACATGTTAGGCCTATAGGTTCAGATTTAATGTATTGGCACTAATGTGGAAATGCCATCAAATGCAATAATGGTCCTAGTTTTTTTTCTAAAGTCAAAGGTTAAAGTTGTACAATACTGTTATGTGGATAGAGAGAGTGAATGTACAATGTACATCTGCATGATACAGACATTTTATGTACCACACTACCGGTACTGTACACTTACATTATGTATGAACATATAGAAAAATTTACACATGTCCATGTACAGTGCACATATGTACATGAAATGCATAATTTATAAGCATAAGTACTGTACTTGTACATGAACACAGTACTACAGTACGTATCCATGCCTACGGATACAAAGTACTGTAGGCTGAAGCTACATGTACATGTAGCTGTGT
Organism: Luidia sarsii; assembly: GCA_949987565.1. NCBI lineage: Eukaryota > Metazoa > Echinodermata > Asteroidea > Paxillosida > Luidiidae > Luidia > Luidia sarsii. The sequence continues at coordinate 20,511,700 of OX465108.1, read as the reverse complement.
CTGATTGATTGGTCTGAGATGGGTGCGAGTACATGTACCTGTACAATGTACATGTATACTGTACCTGTACATGTATGTATACTGTACATTGTATACTGTACATACATGTACATGTATGTGTGTACATGTACATGTATGTTCATGTATGTGTATAGTACATGTACATGTATGTGTGGCACATCAAAGTGTCTGAGTGTCACAGTGTTTCCTTCCTCTATCAGACCCGTACAAGTTGTACATGTACCGGGTAGGCCTACTACTTTGTAAAATTATAGACAAAAATTTAATCACACAATGTGCCTTCCTTGTACCGGTATTCACAGTCTAAGCAGAAACACATGTACTGTACATGTACATGTACTTATACATGTACAGTACTTGTACAGTACATGTCAGCATGTTGGTATGTTAAGAGTTAATGTGCGTATACAAATTGTGTACAGTTGTACTTGTACACATGTACATGTACAGTATAGGTACTGTGTGATACAGACAATGTGTTCTAGTTTACTGGTGCATACTGGTACACCAAGTACATGTGTATGTTCATGCACATGTGTATCGTATACCGTACATGTACATGTATGTAATGTAAAGCGAAGGGATATACTGCACATGAACATACGTGTACATGTACGTGCATGTCGTTAAATGTACATATATACTGTACAATGCATGTCAATCATTAAAACGCAGAAACAGGGCACATTATTTACATGTACATACACATACATGTACATGTACACCACTGTATATATAATATGTGACCCGGCACAGCATAATCAGGAATAACCCCCACTTTTGAGATTTTGAGATTTTCTAATGATGTGAAAGAGCATACCATTAGCTTTCAAATGATATCAAAATTATTTCCATGTGAACTTTGTTGTAAATAGTACAAGGGGACTTCGCTCGTTTATTTGGTACCAGACACAATATAGCAGCACCAATCTTACTCCTCGAAAGCGGCCATTCAAAAAGGCAGGAACTTTACATTTTCATGAAAACAGTACACAAACACTCCCCTGAAATCTTTGTTTTTTCAACATTCAAGATTTTGGAAAAATCCTTTGAACATAATATCCTCCAATGCATTAACTTTCCGAAAATACAAAAAAAAAATCGAATTTTGTTATCGAATCGAGAAGATACTTTGACTTCAGGTGTTGTTTACTCGAAAAGTGTCTTGGTAGGATATTCCTCATGTCGCTGTGCCGGGTCACATATATTGCAGCTCTAAAACTGAATCAGATTGTCTCCTGCAGATCTCTTTTCATTACAATTTTAGGGCAGTTAGTTTTTCCAGGTTTTGTGCCACTTTCAAATTCTATAACGCCGGCAAAATGGCTCGCCATCGATTTTTTTTTATTCATCAGGAAGGACTAAGTTGGCTGAGTTCGGCGCCCTGAACGACCGACCGAGGCATTTAGGGTGGAAGCTTAGGTGAAATGTCGGTCCCACTCCACTCGGCCTCTGATCCAGATCACCGATCTAGTTTATCAATCCCATTTATCAGAGACGTCCCGCCGTTGACAAAATCAGATTACGTCGAGGCTGAGAAATTCAAGAAGAGCAGGATGGAGAAGCGGGGAGACTTGGATGGAAAAAAAAAAAAAAAAAAAACCACCTGGAATGTGCTTGCAATACCTAATGAAATTCCCCATGTCTTCATGACTGCGGTCCAGTGACAGGTAATTTGCGACAGAAACGAGGCCCGTTTTTTTGTCCCACCCCACCCTCTCCCCCATCTATTCTAAATGTCAAGCCGGTAAACTGTGACTCGGGCAAGTGTGTGTACGCAGAGAAAGCGACCACTTGCATGTATTTCATGACGTCAATCAACTGTCGGCACTCCCACTGAGCGCTGAAGTACTGCACTCAGAAATGAACCCCGAAACTCTGAATCCCTTCTCAATTTCTCGTCACTCCAAAAGACCAAAGGACTCCCCGGTGACCCTTGGTGCTGAATAAATACAAACTACATTTTGTCTATTGTCTAATGCCTATAATATTCTCAACTCAAGAGCAGGTGGATGTTTGGGCTTTTTTTTTGCTAAAATTGACTTTCAGGAGACACACAGAAGTCACTAAAATTCACTGGCCTTGATGGTAGTTTGGTACAGTGTGTACAGTGTACATGTACATGTAGGTTGATTTTAGGTCCTGTCTTTCATCAAATCCCCCCCACAAAAAGAAAAACCCACTAAGTATTTCCACCAAGTCTTATTTGTTCGGTGTAAGAGTGCATGGTTTTACTCACCTCGCCACCATCTAGATCCATGTAGTAGGTGTCGTCATAGTCTGTGTCCTCTGTGTCACCGTCTGTGTAAGCTGAGGCAGGCGAGTGCTGCAGAGACATCGAGACACAAACGGAGACAGTTACACCATGGAAGCAGATCAAACGACCAGTGGATCAAAGGGACAAACACCAACGCCGCTGCAGTCAAACAATAGACTGGTAGCTGACGAGAACAAACCGCAGACGGGCCTCAATGGCATTATTCGGTTACGCAAGGTCGCCGAACAAACTGACCCCTGCATGGAATGCTGGGTATTTATGTGCAGTTCAAATGTGAAAAAAAATGCTATCTTTTCTCCGCCCTAAACAAAAAATTGACGTCACCGGACGGTATTATTTCTTGCACGAACATTTAGACAATTTGTCCGTCAAACACCTGACAAACGTTTGCTCTTGGGAACTTTCTGAAAGCTTTCAGATTAATGTATACTTCCTTTGTTTGTTTGACCAGCACTTCCCTTGACGGGAACAGATGATGTAACATCGCACATCTGAATGGGATTTGGCGGTCCGTTCAAACTCCTTCCTTATTATAGCTAGGCCAATATGCCATTTCATTTGTTACGGCTTGCTCACAAACATATTCACCCGGTACTCAATCGCCACAGATCTCAACCAGGCCCTTACGGAATACTGTACACACGCAAAAATGGAAACAAGTGAAATTCTAAATAATTGTAGATTCAAATCCAATATTTCTTGGCTTATTCTAGGACCGAGCACATGTCAGAAGTCATATCAACCACCAATTGTCATATCCCTTTGGTTTTTTTTTTTTCAATAAAAAAAAATATTTACTCATCAGGATGCTTTCTGCCCTCACTTACAAAGGAGGGTACACCATTTGCAATCTTGATGCCCAATTTCCGGAAATTTCAAAGATTAAAAAAATCACTTACTCATCAGAAAGCTAGTATTAAAAGAATTAAGCAATTATGTGAATATGTAACACATGGAAGGCTGCCATCTTCAAGGGGAGAGGAATTTTGTATGGATTTCCAACGATCTTCCGTAGACGATCATTGGGAAAAAAAGGTGCCCTCATTAAAAATACCCCCTCTATATCATTATACTGTGCATGTTGTTTCCACTTTTTTCAAGTGACATGTTGACAGGTTGAGCCGAAACTTCCGCAGATGTGCTATTTCATGAACAGCATATGCTGGGTTAGACTGGTTTGTGGATGCAATTCTTTGACCTACACAAGAGGTGTACCTACAGTACATGTACTGTACGGTACCTTAAAAAAAAAAGGGTGAAGCTTTTCTCCTATCTGCAGGGCTCGACCTTAGCACTAGCTCGATAGTCATTGTCTAGTAAAAACAGCTGCGGGCTAGTAAAATGACCCACTTTGCTAGCCTGGCGGAATAGTAAAAAGTACATGTAGACAGCAAAAAAAAAAACGATGCGGGCGGGGATGAGAAAGTAGAAACTAATAATTTGTTTTACTTGACCTAATTACCTTGTTTTAAATTCAATATTAATTTTACAGGGCTAGTAAAACTTGCTGCGGACTAGCCAAAAATCACTTTTTACTAGCCCGTAAAAAAACCTTTTAAAAGCGGGAGGCTTTATCTGCCATTGAAACCAGACATCCAAAGGGATACACTCTGTCTGGTTCACTTGCTCTCTTTTCAACCCTCTCAAGGGCAATTTAGAAAGTGCAGTGAATCTGCATATTTGCTTTCTGAAGGCTGGCCTTGAACTGGAAAAATTAATCCCATTTCTCCTCTGCCAAGGTATACATGTACAGTGTATATCACTGTAGCATTTTTTTTTAACACAAGTCAAGGCAGAGGAACACAGCAACCGGGTTGCTAACATTTCAACCTTGAATTTGTAAATTAAAATGTAGGAATAGAAGATTGGAGTGGCCCAGGATTTGCTGTAACGGTACCTTATGCATTGCCATCAAGAGTCTTTGCATTATTAGCCCTTAAAGGCCCATACAACATTGGTAAAGGTCAAAAAATTGGCACAGTTTGTGTGTTAATTAAACATCCCAAAAAGCAATCCTGCGAAGGTTTGAGCTCAAATGGTGATCTGAGAACATGGAGAAAGTCGAAAAAGGTAAAAAACCGTCAAGGTTTTTGCACCATTCTGTAGTGTAAGAAATAGTTTATGACTTGCGAGTAACAAATTACATACATGTACAACTGTATTTGTCGATGTTTGAGTGAAGATTTCTAGGTAAGTACAGCATCCCAGACCGTAATATTTCAACATGAGGATTCTATCATGACCATCTCCAAAGTGTGTAAATTAGAAGGGTATCTGTGGACATTGATGTTTTCTGATCTTCCCAATGTTTTATTGGGCCTTTATAAGGTGCACTTGTGAGCAGCAGCTGAGGGTTAAAATCCCGACTGAGCTGCACGTGTTTTTTTTTTCTTTTTTTTCCTTGGGGTAGGGGGCAGGCAATCGGACAAAGCACTAAGCATGCAGTGTTAGTTGTCTGACGAGTGGGGCAAACGCTCACTGAATTACATGTAGTATCCGAGTTCTTTGAACATGAATTAATGGCATAACATTGCCCAACTCTGAGCTAGACAAATTATTTTGAATTGAAAACCGTAACGGAAAGCATGCAGTTGTGCAGAGAATAGGCAAGTGAGTGATCTATCAGTTCGGAACAGATGGCAAAATAGTGAAATTTACATACAGAGCATAGTGGGAATCACAAGCATGCTACATGTTGCTCTCTACAAGTACATGTACATGTACTGCCAGGGAGAAACAGTCTTCAGGGTGGATTTCACAAAGACTGGCGATCCATCGCAACTCAATTTACAATGAGTAATCTGTATCAGTTGCGATGGTATGTATACGGTAGTTTCTGATTTCTGTGCAACACTTACAATAATTGGTCTTAATTTACAATGCAACTTTGGTGAGTCCAGCCGCTGTCGCGTCAAATAGGCCTTTCTCAAAATGGTAACAATGTCATTTCTACATGTTTTGGATTTTTATCAAACAGCTTTGGAAATGGAACACAGCTAGTCAGTAGTCATCAGTCATGGCATTATGGAGGTTCAAGCTTAACCCCTTGACGACGGAAGGCGGCTATCATGGCTGTAGCCATTTCAGGACCTTTGAAATTCGGACACCACTACTGTCCAAAAGACTATCTTCAACAATATTAACAAACACTTGTTTTGACAGCTGCTGCCACATGAATTGCCAGATTAGTGGAAGCATTTGCGCTATTGTGGAACACCATTGTGGACGATCAAGGGATAGCACACTGCCACGGTAGACAGTGTGCTGGCATGTCCCACAGCTCAATGGTTGCCGGACAGACAGTGGAAATCCACCACCCACTGCCTTCACCGCAAACTTTACGCTTGGTTTGGGCTGATCACCGCGAAGATTTTAGCCTGAGACCTTGAGTTTCGCGTAGCAGTGCTCTCACCATCTGAGTTATCCAGCCCTTAGATGGCGGCCTTCCCTAATAGTCAACTAGTCCAGGGCTCGACCTTAGCACTAGCCCGGCAGTCATTGTCCAGTAAAAACAGATGTGGGCTAGTAAAATGACCCACTTTGCTAGCCTGGTGGACTAGTAAAAAGTACACAGCGGTGTGGCGGCAAAAAATGACGTGGGTGGGGATGAGAAAGTAGAAACTAATAATTTGTTTACTTGACCTAATAACCTTGTGTTAAACTTAATATTAATTATAGAGGGCTAGTCAAACTTGTTCTGGGCTAGCAAAAAACTTGATTTACTAGCCTGGTAGGCTAGTTAAAAAAAAAAAATTAAGTACAAGGCTTGCAGTCTTTGCTGGGGTGCGGATGCCAGCCAGAAGCATTAGGTCATTCACAGTCATAAAGAGATCACAGCCATACCCCCACTTTCATTTTTGAAAATAACATTGTTAAAAAAAAAAACATATATATGGCAGTCATGGGCACTGAAAATGGGTCTGGAACAAAGTGGTTATAGACTCGTCTTCGATGACATCACGGTTTTGTTTATCGGCCATCTTGGATTACACACATGAGCACGTCACCGTCGTTACTAAGTCAGCTGTGCATACAAACAACTCCACATGCACGGCGGCAAGTTTTGAACTCGTCGTAGTTGTACTACTACTACTACTGCGTTTTACTATAGTATTACTAGTTGTGCCATGGAGGAATCTCTTTTTATTCCTCCATGGTTGTACCATGGATTGGAGGTACTTGTTCTGTTGAAAGATGATTAACTTTTGCGCTGTCCTTGGCTGTGGAAGCAGGGGGGATCGTGATAAGAAATCTTTTTATCGTTTACCCGCTGTACTGACAAGAGAAGGTGACGCAACTCGTACACTTTCGCTAAAAAGATGGACGAAATGGTTGTCGCGGGTTAATTGTGTACGGATCTATTCCAGCAATAAAGCCGAGAATGTCGAGAGAACTGTAATAAGCCGACCGTGCAGCATTCAAATTCGCCATGATGACTAACGTAACGTCAAACGAACCCAAACGTGCGAGCAAAAGCGTATGTGTGTACCCCAAGATGGCGGATCTCGCTGTTTCTAGTAGCAACGTGACGTCATTTAGAAGGGTCAATAGGATACTCACTGGCTGCTGATCATTTTCAAAGACCATCAGATTGTGGCTGTTGAAGGAACTGGCATCACCCCCTCCTTTGTCCTGAATGCTGTTGATGTCGGGAAGGCACAAGTCAACCGGCTTCCAGTGCTCTAAGACGAGGGATGCAGGCAGGAGGGAGAGAACCGGAGGATGAGAATTAGACGGTCATCGATATCAAAATGAAAGTGAAATGCAAGAAGAACCCAAAATCTTGAAATGTTTAAGATTTGCATTTTGGTCATTATTAAACTTAGTGCGCAGGTTGAGACTTTTTTGTATTGGCCAACAAAGACTAGAAGACTATTTGGGAAGGCTGCCATCTTAAGGCTGGATAGCTCAGATGGTAAGTGCGCTAGTAGGAAAAACCGGGGAGTTCAAGTCCTGGTCCGGTCAAAGTTTTCTTTGCCATATATCAAGATGTTTAGTATTACTTTAGAATTTAGATCTCATTTCTCTGTCACAATGTCCCCATGGGGATCATGACATTTGACCCTCGTCTGAGATGCTGAGTTATTTCGAGTCGTGCAATCGGGTGGGAAGTTCATTTTCAGAGGGAAAGACATGATTGATTGATTGATTGATTGACTGATTGATTGATTGATTGATGGAGGGAAGTGTATATTCACCCAGTAACAGCATTGTTCCATTTCATGCATATTCATGAGCACCCTTTTCTCTGATTGGCCAACGACAGAGTATAGAGCATACATGAATATGCACAAACACGATGTAATGACAATTGGCCAATCAGACTAAGGGACCGGCCGAATAGCGGGAAGAATGCCGTAGCCGGGTGAATATAAAACCTGCCGTGATTGGACGGTTTACCTCTGGCCATTCTGCTGAAGACAATGGGTATCCTCTCCTGTATGAGGTCAGGCTTGTCCGAGCATTGAAGGCATGTCAGCGCAATGTTGTCTGGGAAATAAAAAAGCGGTGAAAACGATGCATGAGATTTGAAGGTTTGCATGGTGAGAATATCTGGATAAATAGGTTTGCGGAGACACCACGTACATGTATTCAGGGCAGGAAATTAACGACGGCAACGACGGCAATTGCCGTCGTGCCCTCACCAATTGCCGCGGTGCCCTTAAATTTGGAGGATTTTCACGGCAACAAATTGCCGTGCCCTTTTAGCACATTGCCGTCGTGCCCTCTTTTGCCGATGGATAGTTGGGCAGATCGGACTGCCGGCCGCCGCACGGCCGTAAGCACAGCGCGCATGAAATAGAATTCAGTATTGTAAATTCTCTTTTGTGAGTAAGTGTGGTTCTGAAAAGAACCGGAGGAACTCGACGTTTCGAACAGTGTACTCTGCTCGTCTTCAGGAGAATGTGAATGAAGACAAGCAGAGTACACTGTTCGAAACGTCGAGTTCCTCCTGTTCTTTTCAGAACCACACTTACTCACAAAAGAGAATTTACATGGTGTCTCCGCAAACCTATTTATCCCGAAAACGATGAAGACAGCCCTCACTGAATTGCTCTACATTCTCGCAAATACGTGTAATGGCAATCGTGCGCCAATTTATGCAGTGTACAAAGTGACTTTGACTTACAAAGGCCTACATGTACATTTTTTCGCAAGTATTTATTTCTGATGAATTTGGGACTTATCCAATGTTGTTCTACTTGATATTTAATAAATAAAAAAACATTTAAAAATACAGGTGGCCTCCAAAAAGGAAGGGGACTAAAACTCCATAAGCTCAGTGCAGGATTATGCAGGATTCAGGTCACATGGAGCTTTGAACAAGGTAAGATTGTAGGATTTTGCAGGATTCAGGTTATATCTTACAAACAATTTCCCCTTTGATCTCCCCTCCCCTTTGTGTACATCTGCATCCCATTCCCTTCCCTTTGTCCTTCCTCTGTCATGTGTGTGAGGGCTTTCCTTCACTGACTGTCTATGTACATGTACATGTATGTCCTCTTCACTTTGCCTTTGAGAAAGGTCCTGCTAGGATCAGGCCCTCTAACTTTTGAGATTTATGTACTGCGGGTCATTTTAGTCAGTGAGCATTTTTTTTTTAATTACTTAATGAATGTAAAAAGTCATGTATTCAAAACTAAAAAAAGCACACTAAAGTGAATGTTCAGTCAGAACAAGCATGGAACAAATAAAGAAAGGTTAAGCACTGACCTTCCCCCAAAAACAGAATATTTAAGAACTTATTACCTGGGTAATCGTCAGACACATTGAATGTGTAGTCTGAAGGTTTTCCATTCAACTCAAGCACAAAGCTGAATGAGTCACTGTCGTGTTTAAAATCTGTAAGGAAAAGAATTGGAACAAGTTGGGGTTGGATACATATATGATATAATGCAACTTTAACTTAAAAGTTAAAATCTAAAACCAAACAAAATTGAAAACAAAATGGGCAATTTCATAGGCCATGCCAAATGTTTGATCACAACAAAGACATATAATTATATTATAACTTTATAAGTGGATGATTACAAACATTGGCTGTTTCTGGATTTCGGTAGGGGGTATTTTTCAAAGATGACATTACACGGTGTAGCATAGCCATGATCCTTGGACCATGCTTGGACCCTACACGCTACAGTCACCCGTCCCTCAAAATTTCCAAACTCGATTTAAAAAAAAGGGGGTGACTTGTCGGGTCCAAGTTACTCGGACTAATCCAAAAGATGATTCGGTTGTCTTTGTCTTGTGTTTCGGACGTTTGGGGTCCAGTGAGCCTGGCTCGATCATTGCTGTGGCGTTCTCGTAGTTGGTTGTACCATCATGGAGGAAGGCCTCCATGGTTGTACCATCATTTGGGATGGCATCAACAGCACGAGGAAAGCCAAAACAAAGACTGATCACCGATGATCCTCCGCTTTTCTCATCATCGACCAAACATTTTCTCATCACAGAAGAAGACAAAAAAAGAGATCCTACTCACTTGTGAAGGGGCACACCGGATCCCTGACACACACATCGATGACTGACTCGATGTCCCGGGCGAAGAGAACCCGTCTCCAGTCGGACATATTTCGGGGATGATGATGATGATGATGAGATTCACAATTAACATTCCGCGCGCTGCGCTACTGCAGGTGCCATTTTATTTATTTATTTCCTCTTTTCGTAGAAAAAATAATACAAGGGCTGCTGTGACAGAATCCACCACTAGAGGGCGGTATTTAGTTCATTCACGGGTGCAGAACACTAAATCGAGCTCCCATTGAACACTGTACACAAACACTCACTGTCAAAGCCAATTATCCCACGCCCAAAAGTCTCTCAGTTCTTGTAGCTTTACTGAAAATTGTAGTTTGGACCTTCAACTCTCAGATTCTTTTCAATTTTAGTGCCCTTAGCCGATTAGATTTTTTGCTAATTACCCCTAGAAAAATCATCCCCAAAATGTGTTGCCGTCCAAGCCGAATTTCTAGCAAGGATTTTGGGATGGACTCCTCCACTTTCACAGCCGAATAGGGCCACATTTAAAGCCGGATATGGTCCAAATGACATACCAAATTGAAGATTGAACCCCCAGGTTGTCTTAAGTGTCACTTGTTCTACGATGTATCAGTTAATTAGCCTCCAAAGACCCCTTATTAGGGTACACACTTCTTGGATGGATTTTGTGTGCTGCCCCCCCCCCCCCATGGTCGAGCTTCAATCATTTCTTTGAAAACTGAAGTTAAGTTCATCGTATAAATTTGGTGCTACAAAAAGAAACATTCGGCCGTTCGCATTGATTAAAATGATGGGTTCGGTTTGATTATCTCATCGTGGATGTAATCAATCATGGTTAAACAAAAGGTGTTCATAATTTTCTACCATGTAAAGTTTTGTTGCCCGAAGCTACTATAGCTAGCTATGCCCGAATGGTGAAGACACTCGATCGTCTGACTCTGAAAAAAGTCTAACTCTAAAGAGTACAGTTTCTTAGAAAAGGTCCTAGAAATGCTTCATTGGTAACTTCCTCTGTCCATGCAGTGATTAGATCAATGTGTAACGAGACCGTCCTCCGTGTTCGAGTTGATAGGGCCGAACGTTGGTCCTAATTTTATAATGGACTGCAATTTTGTCATTTTTGACCAATCCTGAAAGAATCGAAAAATGGGCTACGTAATCACCAGTACCCATCCATTTAACCATGATTTAACCTGATGTTGATTAAAATTATATCAGGAGAACAAGGACAGTGTATTCCACTTTTGCCTGTTTAGGTTTGTACAATATGTTTGCTTTCGTATGAGAATTCATTCATGAGAATTCATTCATAATAAAATTCCCTACCACCATGCCATTGTACCAATCTATTATTATTTTTTTATAAGAATTATTTGTGTGACTTTGCCACTAGGTGGCGCTGTTGTCTTCGAGCAGTCTAACTTTCCAGGCGCAGCCCGTGCTGAATATTCCTCGACCCGAGTACTCGGAGTAGGTGAGATCGCTCCTTCTACTTCCTAGTTCTAGTTTTAAAGAAAAACATTCCACCCTTCCCTTATGCAAATTTAAACACAGATTTATACGTTGGCATTGCATTTTTTTCACGGGTATTTTTCCCAATCCCCCCAGTAACGATGTGCAAATTATCGGCTTAACGACTGGAGTATGCCAGGAAACTCCTACTGTAAACCGGTATATTTTTAATTCTAATAATTAAAAGTAATTATTGCCGCTATGTTTCAGACCAAGGGCCCTAAAATATTCGTTCTTTATTCCAAGCATTCCATACCCTGACTTAGAAGGAGGATGGAACTAGACTTAATTTCAGGAATGAAGTATCTAAAGAACTGAATATGTGTGTATGCTTCATTTTTTATGCAGTGCACTCGTATTGCAATTCCTAACCGGAAGTTGATAACTTTTCAGTCTCGGCAAGGGTTCATGGAATCACACGAAATCGATGACACAGCATTTTTACGAGCAGAGCAAAACTGGGATAGAACGAAGGCATAGTCATACTCATCATACCAACCAAATTGGGTTTTTTAAATAACTGCAGTTGAGTTGTACAATTTATTTTTCCACTTTATCTTTACAGTTTTGGATCACACCGAGATCATACCTGGGACAATCCTCCCCCCCTGCTAGTTACCATGGCAACTGAAGAGGAAATTGACGATTCACTTTACAGGTAAGAACGGGGCAGAGTCATCCTTGATTTTCCCAGATCTCAAAATTGTTGGGAGCCAGGAGTTTGATCCTGGCAAAAATAAAAGGATCATTTTCGGTTACAGGAAATTGATTGCATATAATTATTGAAAAATTGGCAAAGAACATTTTTGACTGTACCGGGACTTGAACCCGAGACCTCTGGATTAACGTATTAGTGCTCATCCATCTGAGCTATCCAGCCCTTAGATGGTGGCCTTCCCTAGTAATAGTTAGCTAGTCTTAGCCGGGGTGGGGGCGCCAGTCAGAAGCATTTCAACCAGGGATTACACCCCCGCTTTCATTCAGATGTAAACAACCAATTATTGTTGCAGCAGCTTAAAAAAATAGAAGTATTGGCTAAGAAAACTTTATCTGGAAACTTGAACCCGAGACCTTTGTTAGTTTGAAATTGATTGCCTTTAAGAAAGGTCATGCTAGGATCGAAACGTCAGGCCCACTAAATTTGTAAGATTTGCATTTTGGTAATTTTAGTCAGTAAGCAGTTTGCAACCTTTTTGTATATCACTTTAAGAAATTGATTGCAATTAGAACGCCAACGAAAAACAAAAAGTTGCGAGTCTCCCGAGAAGAATGTTTGAAACGTCATGTTATACTGTATCTATGATGCAAAGCGGTATCTGCTAGAACCTGCTAGGATCAAAACGTCGGGACCTCTAAATTTTGAAGTTGTGATATTAGATCTTTCAATTTTGGGACTTTCTCTGTGACTTTTTGTTTCTTCTCCAGCCGTCAGCGCTATGTGCTTGGAGACACAGCCATGAAGGCCATGGCTCACTCCAGTGTCTTCCTGAGTGGACTTGGCGGTCTTGGTGTGGAGACCGGTAAGCAATGACTTGGATTTACCATCTGCCTTGGAAGTAGCAGTGTGAGAAGTTTGTGGGGTTACTTTGTACAAGAACTGCGAGAAGACCTGCAAGGACTTGCTCATGGGAGGGGAGAGGGAGAGGGAGAGAGGGAGAGAGAGGGGAGGGAGAGGAGAGTGAGGGAGAGGAAGAGGGAGAGGGAGAAGGAGAGGGAGGGGAGAGGGAGAGGGAGAGGGAGAGGGGGAGATAGAGAGGGATGGAGAGGGGGAGATAGAGGGGTGGGAGAGGGGAGTGAGGGAGAGGAAGAGGGAGGGGGAGAAGGAGAGGGAGGGGAGAGGGAGAGGGAGAGGGGGAGGGATGGGAGGGGGAGAAGGAGAAGGAGGGGTAGAGGGAGAGAGAGAGAGGGGAGGGAGAGGGGGAGTGAGGGACAGGAAGAGGGAGAGGGAGGGGGATAGAGAGAGGGGGAAGGGGAGGGAGAGGCAGGGGAAGGGGAGAAGGAGAGGAAGAGAGGGGAGGGAGAGAGAGAGGGAGGGGGGAGAGAGGGGGTAGAAAGAGGGGGAGGGGCAAGGAGGAGAGGGAGGGGAGGGGGAGAAGGAGAGGAAGAGAGAGGGGAGGGAGAGGGGGATAGAGAGAGGGGAGGGGAGGGAGGAGAGGGAGGGAGGGGAGAGAGAGGGAGGGGGAGAGATGGGGGGAGAGAGAGGGAGGGAGGGAGAGAGAGAGAGAAAGACAGCGGGAGAAACAGGGAGAGAGAGACAAGGAGAGACCAAGAGAGAGAGAGAGAGAGAGAGAGAGAGAGAAAGATACAGTGAGAGAGAGAGAGAGAGAGAAAGAGGGAGACAGAAAGAGAGAGGAATACAGAAAGAGTCAGGGAGAGAGACTGAGAGATGTATGGGCCCAAGAGAAGCTGACCTTGTTATAATGTGAGTCGACTGTAGAATGTTGCAGACTGTATGTGTTCTGTCTGTTTTCAGGAGATCGACATCGCTATTGTTCAAAATAGACCTATCCAAGTCTGTGCTTAAGTACATGCTTATGACCAAAGCCAGTTTGAGCAGGTTTTGCCTTGCCCGGATGTGACTGTAAATACCTTGGGCTGATTTAAATTTTGTTTTTTTTGTGTCGTTTTTGTTTTTATTTCAGCCAAAAATGTGGTGCTTGCGGGAATCAGGGTAAGACAACTGACAGTATGTGGGGAAAATGTTAGAATGCATCCATGTAGAGATTGAGATCATGGGAGCTAGGTTGGCGTGGCGGAGTCATTTTCGGGTGAAATGGCGAGTGGCCCATGCCAACTGCAAGACTGCTTCCCCCTTTGTTCCCCCCAGCATCAACTCTTCACACGAGGCATGAATAACACAGGCATGCAACTTTTCCGCGGATCCGTGGATTTCCGCGGGTTTTTTTCAACTCGGCTGTAAAAAAAAATCCTTAAAAAAAAAAATTAAAAAAAAGAAATCTTCTCCCCTAACTATTATTTAAAACACATGCTGAGATCAGGTTAAAAACTTTGATGTTTACTTTTCATTTTGTGTAAACAAAAATTCAATTTTCTGGGTGTATGCCTTGAAATCTGGTTAAAATCTGTCACTCAGCTTGAAGTGGTCCAAAACTGCTCAGAATGCACCACAAAGCATCTAGAATCCAAACCCCACGCCGTAAGGGCTTTGTGCTTCGTGTTCGCAGTTTCATTCGGACATTTTCCTCTTTTTTTACAATTCAAGAGTTGCATGCCTGATAACATCTTGAGCTTTTAATGTAAATGAAATTGTAATGCACCAGAAACAAAGCGAGACCCAATCCAGGTGGAATCCATTTCTATGGTGTTACCACTTCTCACAAATTGATTAAATGAACTCCGAGTACTCGTCCTTTTATTGAGCCTGTACTACATGTATACAATTAACATCAGAATTGGTCGTACATGTACATCTCATAGATATAACATGCATGTTTGCGTCGAGGAGAATATAATTCAATGAGGGTTTGCCCTGCTCGACGTGGTCAACACTGAATGCTCAGTGCTTTGCCCGACGCCTGTTGAACAAATGTCAGGCAGCTCAGGCGGGATTCAAACCAGCAACTCCGGCTTCATCTTTCATTTCATCTGTCACGTGACCTCAACCAGCTCGGTGGTCGAGTGGTTAAGACGTCTGCACTTGATCAGCGGGAGTCGCGGGTTCGAATCCCACCCGAGCTGCCTGAATTTTTTTCATCAGGCATCGGGCAAAGTGCTGAGCACTCAATGTTTATCTCGTCAAGCAGGACAAACCCTCATTGAATGGTTCTTCGTCATCAGTAATCTTAAGGAATAAACTCAAGCATTGCGCTGTATGGTTTGTTCACAGTCCTTAATGGTCCATGACACCAATATAGCCACACACAAGGACCTGGCCACGCAGTTCTTTCTCAGGGAAGAAGATGTCACAGCAAAGAAGAACAGGTACAGTGAATAGAAACAGGCGTTTGGCTCTCAAAATAGAAAAAAAAAGAGTTGAGAATCACTGATCATTGAATAAGTCCAAGTCACTGAACGTGAAATGTAAGTTGCCGTAGAATTGCCTGGCTATATTCTAAAGTTTACTCAGACCATTGATGTACTTCACAGGACATCAATCTTTTAAAATTCTGCTTCTTTTTGTGTGTGGAGCATGCAACTTGGCTGGTGTATTTTCGGGCTTGGGGATCTATAAGATAAGGATCTATGGGATGGGGATCTATGGGATGGGGATCTATAGGATGGGAATCTATGGGATAGGGATCTATCCGATGGGGATCTATAGGATTAGGATCTATGGGATGGGGATCTATGGGATGGGGATCTATGGGATGGGGATCTATAGGATGGGGATCTGTCTGCAAGTCACGCATCTTGTGGCCTCTGGTACGCCTTTAGTTTCTTTGACGATTTTTGAACCCCCCGTCCCGTCTCACGTGACCAGGGCGGAGGCCTGCCATGCCCGTCTGGCGGAGCTCAATCCTCACGTGTCCATCAAGTCCTCCACGGCTCCGCTGACGGTGGAGACAGACCTTGGCTTCCTGCGGGAATACCAGTGCGTGGTCCTGACGGAGGCCCCTCAGAGCTTGCTGGTCAAGGTGGACAACTTCTGCCGGGCCCAGCAGCCACCGATCAAGGTATGAAGAGAGAGAGGGAGGGGAGGGGGATGGAGGGGGGAAGAGGGGAAGAGGAGAGAGAGAAAGGGAGAGAGGGAGAGAGGGGGAGAGTGGTGAGAGAAGAGAGGGAGAGAGAGAAAGGGAGAGAGGGAGAGAGGGGGAGAGTGATGAGAGAAGAGAGAGAGAGAGAGAGAAGGGGAAGAGGGAGGGGAGAGAGAGAGGGAGAAGAGGGAGAGAGAGAAAGGGAGAGAGGGAGAGAGGGGGAGAGTGGTGAGAGAAGAGAGAGAGAGAGAAGGGGAAGAGGGAGGGGAGAGAGAGGGAGAAGAGGGAGCGGGAGAGAGAGAGGGGGGGGGAAGAGGGAGGGGGAGAGAGAGGGGAAAGAGGGAGGGGAGAGAGAGTGGGGAAGAGGGAGGGGAGAGAGAAAGAGGGGGAAGAGGGAGGGGAGAGAGAGAGGGGGAGGGAGGGGGACAGAGAGAGAAAGGGGAAAGACAGGTCAGACAGGGGAGAGGGAGCTAGAAGGAGAGGAGAGGAGGGGAGAAAGAGCATGAGAATTTAGCCCTACTTGATGTAAATAACATGAGTATACTCAGTGCTTTGCCCGATTGCCCGCTGAAAAACAAATGAAGCAGCTTGGGCAGGATTTGAACCTGCAAACCCCTGCCGTCTGGTGCAGATGTTTCATAACAACTTGACCTCTGAGATGGTAGGGGTCGTGTGGTGGATTTTGACCTGTATGGCGGCAGGTACCTATAGTGATTTTTGCATAAAGTAGTATGTAAGAGTGTTTTGCCTTACTTGCCATTTTCATACATTTTCATACATTAAAACAAAAAATTAACTTTGAAACAGAGGAGAAAATTAAAGTGATCTTCCCTTGTCCCCCCTGTCATAGTTCATAGCTGGGAACGTCAGTGCTTCACCCAATCACATGCTGAAATGAAAATTCCTTCGCTATTTTCATACATTTGAATGAAAAATGGCTTTAAAACAGAGGAGGAAGTTCAAGTGACCTTTTTCATTTGCCCCCTCTCCACCCGTAGTTCATTGCTGGGGACGTCTTTGGTGTGTACAGCTACACCTTCTGTGACTTTGGCCCAGAGTTTACCATCATGGACCCCACGGGCGAAGACCCCAAGGAATCCTTCATCGCTAGCATCTCCAAGGTAAGCAGGGCTCCCCATATTGCCAGTCCCTTGATGGGAACCCTCCCCGCGAAGAACAGACGAAATGATCAGCCGGCCAAAGAGGACGGACGTAGAGGACTTTTCAGCAACTGACCGATTGCTCCCTGTAGGTCCTGTGACCTAAAGTGGGCATCGAACAATCAAGAAACATGGCGGCCCCCAGATCAAGGTGCCGCTGATGTAAAGCCCACGTATGATGATTCTTTGTTCAATCAAAATCTCTCGGAGATAGATCGTACTCTGCATGCTGGTCCCAAACTGTGGATCTCTCTCCCCATTGATATCAGGAATGTGCTTCTTCTGTCATCAATTTTAGAAATCGTCTCAAATCGTGTTTCTTCTCATAACCCGTGTCTTGTACAGCACTTTAATCTATTTTTGTAAAGGCGCTTTATAAATAGGCCTACCCGTTATCATTATTATTATTATTATTATTCTAACAGAACCTCTCAAATCTTACTCTGCCTTTGAGAAAGGTCCTGCTAGGATCGAAATGTCAGGCCCACTAAATTTTAAGATTTGCATTTTGGTAATTTTAGTCAGTAAGCAGTTTGAATTTTTTTTTGTATATCAGAACCTCTCAAAGACAGATAAATGTTCATCAAGAAAGTACATCAATTGTTTTGAAACCATCTTTTTGAATTTCAAGGTGTATATTTCATGCTGGTGTAGAGTTTTTTCAGTCACGGTTTTTGATGGTCGGCGTTCAATTCACGCGGATGGATGTACGTGGAACGCGCGCGCCTTTGAGTCATCAAATGTCCAATGAACATACTCAGATTGAATAAGACTTGAGGCTTTGCATGGTGGGTTAATCAATATAGGAAGGTTTGCGGTGACACCATGTATAAGGTCTGATAGACGGCCAGAGCATATTGGTCGAAACGTCGAGTTACCACTCAGGTTCTTTTCAGAACCACACCTCTTCTGCAAATGACCTTATACATGGTGTCACCGCAAACCTTCCTAAATACTCAGAATGGATATTTGCATGCGCTTTTTCGGATTTGAACCGCTCCTGCGGACATGCTAATCAGCCTTTAGCGATCCGGTGACATCCTGTAAAAAAAAAACCTATAATAGGGATGGTCTAACTTTTTGGCATAGATATCTGCCCAGCCTTACGCCAGTATTGACTGGTTTCCTCTTTGGTGAGCCTTGTTGAACACCTCCCCATTCTTGTAGGCCAATCCGGGCGTGGTGACCAGTCTAGACAACCGTATGCACGGCTTGGAGACGGGGGACTACATCACGCTCAAGGAGGTGGAGGGCATGTCCGTCCTCAACGGTAGCACGCAGAAAGTCAAAGGTACGCACACCATTGAAGCTAGGCTTCACAAATTTTTTTCCCCCTTTCCCATCTTTTTTGGGGTAATCACCTTGGGTGGCCTTCTTGTGGGCTTGTGGTTGGTGATTTTCTGTAAAAAAAGAAAAAAGATAAATAAATCAAGCAATTGATAGACATCTAAAGTTAGACATCAAGTCAAGACTTTCAGAAAAGGTTTTGTGAAAAAAAAAAAAAAAAAATAAAGCAATTGATGGACATCTAAAGTCAGACATCAAGTCAAAACTTTCAGAAAAGGTTTTGTAAAAAAATATAAAAAAATAAAGCAATTAATGGACATCTAAAGTTCGACATCAAGTCAAAACTTTCAGAAAAGGTTTTGTAAAAAGAAATAAAAAAATCAAGCTATTGATGGACACCTTAAGTTAGACATCAAGTCAAGACTTTCAGAAAAGGTTTTGTAAAAAAAAAAAATCAGGGTATTGATAGACATCTAAAGTTAGACATCAAGTCAAAACTTTCAAAAAAGGTTTTGTAAAAAAAAATAAAAAATCAAGCAATTGATGGACATCTAAAGTTAGACATCAAGTCAAAACTTTCAGAAAAGGTTTTGTGAAAAAAAAAACCCCAAAACCAAGCAATTGATGGACATCTAAAGTTAGACATCAAGTCAAGACTTTCAGAAAACGTTTGAGTTCATATTTCAACAACTGAATTACCCAATTTCCTCAAATGTTGTCTTCGCCTCCAGTCTTGTCGCCCTATGCCTACAGTATATGTGACACCAGCGGTGACGAGTACCAGCCGTACAAAAACGGAGGCATCGCCATGCAGGTCAAATCGCCGAAGACTGTGACTTTTGTGAGTGTTTTTTAATTGTCACAACTCAATTTGATGCGGGTCAAATTGTCTCTCATATCTTGCGGTGAAGGTGAACTCATTCCACGAGTGCTAGTGAAGTAGAGCTCATCCCATTTACGTATCTATGTGGTGACTCTTCATACAGGAATTAAATTTTTCCGTGGATCCGCAGATTTCCGCGGTTTTTTTTTATTCTTATTGGTCGTAAAAGAAATAAAATCCGTAAAAAAAAAATTTAAAAAAATAATTAAATTTTTTAAAACTATTATTTAAAACACATGCTGAGATAAGGTTAAAAACTTTGATGTATACTTTTCATTTTGTGTAAACAAAGATTCAATTTTCTGGGTGTACATGTATGCCTTGAAAAAGGTTAAGATATGTCACTCAGCTTAAAGTAATAAGTGGTCCAAAACTGCTCAGAATGCACCACAGAGCATCTAGAATCCAAACCCCACGTCCCGGTCCAGTCTAAGTTTTTAGTGCCAATTCTTCAAAACACTTGGCATTAAGTGAGGAAGGAAAGCCATACCTTTTTGCTGAAAGAAAGAATTCAAACACAGATTTCTTGAGATTCTGCTGATATATGCAGCTTTTGGAGAGAGGAAAAAATGCTCTTATACAATGTCCATGACGTCTGCTGTGGTTTGTGATGATAATAGAGTTTTCAGCGACACACTTCATGTCTTTCAAAATGGTAAGGACAACTGAAGGGAACCAAAGAATACAGGGAGGGCATTTCCCCCCTCCCCCCCCCACAATTGCAACAACCCCTTGCTTGACAAGTCCCCCTCCTAAGAATTGCCAGCGGGTTGAATGAAGCACGACCTCGTTCGATTGACGTCCCTCGATTTGGATTTGGCGACAGGAGAGCTTGGAGAGGCAGCTGGGCGCGCCGTCCATCGGCTTTGTGGACTTCCTCAAGGAGCCCTCCTTCTCTCACCTGGCCGTCTGCTCCGTGCACAGATTCCAGGAGGAGCTCGGCAGGTTGCCCGACAGCAGGTCAGTTGCAGAAGCGCCCAGACTCGGGCTTAAAAAAAAAAGTGCGAATCTTGTCGGGGAAGAAACGAAAGAGCAAATAAAACGGTTTTCGACAAATTAATTTTTTGCGATTGCATAATGTATTTATGTATCCAAATGACACCTTCATAACATAAACACGTACAAAGAATAATCTAAATTTAAAAAAAAATTGTATTAAAAATCCACGATGTCATCACGGAATTGTAGAGAAATGCAAAAACTTTCCACGCTTCCATCATTGAGGGCATCTATCACTGGCGCCCTTCTCAATACACATTTCATATGGGGAATCGGAAGACCAGTTATGGTGACATATACGGGGGTACTCGCTCGGCCGTGGTTATAAGTCGACAACAAAAACATCGGTATAATCGCCTGATGTTTCGATCCCAGCAGGACCTTTCTGAAAGGCAGAATCAAAATGACCAAGAAATTCAAAAAATGACGATTCTCAAAATAATCATTTCTCATTCACTCGTCACCCATCAGGTCGGTTAAGGACGGTGAGGTCTTCGTTGCCATTGCTAAGCAACTGAATGCTAAGATGGAGAGCGCCCTCAACCCCCTGGAGGAGGAGAGCCTCCGGATGATCTCATTCACGGCGCAGGGGTGCTTTGCCCCTCTGACGGCCGCCATGGGCGGCATCGTAGCGCAGGAAGTCCTGAAGGCTCTCACGGGGAAATTCACCCCTATCAATCAATGGGTGAGTCTTGGTGCCGAGTGATTTCTCCATTACACTGAGGGATATACCATTCTCAGATGGGGGGTCTGAAAATAGATTGTCATTTCTAGAAAATGTTTGAAGACTCATGAGAAGAAGCAAGAGGGGGATGGGAAGATCAAAGAAGGGTAGAGCAATAGTGGAAGGTTCCAAGGGGTGAAAGGTCAACAGAGTAGAAGGGAGCAAGGTAGTTTCGTGAGGCCACGAGATTAAATGCTCCAAAAACACTTTGTCTGTAGTAAATCATTCATTCATATTAATTTTCAGAGTATCACATTATAAGTATTTTACAATTTTTCTACTTACAAAAACCATTGTTACCGGTAATTTCTGTCAATAACGATGAAAAATATAGCATATCGTGAGCTTCACCTTGCCACTTATATTTGCCAGTAAAAATGTTTAGACAGCCATTTCTCCATAAGGCATTTCATTTTCGGTGACAGATATCACTACATGAATTTCAATATACATGTATCTCAGGAATGAAATGTGCTACAGTGATCAAAATAAAGGTTATTTCATGCTCTTACTAAGAAGGGGTATAACTTAAAATATTGGTGTTTTTTTTCATTAAGGGCCTTTTTTGCAGAGCCAGTCACATAATTGTGACCCGGCACAACGACATGAGGAATATCCCACCAAAACACTTTTTGAGTAAACAACGCCTGAAGTTAAAGTATCTTCACAATTCGATTACAAATCAATTATTATTATTTTTTTTTTATTTTCAGAAATTTTAAGCATTAGAGGATATTATATTTTGATATCATTTGAAAGCTAATGGTATACTCTTTCACATCATTAGAAAACCTCAAAATCTCAAAAAATAATGGGGTTATTCCTCATTATGACGTGCCGGGTCACATATTAAGTCTCTGTCTTTCAAGATTTGAAGTCATTCCGATTCTAATGAGACCAATTCTTGACGTCTCTCCGTGTGATGTTTCAGCTGCATCTAGACGCCAGAGAGATACTGAAGGGTCTGGACCAGTGCCCCGCCGATTCCTTCCTCCCGAGGTAGGCCCTGGTCTCAGAAGATGCTCTAGATGGAGAAATTCATTCAAGGCAACATCTTGTTTTAGGAAGTAGCAAAGAAAATATGGCAGGACTGAGACCTGAACGCAAGGTCTCTTGTGCCGGCGTGCCGGCGGCTCTAACCACCCAAGCTGTCCAGCCCTTAGCTGGTGGCCTCGCAAAATAGTCAACTATCTTTGCTAGGTAGGGGAGGGGGCGCCAGTCAGAATCATTATCTGCAATATAATCTCCACGGATCACACCAATGCAAATAGACAGAAGTTGCTTTTATCACTTAAAGATTCAGAGATTCCCCCAAATTTCAAGACTTGTCTATTTTCTGGCCGTGATATGACGCCCCTCCCCAAGTGTGACCCCTCACAACTGTTTTACTGTTATCTCTGCCATCTCTTTGCTGTTGCCGTGGCGACACCAGGGGCGATCGCTACGACGCCCTGCGCATCTGCCTCGGCGACGATCTGCTGCAGCGGCTGGGGGACCTGAAGCTGTTCATGGTGGGATGTGGCGCCATCGGCTGTGAGATGCTCAAGAACTACGCCCTACTCGGCATTGCCAGCAACAGCAAGGGCAAGGTGTGCACAGCGTCCTCTACTCACAGCTCCTGTCAATAGAGGCTATGGCCGTTTGCGAAACGAAGGCTTAGGCTCGGGCTTAGACACCTGAAAACAATCAAATTGAAAAATGTTGAAAAAGGAGGAAAAGGGCTACAGTTAGTGAGTTACTGTAGCTAGCCTGCAGTACCTCTAGGCTCTACCAATTCTTATTGTTATATACTAAAACTAGCATAAAAGCTCCATGGTATACCATTGTTGTTGTCAGTTGTTGACTGCACAGTGCATGCTAGTTGCGGTAATCGTAACCCTCATCCTCCCGAAGGTCTGCGAGGTTTTTGTTTTCGCAGTGGCTATTGTTACGGCAGTCGTCTGTGTGGTTCCCTGACATGATTGTATTTCGTCAGCATCGCAGGCTGGTTGAACCAGTCTATTAGCTGATAGTCTGGTTCCAAGAGCTAAACATCCTGACAAATACTGTGAAGTCAGGGAACCACACGGACGACTGCCGTAACAACAGCCACTGCGTTTCTCTTACCCATTAGGTCTCTTGTCAAAAAGATCATCGGTCGAGTGCCGGTTGAATTCATCCGACCGATACAATTTTCCCCGGTCGAAAGCCGATTGTACTGGACTCTGGGGTGAAAAATTCACGATGGCTTTCCGGTGGAAACGACATCGGATGGGTGAAATCATCTGATACCCAACCGGTGATCTTTTTGACAAGAGTCCTTATAATGTCACGGGCATCTAGAAACAAGCGTTTGGCCCCAGTTTCCTGGTGAATACTCGGTACTTATCAAGCCAACAAACCTTCAACAAACCACAATCTGGATTTTCAGGTTTTGTCAGACGGAGACGAAGCCTGAGTCCGAGCTTGATCCATGGTTTTGTAAAGAGCCTATGCAGTCTGTTTTCGAAATCGAGGCTTAGGCTTGGGCTTAGGCTTCCGTCACATTTCTCTTTAAACTTTCCCGTTTTAATGTCACAGGCATGAAATAAACAAGTGTGAAATAAACCTTCAAATCCGGCAACAAACCTTTTTTCGAGTTTTGTCCGATTGAGATGAAGCCTGAGCCCGAGCCTGATCCATGGATTGGTAAAGGGCCTTAGGATTGCTTGAAAACACCAGAGACATCTATCGGCATCTATCTCTCTCTCTCTCTCACCCAGATCACAATCACAGACAACGACATCATCGAGAAGTCCAACCTCAATCGCCAGTTCCTCTTCAGACCCCATCACATTCAGGTAGGTCAGCAAACAGGAGCAGTGAATGGAAGGTCTGGTCAGTATCTACGGTAGATGTATTATGACATTTTAGCCGTTTTCACTTTTATTTGATATTTAAAATGAAAATTTGATTGAATGTTTGCATTCCCCTGCAGAAACCCAAGTCAACCACAGCAGCTGCTTCTACTCAGGATATTAACCCAGGTGTACATATAGATGCCCATCAACACAAAGGTAGAAGTGCCTCCATGTTTGCCTGCCCCTCACTGTTTTGCCCTGCCCTGCCCTGCCCTGCCCTGCCCTGCCCTGCCCTGCCCTGCCCTGCTCTACCCTGCTCTACCCTGCTGTGCCCTGCTGTGCCCTGCCCTGCCCTGCCCTGCCCTGCCCTGCCCTGCCCTGCCATGCCATGCCCTGCCATGCCCTGCCATGCCCTGCCCTGCTCTGCTCTACCCTGCCCTGCCCTGCCCTGCCCTGCCCTGCCCTGCCCTGCCCTGCCCTGCCCTGCCCTGCCCTGCCCTGCCCTGCCCTGCCCTGCCCTGCCCTGCCCTGCCCTGCCCTGCCCTGCCCTGCCCTGCCCTGCTCTATCCTGCTCTACCCTGCCCTGCCCTGCCCTGCCCTGCCCTGCTCTATCCTGCTCTACCCTGCCCTGCCCTGCCCTGCCCTGCCCTGCCCTGCCCTGCTCTGCTCTGCCATGCCATGCCCTGCCCTGCCCTGCCCTGCCCTGCCCTGCCCTGCCCTGCCCTGCCCTGCCCTGCCCTGCCCTGCCCTGCTCTGCTCTGCCATGCCATGCCCTGCCCTGCCCTGCCCTGCCCTGCCCTGCCCTGCCCTGCCCTGCCCCGCCCTGCCCACCCTAAACTGTTCATTCTCTCAGAGTTCATTCTGTCCGGGTTCATTCTTGTTCTCACCCGATGGTCTCTCCTCTCCTCCTCAGTTTGTCCAGCGACTGAGATGACAGTCTTCAATGATGAGTTCTTCAAGTCCATGGATGTAGTGGTCAATGCGTTGGACAATGTTGCTGCCAGGCAGTACATGGACAGGTAACGGTCTGCAGACCAAGATTAGTCCACCCGGTGCATCAAGCTGAGATCTGGCACCTCTCAGACAAGCAATCTCATCCTCTAAAAAGAAAATCAGTCCCATTTGTTTATGCACCATAGAGTATAGTGCTCATTGTATTTGAAGAATAACTCCATCAAATTTCCATAGCTTCATACTTATGATAATCTGTGGACAATCAAGTGTCAATTATTGTAAACGTTTTGAAAATGAAAATATGAAGAAAAGAAATAAAAACAAATCTTGAAAAAGGAAATTGAGAAATTCAGCAGAATTTCTTGAAACTAAGACTTGAATCATGTGAGATACAGTTGAAAGAAATGTGCTTGTTTAATTGTCTGTTTTTGTTCAGCCGTTGTGTGACCAACGAGAGGCCACTGATGGAGTCGGGTACCATGGGGGCCAAAGGTCACGTGCAGGTCATCGTTCCCCACCTGACAGAGACCTACGGTAGCCAACGCGACCCGCCCGATGAGTCTGTCCCCTACTGCACCCTTAAATCCTTCCCCTCTACAGTCGAGCATACTATACAGTGGGCTCGGGACAAGGTGAGCACTGACCCTTGACCTATGGACCCCTTGTGACCCCCTTAACCCCTTCATTCATTCACACCTCGACCCCGTACTCAACCCCTAGATCACTTGATTCCTAGACCAAATGATCCATTGACTCCATGACCCCTTGACCCTTCTACCCTTTGACCTCTTGACCCTTCAACCCTTTTGACCCCTTGACCCATAATCATTTGACCCCTTGACTCTTCGACCACCTGACCCATGACGTCATGGTTGACCACTCGCCCTTTGCACCAACCATTGCCTGGAATGACATAAGGCAAGATCGATCTTGCTCTTTTTAAGAGGAATGTCAGATCTTATCTCCAGCCTTCCTGAGTCCCTCTCTATCTCCTTCTTTCCTTTAGCCCTTAACCTTGAGTGGCTTTTACAGCCTTGTTTTGGGCAAATTTTCATTTTGAAAAATTAATATAAAAAAATACGTATCTTTGAATGAAATTCCGCTCAGTGGGAAATGTCATGCCCTCACAATAGAAAGAATATTTATAATTTAGCATATTTCAATCAGCATACCTGAGTCTATTCTTTTTCTAGAAATGAAATAACCCATTTCCATCAGAAACAGAATGAAGAGGAAGACTTCATGGGGTGTTCTCGTTAGAGCCTTGAACCTTTGGCTGAGAAAAGGACAAGTTGCACGTCCCTCTAAACCCCAACTCCGTCTCTGAATGCTCGGGGGGAGGGGGGGGGGGGGTTGGGGGGTGGGGGGGAATAAAAGAAGTATGCGTCAGCTGTGGCCAACTCACAGCGGGCATGTCCGTCTAGCCTTGCAGACAAGGCGGCAATCAAATCTTGGCCTCTTTCCCTTTTTCCGTCCTCTCCCGTCGATAGTTTGAGAGCGCCTTCAGCCAGAAGCCGACGATGTTCAACAAGTACTGGATGACTAACGGCCGAGCAGAGGAGGTTCTCAAGGTAACGCGGGCATTTCCTCGGCCGTGGATCTTCACATCCATTTCAGAAGTTACAGAGTCAAATCATTGACGGCATAATTATATGAAACTTCAAACAAACCCACAAACAAACAAAGGAAAAACTGACTGGGAACTTTTGAACAAATTAAAAAAATTGGCCAAGGAAACTTGGACTGGACCGGGACTTGAACCAGAGACCTCTCGAGCGGCAGTACGTTAATCCAGAGGTATCGGGTTCAAGTCCCGGTCCAGTCAAAAAGTTTTCTTTGCCAATTTTTTTTTTTTTTTTTTTTTTTTTTAACACCGCGCAATTGGTCTATTGAAGATGGTCAAGTTTCTCTTTCACTTGATTTCTAAAAAATATTTTTTTAAATGATTTCTTTTTTTCTTCTTTCGCTTCCCTTGTGATCTGATTTCATCCCCCGCAGAAGTTCAAGGCATCTGAGCAGCCGGAGAACTCGGTCTCCGTCATGAAACTCCTCAAGAACCGCCCCGCCTGCTGGGCAGACTGTCTGACTATGGCCAGGATGAAGTTTGAGAAGTACTTCAACCACAAGGTAATGTGCGTGGCGTGTGGACTCGCCTGGTGTGGGACCTCAGGGTCGGACTCATGAATATGCAGATTTAATATCAGCATATTCATGAGAAACATTAAAGGAGTCTGACCCGCCTGGTGTGGGACCTCAGGGCCGGACTCATGAATATGCAGATTTATCATCAGCATATTCATGAGAAACATTTAAGGAGTCTGACCCGCCTAGTGTGGGACCTCAGGGCCAGACTCTTGAATATGCAGATATAACATCAGCATATTCATGAGAAACATTTAAGGAGTCTGACCCGCCTAGTGTGGGACCTCAGAGCCAGACTCATGAATATGCAGATATAACATCCGCATATTCATGAGAAACATTTAAGGAGTGTGACCCGCCTGGTGTGGGACCTCAGGGCCAGACTCATGAATATGCAGATTACATCAGCATATTCATGACATTTCAGGTGTGACATAAAATGGTGTGACATCAGGTCCAGACTCATGAATATGCAGATTTACATCAGCATATTCATAAGTAAATTTAAGGCATGTGACATGCGTGGTGTGACATCATGACCAAACTCATGGATATGCTAATTTACATGAACATGAATATCAAACTTGGGTCTGAGAAGGAAGATAACTACCAATACTGGCACTTAAATTCTGATGCCTTAGAAATGCACTCACAGCTGAGTGACTTGAGCCCAAGACTAGTGCAGTTGGGTCACCAGTCATTATGTTGGGTATGTTAGTGGTGCACTACCGGTCATTAGACTTCATCTCAAGCCTGCAGTCTCATTCTACTAATCATCTTTAATATTTAATCATTTTCAGATGTGTTTTTGTTTTCTTCAATGTTTTTGGTTGGCAGGCCAGGCAGTTACTGACTGTCTTTCCACTGGACCATAAGATGAATGATGGAAGTAAGATTTTCTTCATGAATTTGTACGCAATGGTTTAGAATAACTATCTCCATGGAATAACCATGCATACTCATAGTTTAGAAGTGCTACCTGTTCTGGGAATTTGTCAAACAAACAGAGGACAAACTGACTGGGAACTTTTGAGGTCTGGCTTTCCTTCCTCACTTAATGCTAAGTGTTTTGAAAAATTGGCAGCAAAAAATTTCACTGGACCGGGACTTGAACCTGAGACCTATGGATTAACGTACCAGTGCTCTTACCATCTGAGCTATCCAGCCCTTAGATGGTGGCCTTCACAAATAGTCAACTAGTCTTTGCCGGGATGGGGGCACCGGTCTGAAGCAATTCAACCATGATGGGATTTTTTCCATCAATCAACATCAAACAATGTTGAAGACATATGTTCCCGTATAATCCCAGAGGCCTTTAATTAAAAGGTTGTTATTTAATGAGACATAGAATCCATTTATCTTGCCTCATCTTTTATTTTTTTTAATCTTTCTCTCTTTCAGCACCATTTTGGCAGTCTCCTAAACGCCCTCCAACCCCGGTAGTCTTTGACACGTCCAGTGAACTGTAAGTATGAATGGGTTCATCTCCCAGTCACACACCTTGTCGACATTGCCAAAAATGGGGAAATTTCTCACCGATAACGTAACAGAAACTCACTGTGACACGTGCGTGTATGCCGGTGCGACCCCCCCCCCCCCCCCGCTGTGAGGCAAGTCTGCCTTGATTAACGTCATAACCCCCCCCCCCCCCCCGCAAAGTTTTATGTTAATGAAGCTTCCCTTCGTGAGGCAGAGTCGCTCAAAAATCATCTTATTACAAATAATTTTTCCCTAATTTATTCCAGTAAATATATATTCCAATATATTCCAATATTCCAATAAACACATCCACACACATAATATTGTTCAGAACATCACACTGATCACAATATTGAATTGTGAACAAAAAAAATTTCATATTCCCTTTAAATACAATTGTGTTTTGGTCTGGTTTCAACTGCATTCAGGCACATGCAGTTTGTGGTCAGCACTGCACGTCTGGCCGCGGCCTACTGCAGTATCCCGGTCTCCGAGCACGACCTGAGCACCGACACGTTGCTAAGGATACTGGCGGGGGTCAGGGTGCCCCTGTTCAGGCCCACTAGCAAGGTAGGTAGACCGTGCCGGGCTCGTCTTGGGACAGGCCAGAGGTTGAGATGCAGCCATCTGACTTGCCCCTTATATATGAATGATCGACAAAGAAAGAAATACTGTGTTTAAATAAGACTTAAGGCTTTGCATGGTGGGTGAATCAATATAGGAAGGTTTGCGGTGACACTATGTATAAGGTCTCTTAAAGAAGAGGTGTGATTCTTTTCTTTTCATGTATAAGGTCTCTTAAAGAAGAGGTGTGGTTCTTTTCAGAACCACACCTCTTCTTTAAGAAACCTTATACACGGTGTCACCGCATACCTTCCTATAAACTGTTTTTACTTGGAATGGTCATTCAGATGGCTGGGAATTTAGGCTAGTACTTTTTACGTCTCGTTTATGCATTGCAACACAAACTTCATGTGAGCTGAGTGCACTATAAAGTGATAATTATATACTGAAAATCAGATTATCTTGTGTGATTTCATGGACTTATGATTGTGATGGCGTTTCAGCTGTGTGTTTTTTTTTTTTTAACCCTTCCCTTGCAGAGGATAGAGACAGATGCTACTTCCTCTGGGAAGGCGGAGACCACGTATACGCCTGATGACTTGGAGGATTGTCGCCAGCAACTAATGCAGCTGATTGCCAAGAAAAAGGCTACCCCAGGTGAGACAGACAGACAGACAGACAGACAGAAACGCATAGAGAGACAGACAGGGATGCAGAGACAGAGTCAGAGACAGACGGAGAAAAAGACTGACAGATTTGCAAAGTGAGACAGAGTCAGACAGAGAGACAGACAAAGAGAAAGAGACTGTCAGGCAGACAGACAGAGACAGACTGACAGAGAAAAAGAGATAGACAGAGAAAGAGAGAAAATAACAACCATAGACAGACAGAGATAGAGACAGAGAAACAAAGATAGACAGAGGGAAAGAGACAGAGAGACTGAGACAGATAGACAGTGAGAGACAGAGTAAGAGAGAAAGAAAGAGACAGAGAGAGATGGGAGCAATTTGATAAGCGATACACAGTCAGTCAGACACACATATAGTCAGACAGTCCTCCAGACAGTCCTCCAGACAGACAGACAGACAGACAAATTAAACCAACCTGACTGAGCTACAGAATGTCATGATTGCAAAAAACAGACGCCTCCAACCCACAAAGCCTGATAACAAGGTCAACCTTTTAACCGTGCCCTGACCCTTGACCCCCTGCTGACCTCGCAGCCTGCTGTCGCATGGTGCCGGCTGAATTTGAGAAGGACGACGACTCCAACGGCCACATTGATTACATCACCTCTGCCTCCAACCTCCGCGCGGCCATGTACAGCATCGAGCCCGCTGACCGCTTTAAGACCAAGCGCATTGCCGGCAAAATTGTGCCGGCCATCGCCACGACGACGGCGGCGGTAGCCGGACTGGTGAGCATTTCCTGTGAACTAGAACAACAAATGTGTAAATATTGGAAATAGTAACTGCTTGCTGACTTGAACGACCAAAAAGTATACCATCTGCAAACTGCATGTGTATGTCCTTGTCACTTTGCCTTTGAGAATGGTCCTGCTAGGGCTGGATGGCAAAAGAGAATTTCTAACATTGCAAAACCCGTGGTCTTGAGCCGAGTTTGGCCCGAGTAGCGTCAATAATATATATAATGGTCCTGCTAGGATCGAAACGTGGGGCTCACGAACTTTTGAGATTCAACTTGGAGTGAACGGACTTAACTCTTTCACTACGGAATTAATGTGCATGTCTGTACGGAATCAATTTGGTAATATATTAGAAACAATGGGACACGCGACCCGATGTATCGGCTTTCCGTCAACAGAGAGCGGTTTACCAAGCCGATTTATCGGCGCACCGTACGAAAGAGTTAAAGATTCTCTCTTACCTCATTTTCTACTTCTTCTTCTTCTTTTTTTCTTCTTTTTTTACGTCAGGCCACTCTTGAGTTGATCAAGTACGTCAAGGGCGCGACGCTGGCGGAGTATCGCAACTGCTTCCTGAACCTGGGCCTGTCGCTGATCATGTTCTCCGAGCCCGGCCCGGCCGCCGTCACGGAGATCAAGCCAGGGCTGAGCTTCACGCAGTGGGACATGTGGCACATGCAGGGACACAAGGACTTCACCCTGAAGGACTTCAACAAATACTTCAAGGTAAAGTGCAGTGGACGCTACGTGGGCAGAGGTGCCTGCACTAGACAGTAAGGGGTCAGCGGTGCGAATCCCGCCCATGGGACACAAAGGGCTTTACCCGGAACGACTTGATCAAACAACTAGTCAGTAGGGGTCATCAGTGGTGTGAATCCCACCCGTGGGACACAAGAGCTTGCAACATGTTTGTCTGACTACTCTATCTCATATAATTGGAGGATTCCTAGCAGGCTTTCCAAATGACCTTTTGGTCCACTTTCATGAGTGTGTGCTCAATCTCCTTAAAGCCCCTACACAGCATTGGTAAGATCGAAAAAACAGAAATGTTCACAGATTTACATGAAACTTATACAGTTTGAAGATGGTTATAGTAGAAACCTATCACTGAAATATTTCTGCCTAAAATGTTGTATTTTGGGAGAAATGAGTAAAAGAAATAGTTTACGTCTCACCGAGATCTAAACTATTTTTCGGAACAGTAAGGTGTGGAATGCTGCATTTTTGTGAATAAAATGAATCAATTTTCACGATTTTCTCGAGACTCGGTTGACGGATTGAGCTGAAATTTTCGCAGGTGTGCTATTGCATGCATTATGTTGGATCAGACAACGTAGGGATGCTATTCTTTGACCTCGACCAATGTTGTGTAGGGGCTTTTAAAGAGCTAGAGGGCAATTCTCCTTTCCCTCTGTCTACTTGGGTAGGACAAGCACGACGTCAGTGTGTCCCTGGTTGTCCACGGTGTCAAGATGGTCTTCGTCCCCCTGATGCCCGGCCACTCAAAGAGGTTGAGCAAGACGTAAGTGAGGCCGAGACATGGCCAAAGTACTGAAGCTATGCGGCACACAACATTCATGCAGTGGCCATGTTCGCAGTCTCAAACACATTGAAAAACACACCCCTGCTTCAACATTGGGAAGATTGGAAAACATCGATGTCCACAGATTTCCTTCTAATTACAGAGTTTGTAGATGGTCATGATAGAATCCTCATGTTGAAATCTTATGGTCTGGGATGCTGTACCTGTCAAGAAATCTTCACTCAAACGTCAACAAATAGTTTATTTCTCGCGAGTAATAAACTATTTCTTACACTACAGAACGGTGCGAAAACCATGACCGCTTTTTGCCTTTTTCTACTTTCTCAGATTACCACTTCTCTTTGATTACAGAACGTTGCAAAAATGTTGTATAGGGCCTTTAATGATCCAGGTTTTTGGGGTCTTAAAACATGTTTCTGCTGTAAATGAAACATCTGGCTTACCAATAGCCCTAACACTTTGTACATTATACACGGTTGTAATAATTATGTGTTTCAGGGTTAGGGTTAGGGCTAATTAAGGGATTTACTGACTAGAATGAAATTAAAGTTTATTTTTATTATTAGTCCGTACTAATTTTGTATCAAATTGAAAAAATGGCAAAGAAAAAGTTGACTGGACCGGGATTTAAACCTGAGACCTCTGGTTTTGCGTACCAGTACTCTACCATCTGAGCTGTCCAGCCCTTAGATGGTGGCCTTCCCAAGTAGTCAACTAGTCTTTGGCACACCAGCACTCTTACCATCTGAGCTATCCAGCCCTTAGATGGTAGCCTTCCCAAATAGTCAACTTGTCTTTGGCACGCCAGCGCTCTTACCATCTGAGCTATCCAGGCCTTAGATGGTGACCTTCCCTAATAGACAACTAGTCTTTGGCACACCAGCCCTCTTACCATCTAAGCTATCCAGCCCTTAGATGGAGGCCTTCCCTAATAGTCAACTAGTCTTTGGCACACCAGTGCTCTTCCATCTGAGCTATCCAGCCCTTAGATGGTGGCCTTCCCAAATAGTCAACTAGTCTTTGGCACACCAGTGCTCTTCCATCTGAGCTATACAGCCCTTAGATGGTGGCCTTCCCAAATAGTCAACTAGTCTTTGGCACACCAGTGCTCTTCCATCTGAGCTATACAGCCCTTAGATGGTGGCCTTCCCAAATAGTCAACTAGTCTTTGGCACACCAGTGCTCTTCCATCTGAGCTATACAGCCCTTAGATGGTGGCCTTCCCTAATAGTCAACTAGTCTTTGGCACGCCAGTGCTTTTACCATCTAAGCTATCCAGCCCTTAGATGGTGGCCCTCCCAAGTAGTCAACTAGTCTTTGGCACACCAGTGCTCTTCCATCTGAGCTATACAGCCCTTAGATGGTGGCCTTCCCAAATAGTCAACTAGTCTTTGGCACACCAGTGCTCTTCCATCTGAGCTATACAGCCCTTAGATGGTGGCCTTCCCAAATAGTCAACTAGTCTTTGGCACACCAGTGCTCTTCCATCTGAGCTATACAGCCCTTAGATGGTGGCCTTCCCTAATAGTCAACTAGTCTTTGGCACGCCAGTGCTTTTACCATCTAAGCTATCCAGCCCTTAGATGGTGGCCTTCCCAAGTAGTCAACTAGTCAACAACATGGGCCAATAGAAAAACGAAGAGGCCACTCCTGCGGCACCATTTTTAGCTTTTCCGCCGCGAATCGGAAAAGCTATTGCTTTTGTTCTGATTTTTTTGGGTTTTTTTGAATTATTATGATTGTTTAAATATTATAATGAAGTCCCATAGACTTTGTGCACAAAATATGCACATGCGTTTTGGGGTTGGAATGATGGGTACGGGTTCAAATCTCGTTGATGTCCATTTTTTTTTTTTTTTAAGAGAACCAGATGCGGAAAAGCGTTATGTTCTGTTTAAAAGCCAACAGACCTAAATCTCTATTTTGTTTTGTTTTTTTCTGCAGAATGCTGGAGCTCCTTAAACCGGCCGAGGGGGTCAACTACATGGACCTGACCGTGGGATTCGAACCGCCATCCGGCGATTACGAGGAGGATCTGCCCGCTCCCCCCGTCCGATATCACTTTGGGTCACGGTGAGGCACCGCCGAGCCCAACGGGCAAGATGAGAAGGGGGGGGGACCCTAAATCGCATCGAGTTTGCAAGAAACTCCCGGGCAACTTGACGGAAAAGAGCGGACCGAAGAGAAAAGAAGATTAAAAAATGCCGATTTCTTTGGCAGTCGACAATTTTTTTTTCCCCTGAAATTGTGAGTCTAAGGCTGAAACAAGCCTTCCATGATCAAGATTTGTGACCTGCACTGACAGAACGAGTGTAAATTTGCAAAAAATCAAGTTCAAATAATATCTGTGCTGCTTGGAACAACGATGAAAAGAGCTTGGCGGTTCATTGTTGGTATTCGGTGACTTGAAGAAGTCCAGTAATTTGCAAGCCAAAAAGTAAATCTTGATTTTCAGGACTCTATTAGCAAATTACACGTGACGGCTAATTACTCTTATTTTGTGGGAGCAGGGGTGGATTTCACCAAGCCTTACGATGCATCGTAACTCGACTTACGACGGGTTAAAGTTGTGCTAGGCCGTATGGTTTCTGTGCATCGCTCATCGTCTTGCGATGGATCGCAAGTCACGATGGGTTTGGTGAAATCAACTGCTGGTCACATTTACCCTGAAGCCAATTGCAGATTGCTGATAGTGTCGTGTCCCTTTGTGTCCAGCAATGGTTTTTACTCGTTGGGAAATTGCAATCAACAGCGGAGGCTGCAATTCAGAGAGGGCTTCGGCCTACTCGACGCCATGATTGTGTTCCCCTATTGTCTGCTGAAAAAGAAAGGGCTGCTTGGGTGGGATTCGAACCTGTGACTCCCGCTTTCTAGTACAGATGTCATCGAGTTTCAAACCATATCACATCAAATTGAACGCGAGGATTATTAATAAAAGCGATACTTTTGAAATACACAGAATTCATCATTGAATAGACAGGGTCTTTGAAATGTCACATTTATGGAAACTAATCATTATGGAAGTGTAAACAATTTCTAGTAAAAATATCAGTTCCATGTAAGATCTAACATTAAACAAAAATGAATATGAATCTGTACACAAAAGTCGTTGACAATGTAGTAATGTATCTATAATTTATTGTACTTATAAAAAACATTGGAATTAAAAAGATGTATTTCTGGGGACCATTTTATGATTTAAAGTGTTAACCATTTTGCGCTGAGCCCATTTCCAGTGCCAAAATTTAGTGGGCCTGACGTTTCGATCCTTAGGACTTTTATCAATGGCAGATTGACACAGACAAAACAGATACAAGAAGGAAGGGGGTAGATAGTGAATAGGACACGGAATGACAAAGAGGAAAGCTAGTGGAGTGAGATCAAAGGGAAAGGCCTGGAGTAGGGTAGGGATTAGTGAGAGGAGAGGGAAAGAAGTGTGGAGGAGTGAAAACTTGAGTGAAAACTTGAGTTAAAACTCGAGTGAAAACTCAACTCGAGTGAAAACTCAACTCGAGTGAAAACTCGCTAAACAATCAGGAGTAATACATATATATGAAGTAAATCAATAAGGGTCTACTATGTGTACAAGAGAGCCAAACCTGGCACAATGTTGTCAGTTTGGCTTTTGTCAAGGGATTGAAAAAAAGGGCTCATTGTTTGTTGTTAATGAAGCAAAGTGGGACTGTGCGCATGTGTAGTGTGTCAGTAACTCCTGTATGGACAGCCTTAGACCTTAAACTCGCCTCCACTCCCAGACGAGTGTGCAGTTTGCGGTGAAAGCAGTGGGTTGAATTCCAATGCCTGTCCGAGGATTGTTGGGCTTTTGGACATGCCAATACGCTGTCTCCCGTGGCAGCGCGCTATCCCTCGATCATCCACAAAGTCCCGCAATAGCACAATTGTTGCCGCTTATCTGGCAATTCATGTGACAACTTTAAAAAAGTTCTGTCACGCTACATATTGCTTTGTTCTAGGCTGAATGAGAGTCTTTGGTTAAAATTCGGACATAGTTGTGCATGGATTTGGTGGGTCCAGCGCGTAGCCAAACCAGCAGTGCTTCAAATTCAAAGGGCCCGGTGCCAAGTGGTTGATTAAAACCCTAAGGTCTTGTTGGCATGGCAACATCAATTGACATCCAACTGGGACGTGTATATCGTGTATATCGGCTGTTCCACAGTAATCCTGCATCATTATTATTTTCTTTAGAAATAATGTGACAGTATACCCATGCTGCACTTTAAAGTGAGAATAATTGTGCAGTCATCGGAATATTGAAATTAAATTATAATTTCCTGAAACTGCTATCTGTAGATGTCATGAAGTGAAGGGAAAATATCACTCCCATATTGTCCCTGTTGAACATTTACCGCTGAAATCAAAAGGCTGCATTTAAAGTAAACATTTGGTCATTCATTCTTCTGATTTAAGACACCTGCAAAAATTTCAGAATGAATCAGATAATTGTGAAATTTTCTTTTTTAACAAAGTAGAAACCAAAGCCGATATTAAGCTGTATGTACACTGCTTTATTATCATATTGATGTCAACATGTCAGTGTAAAATAAAACCATTATAAAAATTATTTAGATATGTAAAGTATCGCATACAATCATTAGTACAGGTCAACGTCTGCATGAAATATATACATCAGAGATTTGATGATGCCATATTGACAAAATAAAACCCCAAAAGGACTATTTTGAAATTCATACACCAGCATGCATTGGCAAGGATTCTTCTTGTTTTATTTGGCTTTTCTCCCAATTTGATAATATACATTTCCACTCTGCCAAACACTCGTCTTACATACATCGGTGCCATTTTCAACTTTAAAAGTTGGTCAATATTTTAAGAAATTAGCGGAAATTATAGAGTCGAGCACCTGTGCAGTGTAAGATTGAAAGACTTGCAATAATTCTGGATTGGACTACCGTAATGCAGCTTCCAATGCAGAAATCTTTTTTGAAAGATCACAAGCTTGTGAAAGTATTTTGGGCGCCTTGAAATGATCCCCCAGGAAGTTTTTTGCTGATGAAGTTCTGGGTACTTGTCTGCGATGGTCGAACTGGATCAGACAGTCGGTTGGCCTCTGTCAATGCTGCCAATACACCGATCCAGTAGGCCATGCCCCTTGACAAATTGACCAATCACAATGCGCAATTTAAAGTCCGACAAATTGCCACCTTTTCGTCCGACATAACATTTTAAATGTATTCTTTGCTACACACTTTTCATTGTGTTTACTTTCGTTTTGTATGTACCAGGCAATTCCTTTGCAAACCCAAGTTTCATCCTTAACCATGGTCAAGCATTGTTTATATTTTCATTGTAAATCTGACTCTCGATACCCTGGCAATAGTCTTGAGAGTAAATGTACATTTTTGGCCTTTTCCAAAACCAAAGTCCAACAGACAGAAGTGCGGGCGCGCAGTGGATGCGCACTGTGCGGGCAATCGTGGCACGTTGTGTGCATGGGCGCAGTTGCTTGGCCGTTGCTATGGTGGGTGTGGCCTACTGGAACGGTGTATACAGACATGGTGAATTGATGAAATACTGGCGGCAAATGTGGAAAGACTTCTTATGAAGGACAAAAAGAAACAAATAAATGCGCATGTGAAGTGAGGCCGAGCTTTCAGTAAGCATTCTCTTCATCTTGCACAAGCACCACACGGAAATTGTGACAAGACATCGTCAGTATTTTCACATACTGGCAAATCCAAGCAAAAAATGTTCTATAACCTTTAAACAAAGTAATTGAACACTCTTGATATGTTGTCCTTGACCGTTCTGCCAAGCTTGAAACATAAAGTGTATACTTTGCTAAATTAAGACAGTAACTGGAAAAAGGTTTCAAAATGCAATTTTCTAAAAATGGATGGATGCGCCAGTTGAATATGTTCAAGGTCTTCTAACAGTACAAAAATAGTGTAATCTCTTTACAAACCCCATTTATACTTGTGTTTTCGTCCAGTACTAATTAAAAAGCCGAGCCTTCCACAGGAAACAAATAAACAAACTGCCAATCTATTTCCTACCTGAAAGACGTAATATACCGATTGTTTGACAAAAGCATTTTCAAATTATTTAAAGACATTTAGGATTGAAATAACATTTGCTCACCATACTATGACCTCAAAAAAATGTATACACAAAATTGGACTGGGATGAAATACATGTAATATCCCGTTATCATAATATTGTCGATTTAAAAAATGGCATTCAAAATTACACAAATTACACAAATTCCTTTCATTTCATATATACAGACTCTTTTCCTACGATTAAATGAATTTGGTATCCTCTCACAGAAAAATTATCCCTAACAATAAAAGTTCCAAAGTCGACCTAAAAAACAACAACCCAAATTTGGTCAAATAATCACTAAGGGCACTGAAACCAACAATGTGCCTAAATTCTGCTAAACTTCCCACCAGCGAATCAAGGCAATTCTTTCATGTGAGTATACCTTCATGTCGATGCACAAATTACCAGAAATGGTTGGCATATACAGTGGCATGTCGCTATGACAAACATCCCATGAAAATTATTCGGTATAGCGGTCGTTCGTTATAGCAGTGGCAGCCACATAATTTTGTACACAAAAATCAGGAGCCAAAGGGCATGTTACAGCCAAATGTTTGGTACTGTATATCGGCATTTGTTTTAGTGATGTTCCACTGTACTGTAGTGCTAACTGATTTGAAAGATTTGAATTTCTATGGCTGTTTAACATGACATTTACAATAAACATACTGTAGGTAATATCACATGCCAACTATCCATCACAGTTTCTAGGAAGTCAGAAGGGTCATTATAACCTCACTGGCCTGTCTCATGAGGGCGCTCTACCTAGCAACCATGTCAAAGGTCAGTTTGTGTATCTTGGTGATTGTGGTTGCATTTCATGGAGACAAAAATATTACCTTCCTGGCCAGATTTGACTTAATCTGCGGTGAATGTTATTGAAAAGTGGCTAAGCAGGGCATCTGTGCTCTACAAAGGTCTTGTGACATCTGCTTGGGGTCAAATCTCAGGTCATATTCTGTGAAAACCTTGCGGCTATGGACTAGTGCGCTAACTCCCATGCACCTCCAAGCTGTACAAAAGTGGTGACCACAAAATGCCAATTTCCAATCCATTAAAAAAAAAAAGACAATTCAGGGTTATTAGGAATTTTAATTTCAATTTGAATACCAGACTTTGGTCACATACGAACACTAAAAACACGGGTTTCTGAGAT
The DNA here is from genome assembly GCA_949987565.1 of Luidia sarsii. Lineage (NCBI taxonomy): Eukaryota > Metazoa > Echinodermata > Asteroidea > Paxillosida > Luidiidae > Luidia > Luidia sarsii. The sequence continues at coordinate 20,472,511 of OX465108.1, read as the reverse complement.
TTAAAAAAAATTCTCCGGGTTGTAAAAAAAAATGTAAAAAAAAAATCACCCGGCGTGAATCTTTTCATTTGAATCACAGGCATTCTTAAGTAGTCCAGGAGAATGAATCACATGTCACTGCCTGAAATACACCGAGCAGAATCTCGGCAATCTGAGGAAGATGACGGGCTACCAGGTCAGAGTGGAGGGGGCTCTGAGGTTGGTCAGAAGCAGATCACGGTCACGGGCCCTTCTGGGGGTGAGTGGGGCCTAGCTGTCACCTTTGATGCCAAAAGACTTAAACACCTCGGCGAGTTCAGAGTTGTCCTTCACTGGCATTGCCCCTGCAAACAGATTTAAAAAAAGAATCAATTAATAAATTCGGCAGCGAGATTGGTGTAAATGTGTGCAGGACCCTAGCTAGTGTAGTGGAGGGTGTGGGTCTTGTTCGTGGATAAGCTGTATTTCCAGACTCCCTCTCTATCCTCTTCTTTCTCTAGCCCTTAACCGTGAGTGGCTTTTCAGCCTTGTTTTGAGCAATCTTGCATAAAAAAATATAAAAAAATATAAAAAATCTTAAGAAAAGCTTACAAAACTCTACCCGACTTCATCCATATCAGAATATGGAAATTGAAGGGGAAAAATGGTAAAGAAAAAACTATGATAGAACCAGGATTTGAACCCGAGACCTCTGGTTTTACATACCAGCACTCTATTCATCTGAGCTATTCAGCCCTTACGGTAGATGGTAGCCTCCCTAGATACCGGTAGTCAATTAGTCTTTGCCAGGTTGGGGGCGCCAGTCAGAAGCAATTTAAACGTTAACTGCTGTATATCTCCAGGGATCACACCACCGCTTTCATTCAGATGCAAACAACTAATTGTTGTAAACCTGGCTACAGCAGATCGGGGATCACACAAAGTGGATGCAGCTTTTTTCAAAACCAGAGGTCTCTAGTTCAAATTCTAGTCCAGTCAAAGTTTTCTTTGCAAATTTTTTCAACCTGTTCAAAAGTTTCCCGTTTGTTTGACGTGATTGTGTAAATGCTGAAAAAAAAATGCTTTCCCAATTTGTAAAGCTGATCACATCATATCCAACCCAAATACTATTCCTTTTAAGTCCTAGTGGAAACAACATTCTTTCCCCAAATAATTTGCATATTTCACACGGTGAATAAAGAAACAAACAAAAGGTAAACGAACAGATCCGAATGTTAGGAGTAATTTATAAACAAAGTGAGCTGATCGCAGGGACCAGAGAAAAGGCTAAATTCTTAAGCTCAAAGAAAAGGACAAATTATAAAAGTGAATTAAACCAAAATTTAATTAGACAAGCGTTAGTGCATTAAGAAGCAAAATCAGGGAAGAGAAAAAAATAGATTGTGGGCGATTTCCAGCAGTGCAATTGAATGTGTAGCAAAATAAATGACATTGCATATAAAGTTGATTCACATTAAATGAGGGTTTGACCCAGACAGCCCTTCTCAATGCATAATCGGCACTGTTCACTGGTACTCAGTGCTTTGCCCGATTGCCTGGTGATTTAAGTAGGTGAGAAAGTAATTCAATGAGGGTTCGCCATTTATCTACAGATCTGTATGCTCAGTGCTTTGCCCGATTGACTGGTGATTTAAGTAGGTGAGAAAGTAATTCAATGAGGGTTCACCATTTATCTACAGATCTGTATGCTCAGTGCTTTGCCCGATTGCCTGGTGATTTAAGTAGGTGAGAAAGTAATTCAATGAGGGTTCGCCATTTATCTACAGATCTGTATGCTCAGTGCTTTGCCCGATTGCCTGGTGATTTAAGTAGGTGAGAAAGTAATTCAATGAGGGTTCACCATTTATCTACAGATCTGTATGCTCAGTGCTTTGCCCGATTGACTGGTGATTTAAGTAGGTGAGAAAGTAATTCAATGAGGGTTTGCCATTTATCTACAGATCTGTATGCTCAGTGCTTTGCCCGATTGCCAGGTGATGTGATTTAAGTAGGTGAGAATGTAATTCAATGAGGGTTCGCCATTTACAGTGTGCAGCGCTTTGCCCGATTGCCTGGTGATTTATGTAGGTGAGAGGGTTTTCCCTTTTCCCTTCTCTTTGTATAATTGGCAAAGTCTGCTCAGTGCTTTACCCACTTGCCTGCTGAAAGATGTATTGAGCAAAACAGCCCAAATTACCGGTACACGTTGAATAGGGAATACTGTCTCTGAAATGCATTCTCACTGATGCAAAATCATTGGATATCTAGTTTGTACATGGTGGGATTAGGTACAACTTCTTGTTGGCCATCCTTGGTCAATGACTGATTATTTTATAATTCTGAGGAATCGACTCTATTGGACACAAGCTGGGGGACTCAAATTTGGTTGTTCAATGCTTTGCTCAAAAACAAATAGCGCCCTCACATGGCAGCACAAGGCAAAAGCAATTAATGAAATGAGTCAATCCAAGCTACATGAAGGGAACATTTGACTGTGATGGTGAATTTGGGGAGATTGTCACACAAGGTTTGTGCTTTGGGAGTTGGGACTTGGCATCTGCAGAGCGACTGGTAAGCAGATGGAGTCGTCCATTGGAGCTTTTGACCTCTTGGGCTAGGGCTAGGGCTATGGATTCATCCATTGGAGCCTTTGACATCTTGGGCTAGGGATAGGGCTATGGATTCATCCATTGGATCCTTTGACCTCTTGGGTTAGGGCCATGGCTATGGATTCATCCATTAGAGCCTTTGACCTCTTGGGCTAGGCCTATGGATTCATCCGTTGGCGCCTTTGACGTATTGGGCTAGGGCTATGGATTCATCCATTGGAGCCTCTGACGTCTTGGGCTAGGGCTAGGGCTATGGATTCATCCATTGGAGCCTTTGACTTCTTGGGCTAGGGCTATGGATTCATCCATTGGAGCCTTTGACTTCTTTGGCTAGGGCTAGGGCTATTGATTCATCCATCGGAGCCTTTGACGTCTTGGGCTAGGGCTATGGATTCATCCATTGGAGCCTTTGACGTCTTGGGCTAGGGTTAGGGCTATGGATTCATCCATTGGAGCCTTTGACTTCTTGGGCTAGGGCTAGGGCTATGGATTCATCCATTGGAGCCTTTGACTTCTTGGGCTAGGGCTAGGGCTATGGATTCATCCATTGGAGCCTTTGACTTCTTGGGCTAGGGCTAGGGCTATGGATTCATCCATTGGAGCCTTTGACCTCTTGGGTTAGGGCTAGGGCTATGTATTCATCCATTGGAGCCTTTGACCTCTTGGGCTAGGGCTAGGGCTATGGATTCATCCATTGGAGCCTTTGACATCTTGGGCTAGGGATAGGGCTATGGATTCATCCATTGGATCCTTTGACCTCTTGGGTTAGGGCCATGGCTATGGATTCATCCATTAGAGCCTTTGACCTCTTGGGCTAGGCCTATGGATTCATCCGTTGGCGCCTTTGACGTCTTGGGCTAGGGCTATGGATTCATCCATTGGAGCCTTTGACGTCTTGGGCTAGGGCTAGGGCTATGGATTCATCAATTGGAGCCTTTGACTTCTTGGGCTAGGGCTATGGATTCATCCATTGGAGCCTTTGACTTCTTTGGCTAGGGCTAGGGCTATGGATTCATCCATTGGAGCCTTTGACCTCTTGGGTTAGGGCTAGGGCTAGGGCTATGGATCCATCCGTTGGAGCCTTTGACCTCTTGGGCTAGGGCTAGGGCTATGGATTCATCCGTTGGCGCCTTTGACCTCTTGGGCTAGGGCCAGGGCTAGGGCTATGGATGCATCTGTTGCCACAGGTGTTTCTAAGCACTCCCTGTGCCCAACTGCAAACCACACACAACTGGCTCAGCCATAGCCACAATTAAGTTAGCCCTTTTGAATCTAGGTCAGATCTCCATGGCGATAAGTGGCGAGCAAGGCGTGATTTGACCAAAAAAAAGGAAGAACTTTCAAAACCTTGGTTCATCGAGGGAACGGTTTGTCCTCGGGGTCTGCCGGGCGGATGAATATAACTGGTAGGGGGCGCTGGGAGTAACCCACTGCTGGGGGCATGTTTCGAGGCCACGCCTCCCTGATTTGGGGAGGGCGGGGCATTTTGAGCGGTTGGTTTTAGAGAGGCCTCGTACCTGGTCGCCATAGCGACTATAATCAAACAAAGGAATAAAAAGCCTGATCAAATACCACTCAGCATTTTGCTACGTGAAACTTGTTCGGAGTTTGATGTGGAAATCTATATCTTTTTTTAAATTTAATTCATCCTTAATATCTGAAGTCATATTTTTAAGGGCAACACCAAAATTCAACAAAGTTGAGGGCCTGATGTTTCGATCTGAACAGGACCTCCCTCTAAGGCAATCGTCTCAGATCAATCATAGCCTTTGCAGGAAGGCAAAGAGGCATTCTGTCTTGAAGGAAAGGTCCTGCTTGGATCGCGATGCCAGGCCCTCGGATATTGTTTGTAAGAGCTCAAAGGGAGGAGAGGACGATGGGGTAGCAACCTGGGCCGGTCCTGGATCTTGGCCTGGGCTGAGGAGGGACGGCCGTGGGTAAAACTGCAACTGGTTTGGACCGCTCTAAGACAAAGGGCTGGCCTGCCGGGGTGCTATACACATCCGCTGTTAGTAGAAAGCCGTTAGATGTAAAATACAACATTCAGAGAAGCAAAAGGAAAGAATACTCTCCAAACGCACTTGATACCAAAACCAAAATGTAAAAAAGGAAAGTCAATTTTTTTTTTTTTTTTTTACAGATAAAGAAAACAAAGTTAGAAATACAAGGCAGATTTGGTTAGTACTTGACAGCTCATTTTGACAAAAATTGATGTGACACATCAAGCGCAACGAAAATGAAAGAAAAGTAAAAAAAAAAAAAAAAAATGGAAAAAATGGAAAAAATGAATAGAAAAATTATGAAAATTCTGATGGATCTGGAAATGGAGGAGGTGGGAATGAGTGGATGGTCTATCAACGTGGAAATGAAAAAGGGTGACCTTTTTTCTTCAAATGAATTCAATTTGGGTAATATCAGCAGCAGTAATGTATGAAAAACCCACGTGAACACCCCCCCCCAAAAAAAAAACCCAAAACAGGTTTTTGGCATTTGATTTAATATGGCAGTGAGTCACTGGGAGTCGTTCTTTGTTATTGCCAATCAATTTTTCTTCATGAATTGGTTCAAAGTCCAGCTGATCAAATATTTTATGGTCGACAATACTAGGGGTGTGTAATGAACTTGCTTATCTTTGTTCTGTAAATGCTAACTAAACTTAATACTAAAATAAAGAAAGGCACTTCTAAAGTTAAAACAGAAAGAAAGACTGTTATCTGAGGTAAGATGGTATTGGTAGGCAGGCTATGAAATGCTTTAATCTTTGTAAAGAAAGTAGTAATGGTACAAGTTTACATTGAATGATTTTAGTTTTTAGCTTTTGATTTAGTTTGGATGAGGATTGGCTTAATTTTAAGGGCAGTGAAAAATTGCCAGCACATGCACTTCTGACAATAACACACGATCGTTGTTTACCGAAGCAAGGCTTAGCACATCATGCTCTTCGACCGAGTTTTCTTTCGGTACGAGCGAAAATCGTTTCCCGGTTCTATGACAGAGAAAAGGGCGAAAGGTCGGTTTGTTTAAAAAAAAAAAGTGGCCATAGATAAAGCCAAACACATAGATTTGAAACATCTAGTTGAATTAATTAGTTTATTTCAAAGAGACCTCCATTTACATCTTCACTTTCATGGGGATGAAAAGCCCTCAAACCAACGTTGATTTTCTTTTTTTTAAATATCACATCTGATCTTTAACCGAAATGCGTGACATTCGCAGAGTGCAAAACCCATCCAAAACTGTGATCGGAGATAATCGATTAAATCGGACAAAACGGCCAAAAACGAATCTCATTTTGCCAAATTATTCCAATTGAAAAGGCGCTACTCATTTAAGAAAAAAAAAATTCTACTTTCAAACATTTCAAGTGAAAGATTTCATCAGGTAGGATAAGGACTGTAAGGTATTTAGAGTTAGCCTCGTCTAACACCTGATTTTGACCCAAAAGATCTACAATTTCGTCTTCTTGAATAAGATAATACAACTTAGAAAAATGGCCGACTGACTGGTTACTTTAGACCAATTTTGAAAAATGGCCAAGAATTTTTTTTCAAAAGTTTGCAGTAAATTTTTCCTTTATTTGTTTGATTGAAGATACGATGATTGTGGATTCTGTGAGGAAGATACTGAGTGGAAAGACACAACTGATGGACGAAAAACCACCACCACCACCATCAGAGAGAAAGAAGAGGCAGAGGAAAGAGACGGTTGATAAAACTTTAGAACCAGCGCAGCGGAGAAATTCCATGCCGACTACCAGATAAAGCTGCCAACCACCATACACCATTGTGAGTTATTCCAAGCACCAAGACGCATGGAAACTCAAACCAACGCGACTACGGTACCATTCAAAAGCAAAGTGGGCTTCTCATCTGCCTGATCAAAGGAAATCATGCTTTGTAATCCATGTCTAAACAACAGTGCTCGCACTGCTGAATAAGCACATGGACCTCCCACACGAAATCCAAACTCAGAGTTTTTCAAACCTGAAGGTGTCAATTCCTGCAAGGACAGCAATGTCCCATGGGCTACAGGAAGTGCACCATTGGAAATTGATGGATCGCTATTGTCTCTTACAGTGTTAGTTCCAATGAAAATCTCAGCATGGTTCTCTAAAATTTCAGCACCATGGGCCTGGAACCGTAAATGCCTCAATTGAAAGATCAATGGAGCCACAGACCTATATAACCCTTCTTATTATAGACGGACAATAGCAGGCGACAGACCGTAATGCCATGAATGCCAGGGGGGCTGCCATCTTTAAAAAGTATGGGCAGAAGTAAAGAGCTAGCCATAGGAGCATATCGAAAAGCCACGTATGTATGTGAGCATCACTGAGTAGCTTCATAGAGCCATGGACAAATTCGAATGCACATCACGTCACACGAATACTAATGTGTGGCGGTGCTCTTTAACATTGGTTGGGTCCCCAATGGAATTACGATATCCCAACACCGTTTCTAATAGATGGGCAAAAGTAAAGAGTGCAGCCATACGAGCAAATCGAAAAGCCACGTACGTATGTGAGCATCACTGAGCAGCTTCATAGAGCCATGGGCAAATTTGAATGCACATCACGTCACACGAATACTAATGTGTGGCGGTGCTCTTTAACATTGGTTGGGTCCCCAGTGGAATTACGATATCCCAACACCGTTTCTAATAGATGGGCAAAAATAAAGAGTGCAGCCATACGAGCAAATCGAAAAGCCGCGTACGTATGTGAGCATCACTGAGTAGCTTCATAGAACCTAGGGCAAATTCGAATGCGCATCACGTCACACGAATACAAATGTGTGGCGGTGCTCTTTACTTCCGCCCAAAGTGTGACGCTAGTCGGGTCCCCCGTGGCATCGCAGTATCCTGACGTCATTTCTAATAGATGCTGACCGTCTATAGGTTATATATGTCTATGGGTCAGACAGACCGCAAGGGGGTCTCTAGCACAGCAACTGCCCGAACACCACCCCTTATCGATTCGGCCAGGAAGCATCGACACCGCTTGGCATTTTGCCAAAAGAAAGAGAGACATAAAGGACGAGGAGAAGACAGCGACAGAGCAGAGGGCGTGGGGAGAGAGAGAGAGAGAGAGAGAGAGAGAGAGCGGGGGAGACTGTGTGTGCCCGACTCACTTATGCTGGACACATAGGGCCTGGGGGAGGCGGGCGTCGTCTCCGAGCGGAGGTCGCTGCTGGTCGAGACCGAGCGCTCTCGAGGAGGTGGGAGCTGAGGAGGCACACCTAGTCACAGCAAGCCGCGGTTGGGGAGAAAAGACAGCGACGTCAGTGCTTGGAGTCTAACAGCCCTCACTGGCTACCAACACACAAGTGCACAGCTGAACCAATCAGACAGGGTACCGGGCAGGGTGGCAAGAAATATTTACTTAGCTCTACATTTTTTAATTTTTTTTTTTCTTTTTTTCTTTTTCTTGTTGAAATCATAATTGAGTTTCTAATGATACTATATTGGACTAGGCACCTCAATCCAATGTGGTACCCTGCGTCTGACTGGTTCCCTGCACATACCGTACATAAATAGACACGAGGGATAGTGCTGGCCCTTAAGGCTTAGGCTCAGGCATGGGCTTTGGGTCACCATCTCTCACCCGTCATAAAGTCACAGGCATTCAAAGGACAAGCTCTCGGCTACAGTTTCTGCATGTATACTGCACAGGACGACCCAGTCCTCAAATTCTCAAAAGTTAGAGGGCCTGACGTTTCGATCCTAGCAGGACCTTTTTTTCACAGGCAAAGAGTCTCAAATTCAGCGACAAACCGCAAAGTCTGTATTTTCAGGTTTTGTGGGAGGGGGACAAAGCCCGAGCCATTCCTAAACCAGAAAGCCAGGGCATCTAGCTACAGCTGCAGTTAAAAGACAGGAGACTATCTACACAGCACACAGTGCAGGTTACGGTATAGTCCAACCACTACAGACTAGGGACAGGAGGAGGGTTTCATGTGCAAGGAGGTAGAGGACGTGCTTTTGTTTTTGTTTCAACTCACGTGGACTGTTGGCAGATGGGCTGTGGGGAAAGTTTGGAATGGCGGACGTTGAAAATCGATCCTGTCGACGCTTATCTGGTAACCATGCAAATGGGGCAGGGGTTAGAATGGGCCACTCAGATAAAACACATGCAAGGACTAAAAATAATGCGAATTTCCTTCGTTTCCTGCCCAATCGTTTTCAGGAAAAGGCAGTCCGTGCAACTTTTTCACATATTCTTATCACTCTTAAAAAAAAAAAAAAAAATCAACTATAAAAAATATGCCAATTTTTCAGCTGTAATTAATCAAAATCATGTCATTGCTGTTTGTTTTCAGATTTCCCCCCCACTCCAGCATGCTAGCACCGTGTGCTCAATGCTTGGCAAGAATGCTGGGGGAGGGGGATTGGCAGCTCAGGTAGGATTCGAACCCCCACTTAAATCTGGTTTCTTGTGCAGCCATCTAGCCACAAAGTACATTAAAGGCCCAATACAACATTGGGAAGATCGGAAAACAGATTTCCAGATTTCCATCTACATAGTTTGTAGATGGTCATGATAGAATCGTTATGTTGAAATTTTACAGTCCGGGATGCAGTACTTCTCGAGAAATCTTCACTCAAACATCGATAAAAAAGTTGATTACTCGCGAGTAATAAACTAATTCTTACACTACAGAACGGTGCGAAAACCGTGACCGCTTTTTGCCTTTTTCTACTTTCTCAGATTACCATTTCTCGTTATTTCTTTTATTTTGGGGGGGAATGTTTCATGGTTTAACACAAACTGCGGCAATCTTTTGACCTTTACCAATTTTGTAGAGGGCATTTAAGGCAATACAGAGCTAACTTCATGTAAAGTATGACGGTAAGGAGAACAAGTCCTAATCTATGCTAATCTAGAATCCTATGAATATTCATGCAAGAGTCCAGGGGATCAGCCAATCATTTTTCTTTTCTGCAAAAGAAACATCCAGAGGAATGTGAACATCTGACAGAGATGCCTTCTTCTAAAGAAGTGAACGGATTAGTGATAGCAAAATGTATTGATAAGGGGTCTGAGGTTAAAGGGTCTCTGCAATGAATATCACAGCCAAGCTCATTTTCTGCTGTCATCTAGGGATCTGAAGTATGACATAATTATTGGCAAGCTTCTTTTTCTTAGTGTAGTCAGACATTGGTCATCTTTTTTACCTTTAAAAATATCCTAAAATTTAGTGGGCCTGAAATTTCGATCCTAGCAGGACCTTTCTCAAAGGCAGAGAAAAATAAATAGAAAAATATCCTAATAAAAATGAGGGTGCTATTTTAAGGTCATGTCAGGAATCCACAGTTAAAACAACCAGAAAAGCATTAACTTTCAAACTGCAAATTAACCCATCTGGATTAGGTTTGATGAAAAACTCCTTCGCTAAATGATTATGAAGCATACATTTTGGCGGTAAATCAACAGGTTTAGGGATAGGTCTGCAGGAAAAAACAGATCTTTTGCACACAACCAATTTCTATTTCTGTTGCATAGTCCTGTGATGATTTGCTGATGAATATTTGCTCAAGAATATTGAAATTCTCACAAGCATAAAAAAAAAATGGAAAATGCACCCCCAGAACGTGTGTGAAACATTGAAAAACAGTTCTGTAGCATGGGTCTAAGTGATAAGATGTCTATTGCAGAGACCCTTTAACAAAGTGTTTGTCGTAAGGCCATGGCTACATGCAGTGCTACCGGGTACTTCTGTGTAAAACTACAGATGAGGTCATACAAACAATGGCTATGTTCAGACACCGTAATACGGAGACCGAAAAAGGTCTATCATTTGCGGTCACAGCGGGAGGTAAATATCTCATTGCAAACCCCTTGCGTTCATACTCACTGAGTTCAACTGAAAACGGTCTATCTCTGGTACTAAGAGGTCACACACGTTCCTTGACCCTGAACCCCAACTTCCCTTCCGGCTAGCAAGAGTGCACATACCATCGGTGGAATGCACATTGCATCCTTGTGTTTCGCGCGGTTTGGGCAGTGACATAAATCACCGTTTATGTAATGCGCCCGCTCGTCTGCCTAAACCGGATGTGGTTATGAGATAGACTGTTCAGACACGTTAAGGTTTGTAGACCGGTCTACGTACCGTAGTCTAGTCCACCCCTCCTCGGCGGTCTAAGATAGACTGTTTGTAGTACCCAAAACGGTCTACGTAGACCGTTCAGACACAACTAGATAGACCCTTTTCAGTTTAAACCGAAGATAGACCTCTTTTAGTACGGTGTCTGAACGACCCCAATGAGGAAACTACTTAATGGCTTTCATTACCAAAACATAAAAGTCAAACATGAATAGGGCTTGTCTTTTCAATCCTTGCAGGACCTTTCTCAAAGGCAGAGTGCATCAGCACATCCCTCCTTTCAATAGAGAAAGACCCAGCAGCGATGGAAAAGTCTGGCTCTAGAAAATCTAATTCAAACGTAAATTGGTGATTGCACAAAACATCAAATGCAATTTGGTTTCGAGAAAAGCCACGTGCAAGAAACTTCTGCTCTGAAAGACGAATGACACAGAGGATCACTGTCAAAGGTTGAAGGCTTGTTATGCCACACCAGACTTATGCTACAATTGTTGCTGTCTTTGTCATGTCAAGCCCTAAAAAAGAATTTGCGTTTGCATTCGGGCCGGCAGTAGCACAACCGATAGCCATTGACCTACTGAAACAGAGAGGGCAGGTTTTGGAAACTCCAAACCCTCCAGTAGAAATTCTGAAAGAAATTCACATCAAACTTTGTTTAGTCACATCTGTTGTTAAGGTTGTTACCCTAAGATTGTTACGATGAACAGGGCAGCAATTTTAGTGGGCTCATCGACAATGGCCGCTGAGAAAAATGTAAATTCACCTGAAACTACTGTATGGTGATTGCCCGAACTTGGCTGTCCAAGAATTCATCAAATTTAGAAATGACGTTTCACGAGAAAACAGCATATTTTCTTGCCAACAATTTCAGTGGGGGCAATGCTATGCGCATAAATGCAATGTTTCAAATTTTCGATATTTCTAAGGTAAAATTGTAAAAGACGATGAAATTAGCTTGATACTGTTAAAACTCAAAAAAGTATACGCACAATTTGACTGAAATGTCAAGAAAGAGAGCGAAATATGCTTGTGTAAATAAGTTCATATGCATGGATACAGGCTTCTAAGCCGAATCTAGCTTTCATCAATGAAGCGTGATATCAAACTTTGGAGTCAAATTGATACAGAGTTCAACTGCTTTGTTTGGTAAGAGATTTAATCATTGTGCAGTCTCTCTTCTCTTTCTCAGCAGAGTACGTCTAAGGACAGACTTTGAGCTCAGATTCAACTGCAGGAGGAACCGAAGACTTATCTCAAGGTTTAAGAGCCGCTGAAAATTAAGTGGACTTCTAGATAAATGTCCCCATGCACTCGAGCAGTATCCCCACATAATTAGCAACGGGATAAAAAACTGAAACAGATTTCCTATAAAAAGTGGGACTTAATTGATGAGACTTCTTGTTGGATGACAAATCTTACAATTTAAGAGATACGGATGAGAGAACAAGGCTGCATGGATCATTAATGAGTGGGGGTGAAATATGAAGCTCAAAATCTCTTCTTTATGTTGCAGAATTACCTTAGCAAACATAAATCTGTTACCGTAAGTAAATGAATGGCGAGAGGGTGTTGATTAGTGTCACAAAAAAAAAATGTGTTGCAGCTTGTCAAAACAAATGCTGCTAAAAGAAAAGGCTACCATGGTTGAATGCATGTATTAATGTGTGTGGGGGTTGGTGGGGGAAAATCTTGGGTGGTTTGGGTGTTTGAGTGGGTGAGTGTGTGAGTGGGTGGCTGGTTGGGTGTTGGGGTGGTGGATGAAAACTTACATGCAGGCACAGTTGAAAAAGCTCAACTTCCTTATCCACATTTCTGATTTCTTTTGCACGGTAAACACTCCGCCCCCAAAAAAGAAACTGCATGACTGCCCATACCATCAGGGTACCAGGATAATCTGTAATTTTTACTTTTCCTTTTTTTTCACAGCAAATTGTTGAAAATGAGCGTACGTGTTTTACTCCGCAAACAGAGAGCATCCGTAATGTCAACAGGGAAGTGTTTCTGGGTTTTGGGGGTTTTTTCAGCGCTGCCCGCATGCAATCCAAGATGGCTGCCGTCATGAAACGATGACAGTGCGCTTTCACTCACTCTGGTTTTCGCTAACTGGGGGCAGTTTAGTCGGACCAACATTCACATATGCTGGCTTCTCAGAACTAGGTACAACATAATGGCTTGAAAGGGAACTATCAACTGTGCAAAAAGTGTGAGAAAAAATTAATCAGGGAAGGAAACATGGATATAGGATTCAAATTTTATATACTAGTATTGCCATTCAAGAACTCATGCTTACAAAATGTTACAATTTTTACCGATTTTCATCTGCAGATAAAAACAAGAATATCATACACCTTTTGTGATAGCTCTTTGCCATTACTAGTGAAAATTAAAAATTCAAACTCTCCTTCAAAGCAAAACGACAGGTAATGTACCCCTCTCATATTCCTCACTAACATACTGGTGGTGTTTACTGGGTAGTTAATTGGTGTAGATGATTGGAAGAATTTTATTCACTTTTGAGAGTATCGACCCATATCCACCGAGTAACAAGATTTCCAGTAGGACGCAGAAAAGCTACAAACGCCGAACTACGTGAGTTTTTTTTTTTTACGTTTTTTTTTAGGTTTCTCTTGTAATCCATGTTTGTTTGGTTTGAGTGTGATAGGGGCTTAGGCAGGAACACTGTTTATGTGCTGAGACTCATGGTGCTGATTTTGAGAAACAATCAACCTGTCTTGGCCCGCACGTCTGGTAGGAGGAATATCAGAGAGATACTTTGCTAGACTGGTGCTCAGCACTCACCGGTACCCTGTGCTGCATTGTGTGGGCTGAAAGATGAGAGTTCACCGGCATTCTGCAAAAGCAAAAAGAATAGTTCAATCCATATGAGGTGAGGCTCCAGGGTTTCATCGGTTCCCGACATCCATTTGAAAACAAGATTCCTGAGCCTTGAGGATTTGCATAGTGGAAGCACAATGTGTAGACTTTGTGGCTAACACTATAATGTTGTCTCTTTCAGAGTCATACTACTGTCAAAAGAGATGGCTTACATATTGTCACAGCAAACTTTCCACAAAGTAAAAGAATACATTTAAAAAAAATATATAAAAAAAAAATCAATAAATGAAATAAATATAATAACAATGATAATATCAATAAAATCACGCCAATTCTGGAAATTAAAAAATGTTTTGAAGTCTTATATCCCTGATATTAATGGTGTAACCTCAAACCTTCCATTTACTGTATAGGTACAATGTACCAAAAGGAAGTAGGAAGTCAGAAAGCGGTACGGTAGAACGTTGTTGCAACAAACCCCGATATACCAAACATTCGGCTATAACGAACATGCCCTTTGTCCCCCGATTTTACGTCTGTAGATATGTGGCCGCAACTGCTATAACAAATGACCGCTATACTGAACAATTTTCATGGATCCCGGGATATTTGTTACAGCGATGTTCCACTGTATAAGTACAGGATGTCTTACCGCTGCATCAAGGTAAGACACATTCAGGTTGGCAGGGAGGGACTGCCTGTCTGGCCGTGGTCTGGAGGGTGGCTGGGGGGCTGCTAAAATAAAAACAAAACGACAAAACATCAACAGTCAATTCCACGAGTTCAAAAAGCATCCAAACTATCTTCTTCTGTTTTTTTTTTTGGGGGGGGATGGGTGGAAAGAATGCCCATACCTTCCATAGCTGCCAACCTATGTGAAAGGAAATTAGGAACACTTTGGCTAAAAAAGAGGAATCACAGAGCAAACTACACAGGGATACATGTGTATTTCCAAGCCAAAAATCTAAATCTGTTATAAAGCCCCTACACAACATTGGTAAGACAAAAAAAAAGAAATGTTCACAGATTCACATGAAACTTATACAGTTTGAAGATGGTCATAGTAGAAACCTCGCACTGAAATATTTCTGCCTAAAATGTTGTATTTTGCGAGAAAAGAGTAAAAGAAATCGTTTACGTCTCACCGAGATCTTATCTATTTTTTTCGGAATAGTACGACGTTGAATGCTGCATTTTCGTGAAAAAAATGAAGCGGTTTTCACGATTTTCCCGAGCCTCGGTTCGCGGATTGAGCTGAAATTTTCACAGGTGTGCTATTTCATGCATTATGTTGGATCAGACAACGTATGGATGCTATTCTTTGACCTCGACCAATGTTGTGTAGGGGCTTTAAAGACCTTGTAAAAAGTGATAAATTTTTACAAAAAAAGAGGAATGATTCCTCGAAAATAGAAATGGTTGGCAGCTACATCTATGCCCTTCCTTCCCATTCTTCTTCATATTTCCCCTATTTATGGCGAATTTCTAGAAGGTCTCATCTCATCGGGAAAAATGTCTCTTTTGTGCAAACAAAAGTTTGAGTTTTGCGGCACACCGTGTGAAACACCTTCTTAAGAAGGGGTGTGGTTCTGAGAGTAAAAGCTTGACCTTTTATTTAAAGTAAAACAAAATTAAATGTTTTGTTACAGTAAAATTTGATAAGTCGAACCCCGTTAAGTTAAACCTCTGTTTACCTCTAACTCGTACTGTATTCTCGACAAATATGCACAATAAATCCTCCGTTACTCAAATCGTCAACATCGCTAAAGCTGCTTATCACAAAATTTGGTCCGGCCAGTTAAAAACACACGTCAAAGAATGATGAACAGTGTTGAAAGAATGCTTGCCAAACGGGCACTGTCATACTTTCTTAAGTCCAACTGTCATAGAGCCGCGCAGGCCTGGACAAAAACCAGGTTATTTATTAGTAAACTCGAATGCTGGGTAACTCAAATATTTCATCCGTTCCCCCGGAGTTTGACTTATCGAGATTTTACTGTTTGTTAAAACATGTTATTATCATTATTTTATGAACAGCAAGCATTGGCTTTAGCCTTCCAGCTTTCCTTCTGTATTAAGCTGCCCAATTTAAACATTTGTAACCGCACAAGCCTATCGGATAGCTACAATCCTGTATGTTGAACCTGATCTGTGTTAGTGATCCGTGCCACTGGTTCCCGCCACCCGATACCGCAGGCTTTCAATGGAGGGCACCAGTGGATAGATCCCTGACAAAGATCTATTCAAATATCTATTCAAATATCTATAAAAAAAGGCCTAAAGACCAAAAGCAAATCATCAGGCAGCTCAATTTTTGTTTTAAACGAAAAACCAAGGCTTTGCCTTGCATCATCACAGCAATGCTAAAAACACTCAAAAATCAAACTGCACTTAATTTGGAGAGTTATACACTTTTAGAAATGTGGTTTTTTTTCGCTATCTTATTTGTTTTTTGATTCACAGCAGCTCCCTGAAATTGGAATATTTTGGACCTAGAGATCGTACCTCTTGATAAAAATAATAATAATATAGATTTATAGAGCGCACTTATCCAGAAAAACCGATCAAGTCACGAACATTCAAAGAACTTTCGCACTATTAAAAGGATTATTCATACAAACAAAAACAGAGATTTTAGCTCTCTAAAAGATATCTTATGATGTAATTTTACGGAGTGAAGCTGGGAGTTTTTTTCCAAATGGCAGGTGCTGCCCTGGCGAAGGCACGCTGACCGTAGCGAATAGTTCTTGCTCTCGGTTTTAAAAGCAAATATGAGGCACAAGATCTGAGAACCCGCCCTGTTTACTTGAGGTAATATTTAAGAATTTTTGTCTACACTTTTTTGGGGGGTTACCTCTTGTGGGTTGAAGGTAATTATCTTGATGACCCCGTGGCGACTCCCCATTCTCTGGGTCCTTCAAAGCTACCCCTGCCAAAATACAGACAACTACATGATCAGGGGGGGTGGGGGGATGAGATAGGAGGCCAATCTGACAGAGCTGCTTAAGCACCAAAGCAACAAAAAAAAATGCTTACCGAGAAATTCATCTTGATTTGAATGACACCAACCTCTGTTAGTTCTTTTTGAAGCCCCTACACACCATTGGTGTCTTTGTCCCATACTTTGTCTAATCTAGCAAATGCGTGAAATAACACACCTGTGAAAGTTTCAGCTCAATCCGTCAACCATGTCGCAAGGAAAATGGTGAAAAACTGGCTCATTTTTTCATCAAACTGTGTCAGCTTTGAGGATCGTAAACTGCACCTAGCAGAGTTTTCAGCCCCGCTGTGCGTTTAAATGGGAAAATTGTGAGTAGATCTCGAAACAGTTGTTGGTAATTGAGAATGGACCATGTTGGATTTGTGCAAATGGTGTGTAGGGGCTTTAAAGGCTTGTCACTTTTCATGAAAATGGCAACATTCCAATCGCTAAAAGTTCACAGCATGTCTAATACTCTATAATTTGTCAGGTCGAAATTTGGATTTGTGCAAATGGTGTGTAGGGGCTTTAAACTTTTGTATTTTGCCTTGAGATAGTTTTCAGATAAACTTACATAGAGATTTGACTGGCCACTTGGTTGCATCATTAGACTTTTGTTGTTAACGTGATACAATTCTGGCACTTCGTGCAGAATTTTAGACTTATCCCCACAAAGATTATCAGAAAGTATTCTTGGCCTACTGTCAGACAGTAAAAGCATTCTCCGTATTTTCTATCATTTTGGGCAGCAGGGAAATATTTTTTTTCATGCACTTGAATATTCTTTTTAAATCAAAAAGGAAAACAAATTTAACAATTGGCTAAGAAAACTTGTGCAGCAGTTGGTTGTTTGCATCTGAATGAAAGCGGGGGTGTGATCCCTGGAGATATACGGCAGCTAATGATTGAATTGCTTCTGACTGGCGCCCCATCCCAGGCAAAGACTTGTTGACTGTTAGGGAAGGCCGCCATCTAAGGGCTGTATAGCTAAGATGGAGGAGCACTGGTACAATAATCCGAGGTCTCAGGTTAAGTCCCAATCCAGTCGCAGTTTTCTTTGCCATTTTTTCAATCAAGTGTCCGAGTCAGTTTTTCCTCTGTTTGTCTGATTCAAAAAGAAAAACATGCAGAACCGTTTCAAAACAGAGGCCTCTGGGTTTAGAACAGCCTGGTGTTTGTCATGCGCTTCCCCCTGGAAGAAGAACAGCCATGCCCTGCCGCCACCAAGCCAGCGCGCAGACAAGCACTTCAGCAGTAGGACTTACGCAGTCCCAGCTCGTAGGGGTGCTGCATGATCTTCAAGACGCTGGGGTCGCGGGTCTGCATGGGTCGGACGTTGCCGCCGTGCTTCTCGATGAAGAAGGCCAGCAGGTCGTACATTGTCCTCATCTGTGGTTGCTGGGAGACGAGAAATTCAAAAAATGGCGCCTGTCAATTGTCAGTTCAGTTTCGTGGAAGAAATAAAAAAGCTGAATCAACATCAAATAGTGTTTTGTTCGGCTGAGCAGGGCGAATAAGAACAAAACAAAGTTCTCAATGGGAGATCACTCAGCAGTTCAGAGGCACACAAGCTTGATCAGACCAAGGGTATATGTGACCCGGCACAGCATAATGAGGAATAACCCCCACTTTTGAGATTTTGAGATTTTCTAATGATGTGAAAGTGTATACCATTAGCTTTCAAATGATATCAAAATTATTTCCGTGTGAACTTTGTTGTAAATAGTACAAGGGGACTTTGCTCGTTCATTTGGTACCAGACACAATATAGCAGCACCAGTCTAACTCCTCGAAAGCGGCCATTCAAAAACGCAGGAACTTTACATTTTCATGAAAACAGTACACAGACACTCCCCCGAAATCCTCTTTTTTTTCAACATTTAGAGACGGATTTTGGAAAAATCCTTTGGACATAATATCCTCCAATACATTAACTTTCCGAAAATATTTTTTTTTTTTTTTTTTTTTTTATCGAATTGAGAAGATACTTTGACTTCAGGCGTTGTTTACTTGAAAAGTGTTTTGGTGGGATATTCCTCATGTCGCTGTGCCGGGTCACATATGTGTAAAAGGGGAGCCATCTTTTTTTTTTCTCTCTTATCATGATAATTACCGGTGTCCTGCCAAAAAGTGTCCCTGCCAAATACTGTCCGCTCATTAGCATACTGATCGCTGATTGGTTAGCGTTAGGACTAGGATTAGGGTCGTTAGGGTTTGGATTAGAATTAGGATTGGGATTAGGATTAGGGTTAGGATTAGGGTTGTTTGGGTTAGGGTTAGTGTTACGGTTACAGTTAGGGTCCAACGGTACCAAAGTGCCCAACGTTGCGTGTGTTAGACCAGCAACCATACACAATGCGTGTGTAGTGCGCAACCATACCCCAACCACGGTGGTTGAATGTCATACGTATTGGACCAATCAGCGATCAGTATGCTAATGAGGGGACACTATTTGGCATGACACCGGTATTAGTAATGATTGAGTTTGTGCCACTGTGAAAAAAAAACAAAAAAACAAGTGGATGAGGGATATCTGCGGCTCTATAAGATGCTACAATAGGAATATCTAATAACTATTATCGAGGTTTTTCCAAATTTCTTTTTCTCTCAGAATTTTTGAATTTTTTTTTTTACTCTGTAATGTATGGATCAGTTAGACGTGACTATTGCAACAACGCAAACAGTGTATTTAACGTAGTTAAAAAAAAAAGAGCAAATGGCGTCACATCACAGTGGAGTTTTTCTAGGAAGACTTGGGGGGGGGGGGGGGTGAAAACACATCGCTAGATTTACCGATTCTTCGATGTCCATCTTGAACGTCCCGGGCTTGTTGTGCCAGGAGAAGGTGAAGTGCTTGATGACGGGCTCGGCATTGGGGTTGTTGAGGGGAGGGTCTTGGCGCATGGACAGCGAGAAGCTGCCGGCACGACTCTCACTTTTCCGGATGAGAATGGCCCCATGCTCCGGGTTGTTCAGAAGGATCTGTGTGTGTGCGCAGGTTGGGGGGGGGGGATTTGGGGGGGGGAGCACAGCCAAAAAGAATGCAAGTTTCAAAAAACCTTCACTGGGCTAATCCCCTCATCGGGACCTCCTTGCATTTTCCTTGCATACCCTGCTACCTTGCATTTTCCAGAATCTTTTGACCTTTACCACTGTTGTATAGGGCCTTTAAAGAAGAGGTATATTTCTGAAAAGAACCTGAGTGAAAACGTCTCCAACCTTGCATTTTCCAGAAACTTTTGACCTTTACCACTGTTGTATAGGGCCTTTAAAGAAGAGGTATATTTCTGAAAAGAACCTGAGTGAAAACGTCTCCAACCTTGCATTTTCCAGAATCTTTTGACCTTTACCACTGTTGTATAGGGCCTTGAAAGAAGAGGTATGTTTCTGAAAAGCACCTGAGTGAAAACCCTCTCCAACCTTGCGTTTTCCAGAATCTTTTGACCTTTACCACTGTTGTATAGGGCCTTTAAAGAAGAGGTATGTTTCTGAAAAGAACCGGAGTGAAAACCCTCTCCAACCTTGCGTTTTCCAGAAGATGCACCATGGATTGTATGCTGCTTTGCATGGAAGATATCAGCAGCATTTGAGCAAACCCCTACCCTTGTCCAACTCCCCCGCTCCCCCCCCCATCCCTCCTTACCAATTCAGCTTGGGCCCTGTTCACGTCAAAGTACCATGTCGGTGGGATAGGAAAGTCTTTCTTGAAGCCTTCAATCAGCTCCTCGGGGTAAAAACGATGCTTCTTCTGCAAAGGAAACAGTGAGAGGCGACCACGCATGAGCCACTCTTTCGGGCAACTTCACACAAAAACCCATGCAGACTATAATCATTTCACCCTCAACAATGTATGCTCATAGCCCACACAGATGTCGAGGCCCCGACTTTTCGATCCTAGCAGGACCGTTCCCACAGGCAGAATGATTCTGCCTGTGGGAAAAGGTCCGACCAGTACCAGGCTCGAAAAACCTCAGGTCCTGTCAATGGACCTTTCCCATGAAATATGCAAATTAGACCTAGCGCATGCGCTTAACTAAATTGGTGGGCAAGCGGGCTGCCAACCAATCATAGTTTTCCACGGGCGTGCGCGCGTTTCTTCTCACTAACAGTTTGGCGTGCGGTCATTGGCTATTCAGCGTCTCCTGCGCGCGTATTTTTCGAAACCTACACGCAACGCGCACTCGTTTGCCCACCATTTTAGTAAAGCGCATGCGCCAGCTCTTATTTGCATATTTCATGGGAAAGGTCCATTCTATCCGGCAAACAATTTGCAACTACATGTGTAGCACGATTTGGTCAACCAGCCAGCCAGACAAGAACTCACGTTTTCGCTTTCCTGTTCACAAACCACCCTCTTGAAAGACTGTGGTGCTTTTCCGGTGGGCGACGGCACAGGCCCAGTGGGGGCGGCTTTCATGGACTCGATGATTTCTTGTAGGGCAAGGGTTTGGCCCGGAAGGAGATGGACTTTGGGGAGTTCCCGCTGCAACAGAGGCAAGGCAAACAAAAACAAAAACAAAAACAAATAAACAACAGAAACAAACGCAATTACCCCAAAATCAAAACCTGCTTATTGATTTTAAGGACTGAAATCGAATATAGGCCTTTGGGTTCATACCAGATAGCTAACTATCTCTGCTGGAAAGTGTTTGTTTCCATAGAAATAAATAACAACATTTTACAATCCTCTCTTTAACTGTCCTCAGATTCCCTTCAAAGACTGGCGTGAGATGTACAAACTTCCTGCCACACTCACCTTTGATAATGTGTACATTCTAATCCACCAATTATCCCGATCATCCGATGTGCTCATCTGGAATTAGCATAAAGTGAAGTACATATAAAACTATGTTTAAGGGCTTTGTCTGGTGTTTAAGTTAAGTATGTGTTATGTTCATTGGGGGTTTGTCAGTACATTGTATTGTATAAGAAACTGAGGATTGTACTGATCTGTGGTCACGCGCCGGTAAAGCCTTTAGAAGATTTTATGTCCCGGCCTCAAATTGTCGCCTTTTTTCCAGTTTTAGACCTTTCCCCTCATTTCGCTGTTCGGCCGGTTGAGAATAATTTGGTATCTCCGCCCGTAACAGTCAGGACTTTGATTGATTTATTAGGACTTTGATTGATTTATTAGGACTTTGATTGATTTATTAAGACTTTGATTGATTTATCAGGACTTTGATTGATTTATTAGGACTTTGATTGATTTATTGGGACTTTGATTGATTTATTAGGACTTTGATTGATATATTAGGACTTTGATTGATTTATTAGGACTTTGATTGATTTATTAGGACTTTGATTGATTTATTAGGACTTTGATTGATTTATTAGGACTTTGATTGATTTATTAGGACTTTGATTGATTTATTAAGACTTTGATTGATTTATTAGGACTTTGATTGATTTATTAGGACTTTGATTGATTTATTAGGACTTTGATTGATTTATTAGGACTTTGATTGATTTATTAGGACTTTGATTGATTTATTAGGACTTTGATTGATTTATTAGGACTTTGATTGATTTATTAGGACTTTGATTGATTTAAAACCATCATTATAGAGGGTATGCCCATCCTGCTAAAGCTGATCATTTGGGACATTCTTAAAAAGTACAGTAGATCAAAATGCCAAAAATAAAAAGACAAATACACAAAATACTAACAAGCATCAATGATGCTGATCAAAATGATTGAAATTAACAACCCCACACAAAAAAAGCTCATCTATATTAAAAATATGAAAAAGGTACAAATAGAAAAGGTTATAACCCTCCCACCCGACAGATGAAATTAGCAGGGATTAGGGAATATGTTGAACTATTCACTCTTTCAGCAAACGCCGAAAAGAGTGGAAAAAACAGGACTTGCTATGTTGAGTCCAAACCCTGTTTTTGTAAGTTAAATGTGGTTTGAAAAAAAAATATATAACATGAGATCACTTAAAATTGTGAGTATGACTTCACAGCATGACTGCATGTTTGTCATGTTTGAACAGGCATCGTTTCAAAGTAAATTCAAGCATAGCACATGAAAAAGCCGGCACGTGATTCTGAAATTCATTTTGTCACTGTTTCAGCAGGAAGTGCCACGTACATGTACAGCTAGCTGCATAAGAAAACACGGAAAGAAACTCTGAACAGACAATGGTAATGCTTCCCTGTGAAGTCGAAAGTGCTCCACATCGACTCGCAGAAAAGGAAAACTGACAAGGAAATTCAAAAAATATTTTGGTCAGTGCAGATTCCAAAATCGATCGCTAAGTCTGAAATCCATTGCAACTAAGCGGTACACCAATCGCTAAGTTGCGAAGGCTTTCAGACTTATCGATCAATTGTGGCTGGCGAGTGGACGGAGTCGGATTACTGATTAAGTGATATAAAATGATTTATTCAATTAACTTTTCACCCCAGCAGATCTATATTATGCTGATGTCCTTCTACACACACGCAGGGAACCCGATTCAGAAGTTGCAGTTAAATCCCGGGTCAATCCAATTTTACTTATATGGCTAGTCTAAAGAATTGCCTATGGACTATTCAACACCAACAAGAACAAATGAATATCAGTAAAAACTCATCAGCCCTCAAGTGTGGAGCTACGGCTACACGTCCAGCTACACGTACCCTGAACTTGTAGACGCCAGTCTTGCACTTGACGGATAGTTTCACCTTGTCCTTGGCATCCACTTTGATGTCCCAGTTTCTGTCCACTGTAACCGATTCAAGAGGCTGCGAGAAATTGTGAGACGAAAGGGGAAAGAGATTAATTCCACGAAGAACCGGGTATACAATGGAGTATACAATGGAGCAGCCCGAAACCCATTTCACATGCGACATGAGTACTGAGCAGGGTTCGTGAAGTCTACATTTTAGGGGCACAAATGTCATTTGCAGCATCTGTCAAGTGTCGACCCTTTCCAGACGTCAACGGATTCTGTGCATTGTAATTGGCTAACACGTTGCATACTTTGTGCACTCTGCACTACTGTGAAGTGCCCGTATCGCACAAATTCCACAAACATAAATAAGTTATGTAACTTATCAAATAATATGAATAACATAAAGGCCAAAACATGGTTGTTACCATGTTGTAACTCATTCTCGCAGCTAAAGGAAAATACACAGCTGTGAAACTTAAAAACTGACACTTGGTTGCAGGAAAGAAAAATCTTCAGGCAACAAATGCAGCAACAGTGTTCAGCAACATCACCAACAACAATAACAACAAATTTCTGTCATTCTTTCAATCCCGAGAAAAAACTGTACTGGGTCAGAAAAGGTACATGTAGTTGCCAATGCTTGTGTATGCACATGTGTTTGCATAATTATGTATGCATACAAGTACTTAGTAATGTTATTTCGATTTTCGATTCCCTAAAAATGCATTCTGATTCATGTACATGTATGTACAATTGTACATGTATGTATTTTACATTGATGTGCATCCCCATGCATATATTTATCAATACTGACATAAATAAAAAAAATTGTAAACATCACAGAACATTTTGTATACTATGTGTTACGTGTAGAGTTGTACACTATTGTTGGATTTTTGAACTCATGCAAACTGATTGTTCACTTGTCAAGGGTTATAAAAGGACAAGGAAACTGGGCTACGAAAATAAAACACGGTTTCGATTTGCAATGTTTACAGGGAAATTTGTTTGGTGTGAGACTCATTCAGAGTCTCATCCCCAACTACCTGTATCTCTAGAATGGACATTTAAAAAAACTTGTTTGTGGAAAAATCATCTATCAACTTTGGAAATGAAATCTGGAAAAGAGATATGTTTTCTCCAGATAAGCAGATTGTGTGAAATTGAAAACTGATCTCTTGGAACTTTTCCTGTTTCCACTGCATCATACATTGTACACCTACTGTACCCACAGTACGGTACAGTCTGTAGCTGTACATGTACACAAACATATTGCATGTACATGTACACAGTACACACTACCACTTGTCTAATGGACCAGAACCAAAAGTTTGACGCTCATACTGAACATGCACCTGGATCTGATTTAGACTGAACTTTTCGACTGAACCCGAGCCAGCAGATGATAAACATGGGCCAGTGTGTCTACTGTCAACCTGCATGAAACCTTGCGGTGCATGGTACGGTGCCTGGCAATTCTCCACAATGCAATCCAGAGGGCAGTCCATACAGGTTTTTGTTCAGATCCCATTGTTGCTGCACCCATATGGTGAAACACAAAGTTAATTTTGAGAAAAGTTTACCAGTTCAGCTCTGTAGTGTAAAAAAAAAGGTTCCCATATTTGGAGGGATTTCAGGCAGGCAAATCCTTCATCATACACGCACACAAACAGAAAGTACAGAAAGTTATAGATATATAACATGATGTTTACAGTGAGGAGAATGTATAATTCAATGAAGGTTTGCCCTGCTCAATGTAATAAGCACCGAGAAAGAGCTCTCAAGACCAAATTTCAGTACTCAGAAAAAGAGAGCTTCCTGTAAATTTGTGTCGACGGTTTCATGTTCATGGCATGATTCATATGGTTTTACTGTTTCCCTTTCTACGGATAAACAGTACTATTCCTCTTCCGTAAAGTGACTTAAGGTTACATGTAGCTGAGAACCAGATGATAAATTGAGATACCTCTTGAAGGAAAAGGGCCGAAAGAAGCATCAATTCCGATGACATGTGTATTTGACTTGAATCCAGTCACAAACAAACTGATTAAGGTCCATTAAAACAATGTGCTTCTCTCCACAAAATTAATCAGAAAATGTCCAACAACGAAACGGAACTTTGTGGTTACTAAAGATGGCCATCAATAACAGAATCGTGTTCCTGGTGTCTCAAGTGGGGTTTTATTTCTAGCACCAGAGAGAGAGAGAGAGAGAGATCTAATTCAATGAGGGTTTGCCCTGCTCGATGTAAAATAAACACCGCGTGCTCAATGCTTTGCCCGATGCCTGATGAAAACATTTCAGGCAGCTTGGGTGGGATTCAAACCAGCGACTCCTGCTTTCTAGTGCAGACCACTTGACCACCAAGCTGGTTGAGGTCGTGTGGCGGATTCCAATAATGTATAGCGGCGGGTACCGCGTTGCATGATGTATACTAGATATAACATGATTTTTGCATCAAAGAGAAGGTAAGGGTTTGCCCTGCTCGACGTAATGAGCACTGCGGTCTCAGAGAGTCATCTACATGTAGTCTGACCCCCAAAACTCATCAACTGCAGACACAACTGTAACTATCGTGGTCTTGGCCTTACATGTACTTTCCTTACCAGTTCCAGCTACATTTCACAAGCAGTCTTTAAAAAAGGGCCTAATTTCTATCCTAGCAGGACTTTTCTCACCAAATAAAAAAGATTCCCCTTGACTTTCATTCCAAAAGATAGTGCAATGATCAGAACATTTGCCTATATATTTTGTAATTGTAGTAGACATTCATTTTACAGTACTTTCATTTTTCCAAAAAGTTGATTGGCCTAAATTTGGAGCCAAGAAAGGGCTTTCTAAAACGGGAGAATGCTTTTGAGAATTTTGATTATTAGCACATCCATCTCAATGTGCAACCCAACAGAGGGCCTCTGCCATACGTCTGGCCTCAAAGTGTCGCTGCTTATTGCCTGACTTTCATCAATCAAAGATTGGGACGTTTTCAACGAGATTTACGTCGAGTAGAGCAATCCCTCATTGGATAAGATTTCCGGAGGTTGATACGCTCCCTGCACACAAATCTAATTACCAAATTGTAATATTGTGAAATAACCACAGACTCAGGGGTTCAAGTCTGGATTCAAGTCACGTCTTCTTTGCTCTTTAATTAGTGGACAAAAAACGTCCCAGTCACTTTTATGTCCTCATATTCCAAGCATATCATCTTAACTCTAATTTACTATTATTAAGTACTACATGTATTATTATTTCTACTGCACTGTGTATCTACCGGTATTCAAACTCCATCCATCCTTTGTTATCCTTTCCGATGACATTTTGTGCATGGCTGTATTGACACAGGAATCGGATTGAATTGAAAGTTACTGAGACATGGTGAATTTGAGCTTACAATTTTGTGTATCCTAGACTTGTGGAAACTGGAAAGTTACGTGTATGATAAAATCTCGGTTGGCAAAACCTATCAGGCATAGAATTAGATGGTGTTTTTTTTAACATAGCCCTTGCCTTTCAGATATGCATACATGCTTGTGGTGTTATGAATGTTCAGGTACATTAGGGCATCCATGGAGGCTTCCTTCCTCCACGATAATGAGGGTTAGGGTTGAGCTGACGAGTTGGCAAAATGGGAAATCCATCTACAGTATCAGCAAGCAAACTCCAGCCAGGTCATGGAAACAATTGACACCCAAGCGGGCCAAGTGACCTCCGGCAATTGCTGATGACCCACTGGCTGGAATTAATCCAAGACAAAGAAATCTCCCGGTCTCAGTCATGCAGGTTTCCATGGACAATGTAAGAGAATTCCCGACCCACAACTAGGCTTAATATGATTTCTGAGCAACAGAAGTGACCACGCAGGGCTCCAGTTTGGGAGGCTTGGTGTGTTGGAACAGAGCGTCCAGACCAGGATTAACCTTGTGGAAACAAAAACATGCTGTATAAAGGCAGGTCAGTCTAGTGCTGGATTCAGTTGATGAAGGTGCACAGAGGAAAGGAAAGTGGCAGTAAGCTTAAAGCCACATGTATTCAGCTCATCAAAAGGGTTCAGGAAGACACATCGGGCAGGAAGCATGAACTACCAATTTAACCTTTGTACACATACATGTACAAAATTATGCTTTGCTATACACTACTACATTATTCTACATCTAAATTCATATAGCGCTCCATGACATAATAAGCCCTAAATATTATGGAAATTATTAAATACTGTAGGCCTACATCTTGACGCGTTATTGTCAGCATGGCTTTGCATGCATTGCAAATACCGGTACATGTGCACATACATGTACATTTACATTGTACATGTACATACGTGTAGTTAGGAATGTGTATATTGTACATGTACATGAATGTATAAAATGTACGGTATAGTGTAAACTAAAAATTAGAACCATACACAACTACACATGTACATGTACATGTACTTCTCATAGTCACAGCCCTTACAATATGTACATGTACCGGTACGTACCTAGATGTATCTTACATGTAACTCAAACTTATGTATGATAGATAATCATCTGAGATGTTAAACATGTACATGTAGGTAGCTTTTTTTTTATTAGAATATTTAGGACCTGATAGTGCCATCAGAGTTGGAGAAAATAGCGGCCCAATATTTCACTTCATTGCAAATGTGACAATGGAATTAGTGGCTGGTTAATTCAGACTAATAACTAGGGTCCAGAGCCACTTGCTCCTAAGACTGAAACCTGAAGATCCCTTCACAAGTTCACAGTCCATACAGAGGCACTAGAATCGTTAGTTTGGAGAGTCCCCTGATAGAAACTAGTTTCTTTTGGGCAATCCTGCGGGAGTTAATTGGATGTTGTTGCTGTTATTGTTGCTGTTGTTGTTTGTTTGTTTGCTGGGGTGTTTTTTTCCCTTTAATTGATTTATTTGTTTTCCACTTTATTCTTACTTGAGTGTGCTTTGATATGAATGCTGTACATGTATCCCGAAAAATGAAATAAATAAATAAATAAATCTTACAAGGTCCTGTATATTACATGTATAAATGAGTATAAAAGAGATGGTGGATCACAGGATTCAATTGTTCAAACAAAAAACAGAATTTCATCACGATTTGATAGCGCTAAAAATACATATCTCCTTGTGACAACACAATAAATGCGATCATCTTATCTGCCTGCCGGGGTTAGGTTAATCTTTTCAGCAATTTGTTTAGATTTCCCAGCTACATGTTCAGTACAAGTACAGTATGAATTGTTTGCCCTATCTATTGTACACATGTACATGTTATTCCACAGATAAACTGGTTTCAGATCAGCATGTGAAACCACTCGCATCCACTTAAGCCGTGTTTTTTACTGAGTGGTGCGTTTCCACTGGACTAATTGGCTCAGTTAAACAAACCCGGTCACTTTTACTGGGCAGAGGTTGGCCGGTTAAAGTAACCATTCGGCTTGGTTAAATTAACCGAGAGGAAATTTAACTGGGCCAATTCTACTGGACTTAAAATGGGGAAAAGTAACCATCGTCTCGGTTACTTTGACCAAAATAATCCAGTGGAAACGCGGCTTTAGTTTGATCCCCAGATTGCCGTCACCAGGATAACAACGATAAGTTATTTGCATCTGAATGAAAACTCATAATCGTCTCCACAGAATTCCAGATTATTGTATCTTCAATCAAACAAACAACAAAGGAAAAATCGACCGCGGAACTTTTGAACAATAATTATTCTTGGCCAAAATTGGTTGAAAGTTGCCAGTCAGTTTGTTTCCCTTGAGTCAGTTTAAGTGTTTGACTTAAATTGAAAAAAAAAGCTGCATCCACTTTGTGTGATTCTTGAACTGCTGTAGCCAGGTGTGCAACAGCTGGATTTGCATCTGAATGAAAAAGGAAGGCGTGATCCCTGGGTGGTACCATATAAAATCGAAAGAGGTCTTTCAAATGTTTCTTTCTAATGTCTACACAACAAGAGCCTCGACTGTAATAGTCACTGCATGTACATATGTACATGTACATATGTACATGTAGATGCATTGGATATCAGAGCCAGGTACCAGTATTCATAGTCCAATAGCATTTGTCACCTTCGAATTTATCAAACAAGATAATGGAATCAGTCATTCGTTTTACAACAAACAAGTATTTTCGAATATCTGACACAGCATCTACTGAACAAACAGACCAGGGAGGTTGTGGCTATTGTGCTAAGGAAAAAGGGAACACACCCCCCCAACCCCCCCCCCCCAAAAAAAATTGTTAAAAGAGAAATGGGCATTTAAATCGAGTTATTTCAGGCTTTGTGGTTCTGCTTGTTTACTGACGTCAACTTGACTGTGAATGGGTAGGCCGTGTCCAACTATACAGTGTAAGACTTGTTCAGGGAGGTTGGGTCACCAGACTTGACATGCACAACAGTAGCTATAAGAGGGAGAGAGTGCTGGTAGGCAAAACTACTGGTCTCAGGTTTCAGATCCTGATCCAGTCAAAGTTTTCTTTAGCATTTTTTTTTCAATTTGTTCCAAAGTTCCCAGTCAGTTTTTCATTGATTTGTTTGAAGAAGAAACAAACCTCACTTTGGAGTTTGAAGAACCTAAGATTGTTAGTGTTGATGGCACTGGGTATAAAGACCTAATAATGACACCATTCTCTTGCAGGTTTGTGTACGAATTTCCCAAAAGGAGTCATGTGCGGTGGCTTTTTTGTGAGGGTCGTTAACTACTATACATGTATGTACGACCCACTGTACCCCAAGCGTACTGATGAGTGGTGACCATTCGGTCTGGATTCTTGGAAGGATGTCACCAGTCTTACCTTGGCCGTCCCCAACTCTCTATTCGAGATACGCTGGCTGTGTACCACCATCTTGTTGTCAATCAGCATCAGCCATTGCTTTTCATAATCCTGGGGAAAAAAGAGAGGAAGAAACAGACGAGAAATGTTCACCCAGCAAAGAGACAAAAATATTCATTTTCAATTATTTGAATTACAAGGTTTTTGAATTTCCTTCTGCCTTTGAGAAAGGTCCTGCTAGGATCGAAACGTCTGGCCCTCCTAATTTTGACATAATTTACAATCATGGATAGCCTTAATCCTTCAAACACTGTTGTGGTACATTATCTTAGAGATTTAGAAAGAAAACAAGGGCGTAATTCCTGGAGATATACATCAGTTTATGCCTTATGGTGAAATGCTTCTGACCGGCACCCTCAACCAGGCAAAGATGAGTTGACTATTAGGGAAGGCCGCCATCTAAGGGTCGGATAGCTCAGATGGTAACAACGCTGGTATGTAAAACCAGAGGTCTCAGATTCAAGTCCCAGTCCAGTCAAAGATTTCTTTGCAATTTCTATTTCAAAAAGGACCAGGAAGGGTTAGGGACTTAGGGGTAACGTAAAGGACCACTCTGGATTAAAAAAACCTACCCCCTACCAATTTTGTGTAAGATATAACCTGAATCCTGCAAAATCCTGCTATCCTACCTTGTTCAACGCTCCATGTGACCTGAATCATGCAAAATCCTGCAGTACTGACTAGTGGCTACTGTGGACCATTGCCTGAATCCTGCAAAATCCTGCTATCCTACCTTGTTCAACGCTCCATGTGACCTGAATCATGCAAAATCCTGCAGTACTGACTAGTGGCTACTGTGGACCATTGCCTGAATCCTGCCAAATCCTGCACTGAGCTTAATGGAGTTTTAGTCCACATTCTAAACAAAGACTTCTTTTAGCTTAGAACAATGGGCCTTTTTTCGAATGGATAATCTCTTGACAAAAGCCACAACGACGTCTGAATTGTTACCAGCACCCTGCATTTTCCTACTGACAAAATCGCCTTATGCCCTCAATCCTGCACATTCCTACAGTGTGTCAACTTTCATATGTGCCCTCAATCCTGCAAAATCCTTCTCCAGCACTTTGACACTAGTAGCCTGTATCCTGCACAATCCTGCAATGTGTCAACTCTCATGTACCCTGAATCCTGCAGAATCCTGCAATGTGTCAACTCTCATGTGCCCTGAATCCTGCAGAATCCTGCAATGTGTCAACTCTCATGTGCCCTGAATCCTGCAGAATCCTGCAGAAGGCAAATAGGATTCTGCAGAATTTGGGAAGGTTAGGGTAATTATTTTAACGTACAGTACATGTACATGTACAGTACTACTAGAGCTCTCCCATCTGAGCTACACTGTATATGTATCCAGCCCTTACAGTTTGCCTCAGATGGTAGCTTACCCAAGTAAGTTTTTTAAACATGGTAAAACAGGTACACATGCAAGTTGAGTTTTCCATAACAGCTGCTGTTGTGTTTTTTTCTTACTTAAGTAATTTCCGCCACTTCCCTGAAGTGTGTCAGTACGGGCCAGCACCTTGAACATTGTTTGGCTTTCATGGTTAAAAATGCTTTCCTTTGCCTTCACCCTCAGGAAGTTTTACCAGGTGGGTCTCTCATTTGCAGTATTTATAGGTGTCATAGTCCATGAGCTGGTGCTGTACTTAGCAGTAATGTCTGGGTGTCTTTCTCTGTGTGGCCACTGTAGGGTATGTGGTCTCCGGTATCATGGGCTGTAGGTTACTAGGTGTGTATACATACATACAGTATGTACGTATGTACCATGTTTGTGTCTGGGCAGTGGAAAATGTACAATGTAGTAATGTACAATGTACAGTGTACGTGTATGGTACATGTACAGTGTACAGTATACACATGTACATGTACGTACATAACAGGGAAATGTAAGTAACTGTATGTACACTGTTACATGCGCAATGTACAGTACGTATCTAGGCAATATTATCATACATGTGTTACGTGTATTATCAACACCATGATCAAGGTACATATTCCAAATCATATCTTAGAGTTCAGTTCCAAGTTCCAACTCAGTTTCATAAAATCAACAGATATGTACATGTACGGGCACGCTACATGATAGTAATTACACAATATGCAAAAATGTTGCAAACTGCTTACTGACGAAAATGAACGAAATGCGGAAATAAAAAATTACTGGTAAGAGGTCCTGACGTTTTGACCCGAGTGGGAGCTTTCTCAAAGGCAAAGTACCAAAATAATGACATCAAGTGTGAAAGAATAAAATACACAATGTACAAAGTTCAATGTATAGTACCAGTACATATGATACAAAGATAAGAGTAACAAATTTAAGTCGCTGAATTTTCCTGTACTGTACACACCAAGAATAAGGAACTTCCCGCCTTAACAAATGTCAGCCTTTAGAGTGCAGCCTCTCGTCGGCTTTTAGATAATGAAGCCGATGCAGAAATTTACTCAAAGGCCCATTGTATGTAAATGCACATAAGGCAATGGGGGCCTAGCTCCAAGAATAACCCCACTGATAGTGCCTGGTCATAACTGTTTACAGCTACATGTACATTGTACATGTAGATGAATACATACTGTACACCGCATGTACAAAGGATTGTAAATGCTACAAGTCATCTCGAATCCCAACTAGAGATTCTATAATATACATACGTGTACATGCATAGACCCATTGTACAAAAAAATATACACAGGTAACATTTTGTCAGACAGGCCAGTGTTAAGCCATGGGGCTCCATAGTAAAGCCAAACACAGTGGCAGTATATTTACTGACGCACCAATGAATGTAAATGTCTAGCATATGCGCTTTTTTGGCCCTGCCTAAAGTGCCTATCTGCCTATACTATAGCCAAGCACCAATCCTTTCATAAACCGTTGACTGGTTTGGGTCCTGGTGGTGCCAGTTGACACACCAAGTGAACACTGACTACGTAAATGGATACACTTCGGTGACCAGAAAATAAATAACAGCGTACGACTGTGCTTTAGTCAATTGAGATAAGGATAAATTAGCTGTTTAATAGTCCAACCATGGAGTAGGTTTTCTTTCCTCAATGGTCTTTAAATGAATAATAACAACCCAACGATAGCAATTAATACATGTATACTGCATATCGACTAGCTGGGTAAGGAAAGTTCAGGAGCTCTCTATTACAACAACAACTGCATACGTGTACAGTAACATGTATACATGTACCTCATCAGGCACATAGACCTACTAGTTTAACAAACCTCCATGAACAAACTAAGCACAAACATGCTCAATAATATTGTTCAGGAATGTGTATTTAATTTTAAAAATATGCAAGGCAAACCTACATTAAGCCTCCTGAGGCACCAATTTGCACCCAATCAGCAGCCATTTCAGTTGAAACAATCTCCTGGCTTTGGAGCAAATCAAATGTTTGGCTAAAGTGCATGTGAAATGTAAGTTTAGCAGGCACTAAAAGCACTCTGGTATTACAGACGCATGTATGAGCATTACTGTGTGCAGTACAGTACCATAGACATACATGTACATGTACATGTGCACTGTAGACTCCCTGTTAACATCCTGATTATTTTCCAAGAAACTCAATACTGAGTTACAGTTACTGACAATTGTGAGAAAGAGCCAGCACAGACTCCATATGACTGTCGCTGGAAAGTAAAAGTCGCAGTGGGTTTTGATACAAATGCCTTCCTGGTATATCTGGGCCCAATTTTAGTACAAGACGCAGCGCCAATACCGTAAACATTGGCAGCAGGCCAATGTACATGGAGCTGGCCACGAACAAATCATAGCCACCCACACTGACAGCAATTTCCCTGGGAAGTCAAGGCAAACCTCTTCACACTACAGCAATTTCCCTGGGAAGTCAAGGCAAACCCCTTCACACTACAGCAATTTCCCTGGGAAGTCGAGGCAAACCCCTTCACACTACAGCAATTTCCCTGGGAAGTCGAGGCAAACCCCTTCACACTACAGCAATGTCCCTGGGAAGTCGAGGCAAACCTCTTCACACTACAGCAATTTCCCTGGGAAGTCAAGGCAAACCTCTTCACACTACAGCAATTTCCCTGGGAAGTCGAGGCAAACCTCTTCAGACTACAGCAATTTCCCTGGGAAGTCGAGGCAAACATCTTCACACTTCAGCAATTTCCCTGGGAAGTCAAGGCAAACCTCTTCACACTAAAGTATTTTCCCTGGGAATTCGAGGCAAACCTCTTCACACTACAGTAATTTCCCTGGGAAGTCGAGGCAAACCTTTTCACACTACAGCAATTTCCATGGGAAGTCGAGGAAAACCTTGTCACACTACAGCAATTTCCCTGGGAAGTCGAGGCAAACCTCTTCACACTACAGTTATTTCCCTGGGAAGTCGAGGCAAACCTTTTCACACTACAGCAATTTCCATGGGAAGTCGAGGAAAACCTTTTCACACTACAGCAATTTCCCTGGGAAGTCAAGGCAAACCTTGTCAAACTACAGTAATTTCTCTGGGAAGTCGAGGCAAACCTTGTCACACTACAGTAATTTCCCTGGAAAGTCGAGGAAAAAGGTTTTCACACAACACTTAATTTCCTTGGGAAGTCTAGGCAAACCTCCTCTTTGGATTCCTTCAAGAATCCCTGATCAAGGAATAAGTCAAAGTCTGTGGCATAAGTTACCGTGGATTTTCCCCATTCATCCTCGCTCAACTCAGTCTAGCAGGGGCTTACCTTTTCCTTCGGCCCCTTCTTCTCGACGAAGCCCTCGTGATGGACCAAGGGCGTCACGCTCGGAGTAGGGTCTGATGGAGCCTCTGCCCTGCCACTCATGACAGCGTCTGGAGTAGAGACAACGGCGATGTAAAGCAACGTTCGGCCACGGTGGGACACTATCTAAGTGCGGCCGTCTTCTAAGATACCACTCCTGCACGTGAAAAAGGATGAAAAATGTTGACCCCATTACTTTTTTGTCCCCAACAATATTGGAAGAACCCGGCTAAGACTAGTTGACTCTAGATAGCTGGATGTGGTACACACTGTAGCAGTACTAACACTAACAGTCTTAACTAGTAAAAGTACATACACTAGTGTTACTAGTATTAGACTAAAATCTTTCAAAAGAAATGTACATTTCATGGAATCAGGAATGTATTATCATGTAGTTCAATCAATCCTGTGTGTAGGCCTACTTATACTAGTTAGTACTAGAAGAACTAGTAGTACTACTATACATGTACATGTATACTAATTCTACTACTACAAGTACCGGTACTACTACTGTACTAGTACTACTACTAGTACTAGGTATTTGCTGTGCAGTATAGTTAAGTACACATGATGTACTTAAGTTCTACTAAGTACTAGTAGTACTACTACTAGTACTATTAAAGTATTAGTACTAATATTAATAATACTTAGTTTTACTAGTAAAATAAGTACCGTAGTACTAGTAATCTAGTACTGTAGAGTACACATGTATGATGTACACGGTACATGTACAACTGTATACACTGTACACACGCAAACGCTGTACATGTTCTAAAGTAATGTCCTACCAAATTAACCATAGACTAAACTCACTAAAGTAATAGTTTTACTAATACTAATAAAGTAATAGACTAATACTATAAACTAATAATTAGTAGTTGTAATAAAGCAAGGAATGGCAGCACGTGCACGAACAAGGCACGAATGTACCACTGCACTGCCAAGCACCAACTGCTTTTCGACCAACGCACTGGCACTTGCCTCGCCAGAGCATCGACAAATCCCGTGGACCGACATCCGACAATCGACAATCGACACAGACCGAGGATCGACATGCAGTGAAACGAATGCAGTTACTATTTTCAGAAGCAACCTGTTGATGTCATTTATTTGAAGCCCACTGCACAGCGCATGGGGTCCCTACGGCATCGTACGTCAAACTCAAACTCAAAGTTACAATCAAAAACACATACCAAAACTAACAGGTTCCTCAGCTCAAATCGACTGGCAACGCTCGCATAGTGACATCACAGTCCAAGACAATGTTTTCCCGTGTATATATGTGAGCAAATGTCAGCGGGAATTGAGGTATTTGGTTGGAGAGTTCTCGATCGGTAAGTTTTCCAGGGTCTCAGTCTTGCAGACGACCGCAGCTCTCAACGGAATGTGCAGGAACTGAAGACACGGAAGTAGGTCGGGCAAAAAGATAGGACTATACCAAAGTAAAATAGGGGTGGTGCAAGTGATATCTTTCAAAGATTAATTCTATTTAGAGCTCGTTTGTCAGTATGATAGTCAAAAGTGAATTTATTTTCTTCTTTTTTACTCAGAAGTAATTTATTTTTGCTTATATTCCGCTTTGTGGTTTTATTATGTTATAAATTTTGAAGCACATTTAAAATAGTCCCCCTCCGCAGAAAGTAAACAGATTTTATCGACGCATGGGGGGGGGGGGAATAACAGACAATTGGTACAGTATTTGGCAATAACGTTGCTGCATTTATTGTGGCCTTTCTTGACTTTTTTGTAGAATCAGAGGGAAAATCCCATTCCGATATAAATAGCAGTGACAGAAACCAATTCTCCAAAATATCTGGTGGGGTACGTGGGATATAGGTATGGGTAGGGGAACAGTCCAATTTGTCATGCAATATTTCAACACATTTTTGTCTTGATCATGACCATATTTTATACATGTAGGCCTATCACTTTATCAGTAAAACTTAATCCGGGTGCCATCCGCCCTGTCAGTGTCACGATTGCCACTCTAAGTCAACAAGCACCAATGGACACTCGATCACTGGACCAACGGACCACACATTTTCATGTACATGTACTGTACATCATACATCCATTCAATTTCACTGTGGTCCCCATACTAAAATAAACGTGTGGGGATACTCAGGCTTTGTCCAGTCTCCCCCCCCCCCCCGCCCAACGTGGACATCCCTTCCCGCCACCTTACAAAGTTTCGACCTGTTCCAATTTAAGCGTAACAATTGATAGTTGTCTTTGTAACATTTTGATCTACTTGGACATTGGACATTATTTGATAATGACAATGATAATAATGCATGAAAGTTATATTGCGCAAAATCCTTCTTACCAAATTGTATTCTCAAGGTGCACCGAAGGTCAAGCCGAGAAAGAAAAGATAATCAATGACAATCAATGGAAATTAAATTTTTAATGTTTGAATTGTTTAATTATTCTATTCTATTTAATAACAATGACTTAAATCTCAAAAGTTAGAGGCCTGGCGATCCTAGCAGGACCTTTGAGAAGGTCCTTTGAAAAAAGGTCCTGCTAGGATCGAAACATCAGGCCCTCTAACTTTTGTGATTTATGTATTGAAGGTAATTTTAGTCAGTGAGCAGTTTGCAACAGTTTTTTTTGTATTTAACAATAAAGGCCCTATACAACATAGGTATATAAAGGTCAAAATATTACCACAGTCTGTGTATTAAACCATTGAACATTCCAACGAAGCAATACTGCCAATAGTTTAGCTCAAAATAATGGTAATCTGAGAAAATAGAAAAATGCAAAAATATAATTATCACGGTTCACGCACCGTCCTGTAGTGTAAGAAATAGTTTATTACTCGCGAGTAATAAACTATTTGTCGATGTTTGAGTGAAGATTTCTCGAAAAGTACAGCATCCCAGCCCATCATGTCCGGGACGACAATATCGCCAGAACCGCAGAGTGATTGAACCATATGGAGTCCTCCACGATTTAATGTACTGGATTATAGTGCCGGTTTCTTGCTCTATATGCTTTCCTTGCTCTATAATTATTAGGACAAGTATATAGGCCAATTGTGGGTAGAACCATAATACTATTGTGTGCACAATGGAAACAAAATCAAATAATAGATAAAACCTTAAATTTTGATTCTCTGTCCATCGGCCAACTTCATTTATTGATCAAATAATACACATCAAGAAGGGAGATAGGCCTAACTGAACTAATAAATAACCTACGAGTTGGTCCTTTTATACGTACGTATACGTACGCCATTTAAAAAAAGGTGAGTGCCTCATCAATGTCTCTGTCGCTGCCTTTTGAGATCGGTCCTCGGCTGCTAGGACCGAAACGTACTGAACGCCAGGCCCTCCTAATTTTTGGCAAAGTGTCTACTGAAAATACTCTCTTTATATGACTATAATTAGGTCCTGCAAACTTGGACCGAAACATCATCAGACCCTTAAGCTGAGAGTTGCTTTTCGGAAAGCGCTTTACTTTAGTCATGGTCATAACGTATACATGGCATGGTCATAAGCAGTATATATAGCGACACTGTATGAACACTGACTGAAATACATCCATGTTGAATTTGAATTGGGCTATAGCCTATATAGGCTAAACGATTGCCGCTGAGCAGGGGGGCTGTTGCAATTTTTTATAACATGACAGGGGAAATCCCCCCGAAATCACCCGAGTCCCCCAGACTCGCGACACAATGGAAGAGAAGACTGGTGGGGGTAAACTGAAAGGCACACAGACCCGCATTCTCTTTATCTTCTTCTCAACGTGTTTGTAAAGCGATTCAGCGAGTGACCTTTGGAATTACTGTACGTGATATGTATGTCTGGTGTGTAGTAGGTTTACTCTAACTCGTTATGCGTTAAAAATTTAGCGGGCCTGACGTTTCGATCCTAGCAGGACCTTTCTCAAAGGCAGAGTGACAAGGACAACACAGATACATGTACACGAAGGAATT
Source organism: Luidia sarsii (assembly GCA_949987565.1). Classification (NCBI taxonomy): domain Eukaryota; kingdom Metazoa; phylum Echinodermata; class Asteroidea; order Paxillosida; family Luidiidae; genus Luidia; species Luidia sarsii. The sequence continues at coordinate 20,433,850 of OX465108.1, read as the reverse complement.
AGGGGGAAGAGAGTGAATAGGACACGGATATGAGAAACAAAGGACAAAGAGTAAAGCTGGTAGGGTGAGATCAAAGGGAAGGGCAAGGAGTAGGGTAGGGATTAGTGAGAAGAGGGGGAAAGATCAAAGAGAGAAGTGTGAAGGAGTTAACACAAAAGAAGGATTATCAGAAAGCTGCATGGTGTTAGTCATTATACCCTCCTGGATGTTGAGACCATGTGGTTGAATAGTCCGAAGACGCTTCATCCACATTTTTTTCACGGCTCGTTATGAGTTACATAGAGGGCGCCCTTGGCCAAAAGCAGGCCCACTGGGATGGGGTGCAGAACACCCATTGAACACTGGACATAAACACTCACTTTCAAAACCAATTATCCCACACCCAAAAGTCTCTCAGTTCTTGTAGCTACCGGTATACTGAAAATTGTAGTTTGGACCTTCATCTCTCAGAATCTTTTCAATTTTAGTACCCTTAGCCAATTAGATTTTTTTGCTAATTACCCCCAGTAAAAACACCCCCAAAATGTGTAGCCGTCGAAGCCGAATTTCTGCAGGGATTTTGGGATGGACCCTCCACTTCAATTCTACAGCCAAATGGGGCCACATTTAAAGCTGGATGTGGTCCAAATCACAAACCAAATTGAAGAGTGAACCCCCAGGTTGTCTTAGGCTTCACTTTTTCTAAAATATAGGCCTATCAGTTAATTAGCCTCCAACACGGTGAGAGTAATTTTGAAATAGTGAGATTTCACAAATTGTTTGGTTTTCTGACCAAAAATGTCAGTTTTATATCAGATTCACACTTTTTTCTTCAAATTCCTCAACCAAATGACCACAACTACGCTTTTACCGCACTTTCCACAGGAAAAAGCTGATTTGTTAAGCTCAGTTCACAAAAACTAGACAAAAAACCTCAATTTTAAAAAGGATGTACATTTGTGTATCTTTGACTTTTCTGCACAAAAAGTAAAACAGACTTAACTTACGAACGATTTCACGGTAAAATCTAGTATTTAAACAAAACGATTAAAGAAGTCAGAAAAACAGATTAAAATACGTCTCGAATTGAAATGCGCCACCGTATTTCACATCGAAAACAAATAAAACAATTTTAATGAAGATCTGCCCAACGATTTTCAAACATAATTCCCAAGAATTAATAACACACAGTTAATTCTGAATGTTTATTTCAGAAAAAGAGTAAAATAAAGTAAAAAAGTAAAATTCCGACATTTTTTCGCGATCAAAGACGGCAGGGACACACATATTTGACTGGATCATGGAGCTGTAATTGGAAAGTTAACATTTTGGATGAAAAAGTGGATTAAATCTTTCATTTTTTCCAGCCCCTTACAATTATCATTGAATTCATGAATCACTCCCCTCACGGAATGGAAGTCCTACAATTGTAGGACGTCCATTCGCCTCGCGGAATGGAAGTCCTACAATTGTAGGACGTCCATTCGCCTCACGGAATGGAAGTCCTACAATTGTAGGACGTCCATTCGCCGCCCGGAATGGACGTCCTACAATTGTAGGACGTCCATTCGCCTCCCGGAATGGAAGTCCTACAATTGTAGGACGTCCATTCGCCTCCCGGAATGGAAGTCCTACAATTGTAGGACGTCCATTCGCCTCCCGGAATGGAAGTCCTACAATTGTAGGACGTCCATTCGCCTCCCGGAATGGAAGTCCTACAATTGTAGGACGTCCATTCGCCTCCCGGAATGGAAGTCCTACAATTGTAGGACTTCCATTCCGGGAGGCGAATGGAAGTCCTACAATTGTAGGACTTCCATTCCGGGAGGCGAATGGAAGTCCTACAATTGTAGGACGTCCATTCGCCTCGCGGAATGGAAGTCCTACAATTGTAGGACGACCATTCGCCTCGCGGAATGGAAGTCCTACAATTGTAGGACGTCCATTCGCCTCCCGGAATGGAAGTCCTACAATTGTAGGACGTCCATTCGCCTCGCGGAATGGAAGTCCGTTAGTCCGTCCATTTTTTTTAAACATCCTCATTCCTAATTATTCAACAAAAAACTTTCATAATAGCCAAACAAAAAACCTTTATAAGAAGCCAGTATCCTTATATTTTAACACTATTATGTGCTCACTGCATAAAGCTTTGGGACGATCAGAGCACCCTTTCTGAGAAGCCAGCTTTCCTACTTACTGAATAAGATACCAGTGTGCGCGCTGTACAAAGCTTTGGTACGAGGGGTGCCAATTGCCACCCTTTATAATTATAAGAAAACAGGCATCCTAATCACTGGATAACAAGATAAGCATTATGTGCGCGCTGTACAATGCTTGGGTACGAGAGGTGCTAATCGGCAGCCTTCATTAGAAGCCTGTCATCTTAAACAAGTAAGGTTTGAAGGTTGCACGAGCACAAGCTATCAACTGTCCGTATTACATCTTAAGTATACAAGTAGAACCAATTGGGTATTTAGAATGATGGGAAGGAGGGATGCCAGGACGTTTCTTCACACGTCCATAATTTATGGGGTGAGCGGGCTTTCTCCACTGCTGGTCCTACCCTGTGGAATGTTCTTTCTCAGGAAGTCCGTAGTATGTCCTCCATATCGGATTTCAAACCCTCTCTCAAAACATATGTGTTCGATCATAGTTTTCCTAATTAATGGTATATGTAGTCTTTTCTTTGATTCTGTATAATGTTGTTAAGCGCCTTGAGCGTCTTTGCAAACGGATTCTGGCGCTCTAGAAATGTCCGTTATTATTATTATTATTCACGAGTGTTTTTATATCTGATTTTAAGTCATATTAAGACGTGAATATTACTCCGACGGAATCTCGTAACTTCTGAGCTGATAGCGACAGGGCCTAGGTGGGACAGCTACGCCACGCTGTTGCGACCCTCTTCCGTGGAAGCCATTCCCCCATAATCTGTGTAGAAATTAGAGAATAGATACCGGTACATGTACATTGCTTTTTAATGATCAAAACAATCTACAACAAGACAGAGCAACAAAATGACCAAACAAACTGCCCCTCTCTGGTTTCAGTTGCTGCATTTCTTGTTTTGCTCTTTAATTTGCAATAGTTTTGAGATGGTTAGACTACAACATCCACGTCTGTATATACTCATTTCGTATCAAACTGACTGGTCACACTGGCCATGTGCAGTAGCATCGGAGTGGTTGTGAGTTTGTGTATATTATTGATGATACACTATAGGCAGGATGATATTCTAAAATGAAGTACATGTACATTTTCATAGTCCCAGGGTTAGGGCAATTAACATTGGAGTGGAGTATAAAGGGTTGCGCTATTTCTTGGACATTGCCAGATAAGCGACCGTGGTGTGGAAAGGTCCGTCTTTATTTACCGGTCAATTGATGTAGTATACACATGTATATGGTGCCGCTGTGACCCGGCGACATTCAGATATCCGTGCCAAACGAGTTATATCCGAATGAGAATCTTACAAGTAAATGGGCGTCTTCGTTACCACTTTACATAATGAATCGACAAGAATCTTAATTAAAAAGGGCTGGAAAGCTCAGATGGAAGAGCACTGGTACATTAGTCCATAGGTCTCAGGTTCAAGTCCCGTTTTCTTTGCCAATTTTTCAAATTGTAACAAATAAATTCAGATACTACATTGCAACGATTACTAAGGAGAATATAACAAAATCATTTGAAATGAAAGGGTGGTACAAAATGTCAAACTCACCAGAGTTACGACTTTCAACAAAGAAGCACTAAAGCAGTATTTGTGGGTTTAAATGAAGTGCTGATATTATTTTGGTCCTGCCTGCGATGCCCATGCGGTAGTTGAAAACCCTGACAGCAAACAACCACCTTGACTGTCGCACTCCAGTCTCGTCTCCTCATATTCCTATTCGAAGTAATGAATCGAACAATTAACAATTACTTAATTCAATTACTAAAGTTTTTCAATTGAAATGCAAAATTGAAGCGATCTTGATAACACACATTGAAAGCTGCGAGTTAAACAGAAACCAAAACCAAATCGATGAAAGACCGGCGACTTATGTTTCTCTATTGTGCTGTAAATTATATTTCTTGAGCCAATGCGTGTATATCATACTATAAGACCTGTTTATTTCAAACGAATCCGTTTTGTTGGTGGTACGATGAGCGTTTGATCCCACACATTGAACAACGTCTGTTGAATGCTACGCAGCAGCACTAGGTAGATCCCTCACCGAGGGTTGGAGCATAAATATTCAGTTCTCCAACTTTCCTTTACAGCAGCGGGGCCCATACAATTTAGTGGAAGAAAATGTGTAATTTGAACAGATAATGGAGTGATTGAAGTGGCTATTTACATGGATGGCAGTAGTGTTTAAATAATGGGTCAACTGTGGCTAAAGGTTTGACCTAAGTTTAAATCGTGATTTTGAGGGGAGTTGGAAAACGGATTGCCAATGTATATATTTACGAACATAGAGCAAGTCAACAGACCTTGCTGTATGGTGAGATCATGGGTTAGAACACTTGTGGCGATTCATGGTTGATTTCGTACATTAAGTCAGGAAACGTGATCTCATCTATTCTAGGATTAAGGAAGAACTAAAACAGACCGTTGGAATTGTGAGTGTGAGTCTTGTGAATGAAGGAGACCTCGATGGAATGGGATGATTTTAATCCCTTCTAAATTATGGGGCCTGCTGTGTCTTACAATTGAGGAATGAAAATTTGGGCATTCCTTATTTTTGACTTTTTAGGACACTCCAAAAGTACGATATCACTTAGGCCTACCTTGTTCGTGATAAAGCTTCTGTTGACATCTGGTTGTGTTGTGTCGATTCCTCCCTGGGTCTCTGTCTCCGTATAGAGCTGGCAGCCCATGTCAACAAAATCAAGGGCAGACGAAATGGACTGATTCTTTCTTTGGCAATTTCGGTCAAAATGCATTCCACAGAAACTGCTTCATAAAATCCCGCGCTTTATCACTAAGAATGACACCTGTAAGATAAAATAACACATAGGTATTTAATGGCAAGCTAGATGACCGAATGTCTGGAAAAAGTGTCTTTGTATACTTTGAATAATGCAAGTGGTGATCGGTTTCCATCTGTTCTTTTTATGTTAGTGCCATAATAATAACTCTGGGTATTCTGAGTGATAATACACCATGGTACGATCATGGAAAGACAGATCTGCAAAGTACATGTATGACTTGTCATTCCCTGAGAAATTAAAGTACATGTACATGTACATATACATGTACATGTACATATACATGTACATGTACATATACGAGTCTTAAATCAATTCGAACTGCTCCAAGGCAACGATGTGGGTTTGCAAAGCACACAGGGTCGTTATCAGTACTGCTATAGTCTGCGATTACGTAACACGGACAGAGTAGCGCCTAACGCAGTGTGCAGGCTGTGCGCTGACACTCTACTGACACAGCGTACACAGCACTCCTAGCCCCTACACATGGCACTGGGCAAGGTCATCAACATTCCTGTGTTTGTAGCGTATACAAACCAGTTACAGTTTAAAGTGGCACACGCACCATGCTTGCACTAGTTCAATTCCCAAATCAAACTTTAAAGCACCAAGTTGATCTAAAGCAGGCGTACCGAGTTCTAATCACGTCGAATCAGGTGTCTGACCTGATCATAGAGAAAACTTAATATACATATTCTCGACATACGATTTGGAACATGTGGAAAGGGAATATGATTAGGAAGTAGGAATTAGGGATAATTATAATACTTGATCGATTCATAATCAGTTGGGGAATAATTGTATATACCTGATTTATTCGTGTTGCTGTACAGTGGTAGTGAAATTCCCTGTGGAATATTATTATTTCTTTTGGAGTATCATTTGCGGCAGTAACTTAAACCCTAACGGGATATCAAGTGCAATCACTGCACTGGGAACGTTGACATCATTTGATTAGTTTCTTTAGTTCAGTATAGCTAAGGTTGATGTCAACCGTTGAAGGTGTCAATCGGTGAATGAGAAATGGCTTGACAACAACAAAGTATGGTCATACACCGTTAGTACAGTATTGGTTAGAACATGGACTATAGTTAATAATGTTCGAACTAAGCAGTCAATGTAAATCTTTGGAATATCACCATTTTCGAATTTACGCATTATTTCATTTCTTTAGAAAATAACATCATATCATCTACTTTACCTTATGTCTTGACTCTTTCTGCCAGGTTAGCTTGAAGAGGGTACATCTGGGCTAGTGTGATATGTCTTGAGAATTGTCAGCGTCTTGACTCGCTTGTACCATGGAGGAATTAGTAGTTCCTCCATGCTTGTACTGTTGTAGAGTAGTGATGGCTCTACGTGCGGTTTACCGGTTCAATTTACACCGATTTTCCCACAGTGTCGCACGAAGACTATGTAGATGTATAGGTACAGTACATGTAGTGAACAGCGTACATGTACACAATGTACTGTACAGTATACGGTGCGCAGGAGCCCTTGAAGAAATCATTACGGTTGATACGTGGATTGACATAGAATTAGGTTCTGTACTGACCATAATGGCTACCATAAGTCACGTTCCATTCCATTTCTGACCTCAACATCTGTTCATATTTTCTGCTGAGGTTATCAAGCTTCAATTCTACAATGCAGTTCTACCATATGGTTCTACAATAATGGTTCTTGCAAAGCTAGCAAGATGGGAAAGGGTGGCGATCTGGATGTTTAACGTTTTAATTCATAATCTTCACCAAAGTCAAGATCATCTTGACCACAAGTTCTAATAGCACAAACCATGTATTAATTATGAGAGTTAACAGCTCAAGCTAGTTCTTATACATGGAACTCCATGGTTCTTACAAGGTTGCTTGGAACATTTTCGATGCTGGACACGGGATGTTTGAGAGTACCTGGGCCAACTCACAAGACCTGTAGCACATTGCAGGCTGTATTTGATAATTATGTTAATTTGTCTTTACATCTTTCAGCTTTCGAATTTCCCATTGACATTTTCCATAATGACCATCCCTCGATCCTCGATCCTCCAGCATACCTTACTTTGTCCTTTGATCTTAGTTAGTAAGTACCCCTTTCACTCCACCTGGCTGATTGTTCATCAGTGCTGGCATCGAATATTAAGTCATTCCCTCTGATTTTTTTTTTCTTCAATTTCAGTTAATTTTTGTAGTCAATAAGCTGTATTTTTGTAAATTATAATTCGGCTTAAAAATACTAACTTCTCTTTGAACTAAACAATATGAATAAAATACCTCCACCCCGAGTCAAAAGTATTATTCGATCGTGTAGAAGCAATATGTTAATTCGCTCTTTGATTTATTGTGGGTTCCACAGATTACCTCCTTGACGACTAGCACACGCGATTCTGCCTTTGGGCCAAGTGCTTGTTTATCAAAATTCTCCCAAATACATGCAAACGTTAGTACGTACTACAATTTTAAGTTACTGTAATGTAGTTGGGCGATCAAATCCATGATTGGACACTGTGCCTGTGAGGCTTGGTGTAACACCCTAGTTCTGGGTTTGCAGAAATATTTCAACAAATGAAAACATACAAATAAATCAATAAAACTACGGCCGTGATGAGCTAACTGAAAAGGAAAACATATTTGTATTACTGAAAGAAGCTTGCTTTCTGCGCCACGCGACTTGCGCTCACTAATAAACTTCACAAGTCCTTTCACTTATATAATCATATAGAATTTTCATAATGTTCCCGTTTCAATTTCGACAGAAAATCACCAACACTACTCCCTTTAAAAACCAATAGGATATCCTGATTTGAAAAAGGATCTTCTGGGGTGATCTTGAGAATATTAAATCGCATTCATAATGTATGTCAATGTTAAACACTCAGGGCAGACTAGAACAAGTTGAGTAAATAGCGCCCTCTTTTATTATATGATTTGCATATAAATCGGGCGCTTGATATTGAAAATTAAATAAAATCTAAAATAAATATACCAAATCTGATTATAGGCTAATAACATGCCAGCGGCATAACAGACAAAGCAAAGCACTGACAGTTGACATATTTGAAGATTTTCGGTACATTCTAGATTTTTCATAAACAAGGTGGGTTTTGTTCTGGGTGGAAACGCATGACACCCAATAATAGCTGTGGACATTATATCTGTGATTTTCATCTTAACTAAAACAGTGGATTTAAACAATACCTGTAACGTATTTCAAACCATAAAGGGGATTATAATGTTATAATTATCCACCCGGACACACCTTTTCCATTATTACATTGAACAATATTTCTACAAGATTTTCAGCTAATTTGTTGAAGGTTTGTAAACATGCAATATACAAGTGTTGTTAACTGCCTAGCTATGGCATAATCAAGATGACTTAATATTAGGGAACACCGAAAAAAAGCCAGACGTTTTGAGTCATCCTAGCAGACCACTTTCAAAGTGCAGAATCTGGCAGGATCAAGGCAGAAGCAAACTTACATTATCGACGTCAGGCAATCGATATTTTTGGCATTTTCTTGGGTTTCTTCTCGAAGTAATGCACTGGCTTCTTCTGAGATCATTGCGGATTGGAATTATTGGAGATCATAATGATTAGAAGGATCTTCGTTTCCGTGTAATTATGGTATCACCATTTTAACGCTAAATACTGTTTGCAAACAAAATCACTTCATAGATTTTATAGATTTATTTCATAGATATGAAGACCGAATTTGCATCAGTTTTTGTAAAGGTATATATAAGTTGATATGAGAATGGATTTCGTTAAATGTACTTGAGAATTATTGCACACATTTTCGTGGTAACATATTCAAATTTCAAAGTGAATACAGTCAATCTATTCAAATGGACAATTTTACGGCAGTTTTATTTGAATCACATTTCCTGCGAAAAAATATAGATTTTGGTACGCACGAGTAAATGACAATACTATTCACATGCGGCAGTGGAGTTAGCGGGACCGCGGCAGACTGATGACTGTTGGCCGACGTGGACGGTAGACCTCATGAATCGCGACGCGCCGCTCATAGCTCTTTAGCATCCTTGTACATGCGTATAATTATAGTATACAATAATTATAACATGTGACTTTGATCACCCTTATCTACACCACCGCAATGAACAATCCCTTTATTTCTATTGATTTATAACATGTCTTGATTTTCGTCTTTCACCTCTATTTGGGATCAAAAGGGAATGTATCATATTTATCGTAGCCTACTATAGGCCTATACAACATTATTAATTGCTTGTATATAATGTGGCATGTAAACGGGCTCTAAATTGGGTTTGAGGTGGATATTACCTAAGACTATTATTTACACTAAACAGATTCCCAAACGGAAGAAAAGTACACTGTATAAATATTTCGTTTCTCACAAAAGAATATCATGTTTACTTATGAGAAGCGCATGCACTTTCGGCTGTAAATCTCGAAGAGCTCTTCGAGATTTATAGCAATTATGGTCAGTGAATTTGTTGTTCACAGACGTGATAAATACTCAATTCCAAAACGTGGCCCAAATTAGAAAGTCAGGCTTCTGTTTTGGAGGGAAATTGCACAGGATATACGGTGGATATACTTTAGTTTTTGAAGAATTCGATACAGGTCAGGCATTTTTTAGTGCTGTAATTAAGAGGGAAGAGATTTTCATAATTTGGTATTCGTAAACAGTGTTTTATTATGTGCTATCGGTAAAGCTGTGAACACATAGGCCTATATGTGCTTGCCCAGTTTGGTGGGATACATGATGTGCAACAGATTTTCTTATCTGAAGGACAGGAAAAAAATCCAGAATAAACTGAATGTACGTGTGTATCTCCATGACTATACTACGCTGTACGTATAGTTGTATCGGCCTGTCAGAGTGTCATCCCAAAGGAATGCGGCAACAAGTGTTCACTTTCTGAGTATGAAGGTAGGAGGCAACCGATCCATGTTCTGACCATCAGCACACAAGCCGCACGTTTCTGACCTATGACCTCAAGCCAAGGTCCATAACAGAAGGAACGGTGCATGTACATGTACAGTACATGTACTACCAGTACTACCATAATTATGGGTACGTACTACCAAGGAGGTACTACCGTTGCATTGTTTTTGTTTTTGGCCCACGTCTAATTTGAACCAGGGCTTTTCCATTAGTCAGACCTGTGCATTAAGTGTTGTGCTAATAATTAATATTCCTGCGCAAACCTCACAATGTCGACTCCCCACTCCAGGGCGCAATTCTTCTTAACACAGCAGCAAACGGATCGGGAATTTTTTTTCTTAAAAGTTGAAGTCATAGCTTGCTATAAAACAACGCATTTCAATCCAAAATCAATTTATGTGACATTGTTCTGAAACCGAAAAGTGATCTAGGCTGGCCATGCTACACTGCAGCACCATAACCCCTGTTCTTACATGCAGTCTACTTATTTAAAAGAAAAACAAACCCGCAGCCGTACGTCGATTTACACCAGGCTTTGCGGTTTGGCGACTACTTCAGCTAGTCCCCGAGGCTACGTTGCCTAGGTATCCATATTCACTGAATAAACGTTCGATTGTGACCCAAAGCACTCTCAAATTCTGTTTTTAATTTCACAGATTTAAGACAGCCAAATAATTACAGGAAACAGGTCTCTAGAATGCCTACACTGAGTCCAGCCATAGTCCCGAGTATGTCCATCCTTCATGGTTATATATTGCTTTACTCTTATTCAAAAAAGGGCGGGAATCCTAACGGACATGTATAGTGATAACATAAATCAGGTGGGCTGCGGTCAGCTACCACTCGGGCCTTTACTTGTATCTTGCATACCATGTTTGTACAGACAACAAACCAGTCTCTTCTACATTGGAATGCAGATTGCCGTTTTGTCTGCTGTTACTCAAGGTCGCTAAATTCTCCGTCCACAGTTTGTTTTTGTGTAACGCGATATAGCTGTACCACTCACATTTACCAGAGTAACGTCTCTGACGCTTATTTTGGTGGTCAAGAGAACCGATTCCGGCCAGCAGATCGATCCCCCTTTTACTTTCAGTTGAACGGCTAGTGGTCCAATTTTTGTGGATGTGTTCTCCTCTCCATGACCTCAGTCTTCGCGGACTTTTCTCGGGCCTTCCCCAACGAGGAGTACGGATCACACGCCATGTTGCAGTCACCCGACGCTCGGCCCACCAAGCTTCGCCATTTCCCCTCAGCTCCCCCCCCCCCCCCCCGAAGTGCCGCTGCCTTTTGCCTTTTGCCTTCTCGCCTGCAGCGGACCCGTTAATCGTCTGCCATTGGATTCTTCCGCGGATCAGGATATACTCTTTTGTTTCACCTTCCTCGGATCTTTTCGGGGCCATCGCGGGGCGTACTCGCACTTGTTTTCAGCTCCGCTCTCACTCTCAGTCCAGTCGTTTCGCGTGGACTCTGGTGAATGATTTACCGTTTTTAGTTTTGTTTATTGATTTGGCCATTTCATTTGTGTTTGGGTAATACATATTGTTTCAGCCCTTAACCCGTCATCGGATTTTGCGCTCTGCAATCTGCATATGACAGGAAATTCCCAATTTCAGTCTTATTCGTCAGTCATAGTTTTATTTTCATTGCATTTTCTTTGACTTGTTTTCTGTATAAACTAGTATAAGTTCAGTCCCAACTGTCTCAAGCTGTATTGTCTGTAGCACAGATTAAAGTGTATAGGGTATATACTTTTTCTTAGATTATTTGCGTCCATTCTAGTGTCGATTCCTTAAAGCAAAAACAAACCTATATTCCTACATCTTCATATGGTTAGTTTTTGGGGCTGGGGCTTGCTTACAACTCCATTGGTAGGACGGATGGCTTTTTATGAAGGGTACCGATTGGCACCCCTTCGTACCCCAACTTTGTACAGCGAAAACATAATCATTTTAATCTGTGATCCTAGGCCTAGGATAGCTGGATTCTTATGAAGGGTGCCGATTGGTACTTCTCGTACCCATAAAGCTTTGTACATCGAGCAAATGTCATATTATTCTGTGTCGGATGGGTGAACGTAAAAAAAAATATTTGAGTCAACTGACACATCGTAGTTTGAAAATGACGAATGATGTTGTTGAAACATCAACATTTCTGATTATTTGCAAATTGCAAATAATTATCTAAAATTTAGTGGGCCTGACGTTTAGATCCTAGCAGGACCTTTCTCAAAGGCAGAGTGACCACATAATTATGTGACCTTAATAATTATTTTGCAAATAATTATGTGTAAAGTCGGATTTTTTTTCTTCAAAAATGTGCATTTGTAAAGGTTCTACTTTGAAACGCTTCAGATTGATTTTTATCTTTAAAATATCGGGGTTAGTGATTTAAAAGCGTAATTTCAAAACGCAATATTGTTGGTCCGGGAGACGAATGGACGTCCTACAATTGTAGGACGTCCATTCCGGGAGGTGAATGGACGTCCTACAATTGTAGGACTTCCATTCCGCGAGGCGAATGGACGTCCTACAATTGTAGGACTTCCATTCCGGGAGGCGAATGGACGTCCTACAATTGTAGGACTTCCATTCCGCGAGGCGAATGGACGTCCTACAATTGTAGGACTTCAATTCCGAGAGGCGAATGGACGTCCTACAATTGTAGGACTTCCATTCCGAGAGGCGAATGGACGTCCTACAATTGTAGGACTTCCATTCCGGGAGGCGAATGGACGTCCTACAATTGTAGGACTTCCATTCCGGGAGGCGAATGGACGTCCTACAATTGTAGGACTTCCATTCCGCGAGGCGAATGGACGTCCTACAATAAGGATTTCCATTAGGATTTCCAGTAGGACTTCCATTCTCTGTTACACTTTACATATTTTGGTGTAAAATTTGTCAGTGCCAGAAAAAATAATGGATTTCACTGGAAAATATGGTCCTCAAACTTCATTAACTGCAAAATAAAGGAAACGGTTTCTTTTTCCCGAAGAATTGGGAATTTTGTTTTATGCCACTTGTTTTCACATGAAAAAAGTAGAAAATGGGAGAATCTCATTATTTCAAAATTACTCTCACCGTGTTCTCCAAAGACCCCTTATTCAAAAAAGGTTTATGATAATCAGTTATGATATAAATCAGATCGGCGGAGCCATCTTGGATGGATTTGTGCGCGCTGCACCCACTGGTACTCGAGCTGAATGTGGCCAGCATTGAGTAAGGGGGACCTTCGTATGTATATGGACGTACGATCGAATCCTGTGGCTCCGGCGTGCTAAGGTCGTGTCTAAAACGGGCTTCCAGAGCTACGGCTAGGACTAGGCCTATTGTCTTCGAATCTCCGTAGGGGGAAGACCTACTAGGACCTACTTACTAGCTCTAGACGACCGTTTCCTACACGGCATTACGATGTGTAGAGTCCAAAGGGCAGCCTATACATCTAAATCGTCGTGTGTGATTTTACTTTTAAGATGATAGTAAGAACGTGTTTTTTTTCTAGGTGAATGATTTGGAAGGTCTAGATTGTCACGTAAAAAGGTTGCAAACTACTTAACTATACAAAAATCGAAATCATTTTGCAAGGTTTGAAAGGGCAATTAATTTTCGTCTCAAAGAATGTTTGGAGCAGATTGCCAGTAAATTCATGGCCTCTTGATGCACCGGGGTAATAATTATATATTTTCATTTAGGACTGGTCTATGTAAATTCGCCTAAAGCCTAAGGATAAACCAACTCTAGGTTATCTTTGTAGGCCTAAGGACTAAGGAATTGACGTTCCTCTTAAACCGGGTCAGATTATAAGAAGGTGGAAACATTAACTTGGGGGACTAATTGCAATACACCGATCCAGTAGGCCACGCCCCTTGATAAATTGACCAATCACAACGCTTGATTTAAAGGGGAATGAAACCCAGAGAAAAATGTTGGCTTATCTGATTGGGTGTTAAAAACAACCTACAATTACCTATGTACTACTCACAAACTCGTAGGTAGGTAGCACATAGGTAATTGTAGGTTGTTTTTAACACTCAATCAGATAAGCCAACATTTTTCTCTGGGTTTCGTTCCCCTTTAAGGTCCGACAAATTGCCGCCCTTTTATCCGACATAACGTTTTAAATGTTGTTTTCTTTACTACACACTCTTCGCTGTGTTTACTTTTGTTTCGTACGTACCAGGCAATTCCTTTGCAAAAGTTTTATCCTTCACCATGGTCAAGCGGTGTTTATAATATTTTCATTGTAATTCTGACTCGATACTCTGTCATTCATGCACTATTTCTTACACTGTTCGTGAGTAATAAACTATTTGTCGATGTTTGAGTGAAGATTTCTCATGAAGTACAGCATCCCAAGATTTGACCGTAAGATTTTAACATGAGGATTATATCATCTATATCATCTATACAAACTGTGTATTGGGCCTATTATAAGTGGCTCTAATATGAAACTGGCATCAGACGCAGGCTAGACACATACAAAACCAAGACGAGCACACGATATCATTTCGTTTTTGAATGCATGTAACTGTTTACCTTACCATTTATTTGAATAATCAACGAGGGAGGAAACAAATGGAATAATAAGACAAAGGATTAGTCCACGGTGTGCTGACAATAAATTTGGCAATAATACTTAGGATGGGTACAGTAAGGCAATACAAGTAATGGGTCCCGAGTTCCGTTGTCTTAGAAACTGGGGACTGGTTTTTTTTTCTTGGCAAATCTGTCAAGCAAACATTTTTATATTTTGCAGGAGTGTCAATTTCTTTGTCCCCTACCGCAAAACAGTCATTCTTGCAGATGTTTTATCTTAAAGAATACATCATCATTTTGAAAATGATACGGTTGTATCTTGAGAACTTTTCGTTCTGGTCAATGTTGAATAAAAAAAGTGTTAGTTTAATTTTGCAATAATCATGAGCGACCAAAGCACCGCAATTGTTATATCTTGCTTCGTAATTGACAATATATTTTAATACTTGAAGACGGTGATTTGTTTTCCTTGTCCGTTCAGAACGCCAACAGCCCAACCTTTTAGATTTAAATTCATGACTTGAAGCTCTCCTCCACGCAACTTTAAGTTGCGTATTGATTAATTCATGATCATAGCGAAATGCTGGATATTCACAACTCCAGCCAGATGCACTTCCGTACACCGATTTTATCATATCAATAATAAGGCAAGGGGAAAAATGCTATAAAAATCACAACAAAATACCAGTACTTGGTTGGATGATAAAAACATCAACAAAATGCCGTTTCCATTAAATAGTCCTATGATGAGGTTTGTTCATAGAGCTCTGTAAATAAACTGGAGTGCGCACTCATCGCGTGACGCGTGCCGACAAGGGGACTGCGACGCCATTACCAAAGAGGTTAAATACACGGATCTATATATTATGGGCAAAACTATAAATCCCATTTTTTACCAAAGAAAGTAGGACATTAAAATTCGCCAATCCCTTGAGGTATTGATGGCCTTTTCTTTCATTACTAAAAACAATTCCTATAACATTTTAGTTTCCGCATTCACAACCTTTCGGCTATACCGTTCCCAATTCATATTATGCGCGATTGCTACTGACATCCGGGCACTTCGAGTTGAAGTTGACCGATTTGGTAATGGCGGATGCGCGTCCACGTCGGCACACGTTCGTACCGCGCGTTGATAGGGGAGTGCGCACTCTAGTTTATTTATTGAGCTGTATGGGTTTGTTTGATACAGATAAGAGCAAGATGAATGGAAAGGATGGAGGATGGAAGACGAGTCAGACTAAGGCCGTTTACGAAATGAAGGCTTAGCATCGGTCATATTTATCTTACTCGTTATAATATCAAGCATCTAAAAACAAGCGTTTGGCCCCAGGTTCTTGGCAAAACCTTCAAAATCGGAAACAAACCACGACCTGGCCTTTTGAGGCTTTGGTAGACGGAGACGAAGCCTGAGCCCGAGCCTAAGCCTTAATTTTGTAGACGGCCATACAATTCAAAACGTGTCTAGCCAACCCCATACCTCCTAGTAACGACCATGATTATCACGCTGTCCCACATCCACGCGCTATAGCGAAAGCGAATCCCCTTACAATCGCTTTGCAACGTGATCGATTGAGACCAAAGTTCAAATCCAGATACTCATTAAAACAATTTTCCCTCGACAGGGTGAGACAAGGTTTGTAAGGAGGCCACGAAAGATCTGACACTTGTACTTAAAAAAACCACCCCGAAATCTGCTCCTTGACAAGGAAAATGGCGGTGGTCCTTATACCATTGCAGACACAGAGCCAAGGTCAAGTGGTACATATGGCAATCTACCTTCGAAACTATTTCTTGGAAAGGCTCGCGACTTACACACGTGTACAATTAGGTTTAAAAAATAAATAATAACATTTCGTGATTTCTTTGCTCTTTTTGTTTGGGGGGGGGGCTTGTGGGGGAGACAGGGGATATAATGGGATGGTAAACCACTGGTTTTCGGTGCTTATTCTCCCCGTTAATTGGCATAAATGTCGTTATAGGGTCCTGTGACAATGACATTACGTGTCATTAGGCAATGTCCAGCGAGGATCAAAGCCCAAGCCATCCATATTCATTTTTGGAGAATGACATCAAATCTCCGAAAATGTTAAAAAGGCCCGATGATCTGATGCAAGCAGGCCCTTTCCCAAATGCATAAAAAAGTGACATCAAAATGGCAGTTTTGAAGGCCTGATTGTAATAAGTTTTTTTTAATAGCTACCTCCACTAAAAAATAGCTTCAAATCGTAATTCCGATCGTGGGCAGCAATTTCGTCCCGAAACCAACGATTCAACGGTGTGACATCGGCATGAACTCCAGAACTTCAGAATGTTCTCAACCATTTTGGCAATAACTTGATTCGAGTCGTTGTATATTATACACATTTTGTTTTGTCCATGGGATTTCGTGGGAGAGAGGAAAGCCGACCAGCCACGTTGCATTTGTACGCTAACCAAAACAAAAAAAGAACACTTAAGCTCCCTGAAGGCACTGCATAAGTTAATGTGGGGGGAAAACACGACGACATTCACCGAGAACAGAACTGTCTGCCTGTTTTATACAAAGGACAGATAATGTGACTTTGACCCTTTTCCAAAACCCGGCTTAGGCTCAGGCTTAGGCTCAGGCTCCGGCTCCGGCTTAGTCTCCATTTCTATCATCCACTTTTAAAGCACAAGGCATTGAAATTGGAAGCCTTTCCAAGGCTTCCTGTGTTTAAAAACAAATTATACTGCGTTTTGAAAAAGAATCTAAAGCTTTAACTGCAACAAAGAACTTTAAGCTGTGTTTTCAGCTTTTGGATAATAACAGAGACAAAGCCGGAGCCGGAGCTTGAGCCGGGTTTTGGAAAAGGAACATGGAGTCTGAGGCATCGGTATAAAGGTTTTGGGGGTTTCTATGGAAACACACAAAACATTGTAAGCTGCGTTTAGGCTGTATTGAAAAGGCTCTATGAAACATAATATGCAGCGCGATTTGAGGCGGAGATTTCAGGTCACTCATTGCGTAGTGTGGTACACAAACCCTACACAACTGGTATCCTGCTTGGGCGTGTAGTGCAATGTATTTCCGTGTAACCAACGATTCATTGAGTAGCGATACACCAACCCTACACAACTGGTATCCTGCTTGGGCGTGTAGTGAAATGTATTTCCGTGTTACCAACGATTCATTGAGTAGCGATACGCCAACCCTACACAACTGGTATCCTGCTTGAGTGTGTAGTGCCATGTATTTCCGGGTTACCAATGAATTTTCTGCCTCAAATCGTGCTGGGTATACTGTGAATACGGTCAATACTGCAAGTGTTGCAAATAAAAATCGGAAACTAGGCCCTTTTCCAAAACCAGGTTTAGACTCAGGCTCCGGCTTTCCCTCTATTTCTTTCATCCATTTAAGTACAAGGCATGGGAATGGGAGGCCTTTGGCTTGTTTTTTTGTTACACTGCATTTTGAAAAATAATTCAAAGGTCAACATCAACAAAGAACCCCAACCTGTGTTTTCAGCTTTTGGTTAATAGAAACGGAAGCCCGAGCCGGGTTTTGGACAAAAGGGCCCCGGTGTGGCCAGAGATAACCTTGCTGTGATGGGAGTTATAAAATGAGGAGTCTAGGAACTAGAGGACCATTCCCCCTCCCCTAGCACGACCCACTTCAAAACTTCAAGTTGCTTTTGGTGGCTGGGCCTTTCAGTGTGCTCAGAATTCACAGTCAATGTACTGGGCAGATACAAAGAAAACCATTACACATCGAAACAACATGGCTGTCGGTAGTAAAAAAGAACCAAAAAAACAAATAACTATCAAGATGGCCGTCAGCTAATCACAAACAACTCACTTCAGTTATTGCCAATCATTAGGGAACAAAAGGGAAAACCACACCGTAGCCTTGCTGCATTAGAATAACAATTGAATGCCTGATACATATATAAACTCGATAAATAGAAGCCACCATTTCTGAATAGAGCCATGTAGGCTGAGCCTCGTCGATAAAACAATCGTCATATAGGAAACAATGTGTTTCATAGTTCATCTGTATTAAGAATAATATATGCATGATCGTCTTATTATAATCATATTTGTACACTCTCTTCTCTCTGTTTGCCTCTTCCGCACGTCACGTTTGTACAACAGGTTTGACGACACACTCTACGCCTTGGATCAGGCGGGAAACGTTCCATAAAAATACGAGTGCATCTGTCAATCTGTACAACAATGTATAAATGGCGAGTATTAATATCTGTCCAATTTTTTTTGGGGGGGGGGTTAAGGAAGGCTGGATCTAAAAGGGGTTTGTCTGAACAAGGTTGTACGAGCCAGTTTGTCTGAAACAAAGTACACTTCCAAGTTTCATCTACACAGGTTTTGTATATCACATTTGGCAGTTGATCAAACGGCCGTTCAAAAAGTCCTTAAACTCTGTTCGTTATCCTTCAAACTACCATACTCCCATTCCCATTTTTAGACAGATGCCACACCAAAAAAAAATGTAGTGAACTGAAAAAGCATCGGAAATTTGAGCCATCACTTTGGGACTAAAATGATTCTTGTGTTCTGAAACAAACAAAAATGCCGTCAAACCTTTGTTTTGACGAGGAGGAAGGCGGTCGACTTTTTTTCCGGCAATTTCTCACTTTTGGAAAACAAAAATAATTCGGGTACTCCTCTAGCTTCTCCCTTACTTCAATCTGGAAAATTGAATTTCTGGCACCTGATCAAAATCAAATTTGGCCGTAACAAAATTAAAATTAAAATTCAACAAAAAATAATTGCAAGACATGCATAGTTCTGATGGCGGCTGTGCGGTGTACATTTCAAAACTTGTTCTCTATCTAATCCGTCCCTCTCTCAGATTTTGATCTGGAACTATTGGCAATACAGATAGTGTATTTACAACTGGTTATGCATCAAAGGTTCATACTCTTTCTCTCATCTCTATCCTAGGTCAGCGCAGAACATCCCTTCCGTTGACTTGACCTGCATAAAATAATCCTCTCCCTTCTCTTGCACATAAATAAGATGTCAGTTGCAGTGAACACTGAGCCAAGTAATGCCACTTCGTAATCCTTTAGAAAAAAAAAAAGTAATTATTTTCAGAACTAAAACTTTACACTTGAGTACCTTGGTTAGATGTGTCCATACACCGGAGGCCAAGTAAGTAGATTGAACTTTAAAAAAAAATTTAAAAAATGGTTGTATTTTTTTTCTTCAGATTAAACTCCCGGGGTTTGATCCAAAACGGCCCTCATCTACAGCAGGGTTAGGGTCCACAGAAACCCACAGAATGTATCTATGGTTGCATCTTGCTGAGTGTAGCAGGGTTAGGGTCCACAGAATCCTACAGAATACACCCACTTGCATTTTGTGGAGTGAACAGGGTTAGGGTCCACAGAAACCCACATAATGTACCCATGGTTGCATCTTGCTGAGTGTAGCAGGGTTAGGGTCCACAGAATCCTACAGAATACACCCACTTGCATTTTGTGGAGTGCACAGGGTTAGGGTCCACATAATTCCACAGAATGCACCCACTGTTGCATCTTGTGGAGTGCAGCAGGGATAGGGTCAACTACTTTTGTATGTTGCTGGGTTAAACAAGATAAATGTTAACAAAATCCCACAGAATGTAAAGTTGTAAACACTTTCAGCTAAACATTTTCTGGGTTATTTCAAGTTCCTCAATTGCATAAATCATTTTTACAAAGCAATTATTCCATATCGAGATAAAAGCAGTTGAATAAAATTTGCACCAAAAGTGTTAAATTTGGTGTTTATTTACACAGGAAAAAAGAGTAATAAGATAGTAATTTCCACATTTGTTTCTGTGATTAAAAAAAAATGGAGAAATTAAAGAAAATGTTGTGCACAAAAAATGGCACAAATACTGAAAGACAAAAAAGATTTACCACTAGTACAGCAAAAAAAAATGGTTTTTTTTTTTTTAGTTCTTTTCCTTAATTCTATTTTTATGAAAGATTTTTCTTTTTTCCTTTTTTTTGGTTTTTCTTTTTAAAATTGCTGCTTCTTGAACTTCTTGTTTGCTTTTAGCTTGGTTTCAACAATGTTTTTACAAATGAATAGAAAACAAATTCCAACACCAAATAAAGAAATCAATATGAACCATAACTCACTCTGCTAAAGGGATTCACGTTTTTGCTTTACAATTAGGGAGCGTACATTTTTCATGAAACAAAAAATATCTAAATTAGTTTTTTTATTCTGCAAGGCCGAATGGAATTTTTCATTCGCCATCTTTCATTGCATGATAAGGGACAACAAAATCAGTATCAAAAACTAAACTTTGGACCTGATTCTGCCTACTGTAAAGAACCCTAGCCCTGATCCCCCCCCCAACAAAAAACAAGGTAAGTTTGACCTTACAAACCTGGCCTCCAGGTTGGACATACATTGGAATAGGTCAGAAAAGACAAAAGAGGCACTGCATTTCTCCTCCCTTTTCACGTTCAGAAAAACACCAAACAAACAAAAACATGGCTTTCCCTACTGTCGAAATACCAAGTGGAAGGTTTGCGGTGACACCATGTAACACTTCTCTTTTCGAGAAGGAGGTGTGGCTCCGAAAAGAGCCGGTAACTCAACGTCAAAACACCACCAACAGCCCCTTCACTAGGCCGTCAGAACCTGGGATAAGGAATCACCCCGGACGGGGCGGCACGGGGCTCATCAGATCGGAGGTGCCGTCTCATTAATGCTCGTCTCTCTGCCTCTTCTGACCCGGAATCCTCTTTTTTTCTTTATCTCCGTTCGTTTTTTTGTTCCGGTTCCGTGGCAGCGGTCTACGTGGCGGTTGCTTGCTGCTGCCTGTTGTTGTCGTAGGTCGCTATCAGCGTCTTAATGTGACCCAGCTTGTCGTGGAGCTCCCTCCATCGGGAGTCTTTTCTCTGATACTCCGGGTCCTGGGAAACAGGGAAACGGGGATGTAAGTGACGGACAAAAACCTTTCCTGAGAATCAATGAAGGCCAATAAATTCTGAGACTGCGAGTGAGCGCCTACGCGACCGAGAGATGCGGTTGCGAGATTCACGGCAGGGGTGCAGGCGCCCTTCAGTTTTAAGGGTTTTAACAGATAAAATTGAGCAGTTTGATATACCAGTTTGATATTAAAAAAGAAAAACGTTGTTAATTAAAAAATCACGCCATTTCCTGAAATCCGGAAATTTCTGGAATTCTTACATTGCTGGAGAAAGGCACAGAAAGGCAGAGACAGGAAGGATACTGAATCCCTCCCTGACCTGTACAGGTTTCTGATCCTTCGTACTACAGCAACCGTATGGCCGGGTAAGCACTCAATCTATGGAGGTCACTATGTTCCAAAACAGCTATGACAGATAACAGGCCTAAATAGATATCCACGCAACCGATGCTTTAACTCCCTGGCTAAGTGGCTTAAATCGGTGGGTGATTTAAAACTTGAATTGAAAAAAAAAGCTGAACCCACTTTGTGTGATCCCTGAGCTGCTGTAGCCAGGTTTACAAGTTGTTGTTTGCATCTGAATGGAAACAGGGGTGTGATCCCTGGAGATCTACTGCAGTTAATGGTTGAATTGCTTCTGACTGGCGCCCCCACCCCGGCAAAGACTAGTTGACGATTTGGGAAGGCCACCATCTCAGGGCTGGAAAGCTCAGATGGAAGAGCGCTGGTACGTTAATCCAGAGGTCTCGGGTTCAAGTCCTGGTCCAGACAAAAGTTTTCTTTGCCAATTTTTCAATCTGTTCCTTTCCTTCCTTTGTTTGTTTGATTGGTTTAAATCTGCCTTTGAGAAAGGTCCTGCTAGGATCGAAATGTCAGGTCCACTAAATTTTGAGATTTGCATTTTGGTAATTTTGGTAATTTTGGTAATTTTAGTCAGTAAGCATTTTGCAAATTTGTTGTATATTAAATCTGGTTTAAAGCCACTACACAACATTGGTAAGATCGAAAAACAGAAATGTTCACAGATTTACATGAAACTTATACAGTTTGAAGATGGTTATAGTAGAAACCTCTCACTGAAACATTTCTGCCTAAAATTGTGTAATTTGGGAGAAATGAGTAAAAGAAATAGTTTATGTCTCACCGAGATCTAAACTATTTTTTCGGAACAGTACGGCGTTGAATGCTGCATTTTCGCGAAACAAATGAAGTGGTTTTCACAATTTTTTGGAGACTCGGTTGGCGGATTGAGCTGAAATGTTCACAGGTGTGCTTTTTCATGCATAATGTTGGATCAGACGACGTATGGATGCTATTCTTTGACCTTGACCAATGTTCTGTAGGGGCTTTATATCGGGATAGATCTCAGCTAGTGAAGAACCTTTCTTCCCCCCCCCCAACAAAAAAAAACAATCACGGAGGTTGGCCTTACCTCCTGGAGTTTGGCGTACTCTTGCAGGACTTTGTTCTTGATCTGCTGCTGCTCCACGCTGTCCTGCGAGGACTGGTGAAACTCCTCTCGCAGCTTGGTGAACTTGAGCTTGAAGCCGTCCACGTAGGCGTGCAGCTTCTTGTACTCGGCGTACTCCTTGTTGAAGATGTCCTTGTAGCGCTGCTTCTGCTCCTGGGAGGTGATCGAGGTGAATTTGCTGCGAGACGACCCAAGGGGAGAGGAGAGGGGGCGATTGAAAAATAGGGACGTATAAGTTGGCGGGTCTGTGGGGTGCAACATGTGAAGTATGTCTTTCCGATGAGGTTGTGGATCCGGAGTGAAAACTCACAGATTCAGTCTTTTAAGGTCAATAAGTAGGTTTTTTTGCACTAAATTGAACAATGGAGGACATGTGAAGTGTGTTTTTTTTTTCCGAAGAGGTGTTATTCCGGAGTGAAAACACAAACTCATTTAAGTCAATGAGTAGGTGTTTTCTGCATGAGGATTGACTGGGTCAAAGCTATCAGGGAACCATAGAAGCAGTCCGCAGGGCCTAATGCGAGTTCTGCAGCGTAATTTTCTACATCACTCTGTGAAATAATACCGAGAAGAATAGAAAGGTTAAAGGAGGGTTGGAAAGCTCACTTGAAGTAGTCGGGGCCGTTGGAGGTTGAGGAGACGTCGCTGGACGGCGAGTGCTTGCCGACAGACGGCCGGACTTTGGCCTCCGTCCGGGCCGTCCGGCACTTGGTCTCCGCCTTCTCAGGGGCCGGCTTGACCGGGGCGTGGAGCTGGCCCTGGCTGGGGTAGTCGGGCGACTGCCTGGTGGTGCTGCTGACGTCCGACTTGGAAGGCGGGGAGCAAGACGCCGAGGCCGCCTCCGAGGTGGGGCTGAGCTTCTTGGTGTTGTGGGCGATGCGGGTCTTCTTGGGAGGCTTGAAGTCCACAACGTCCGGCAGGAGGGGTCTCTTATTCTGCAGAGCAGGGCGGACCGAGAAGAGTGAAAAGTTAAAAAAAAAATGTGGTTTCTGCGTCGGCGAGAATGTTGTCTGTCCAATGAAGGTTTGCCCTACTAATGTATAAGTAGCACAATAGGCTCAGTGCTTCCAGTACGCCCGATTGCCAAGGTGATTTGAATAGGCGAAAATGTTGTTTTTGTGAGGTTTTGGGGATAGCTTTTAAGGGGTTGGATTGACTTCCGTTTGATATTGGCATTTAGAGATGAGGTTGGAGTTAGGTTGAGGTTGGGGTTGGAGTTAGGTTGAGGTTGGGTTTGGGGTATAGGTTGAGGTTGGGTTTGGGGTATAGGTTGAGGTTGGGTTTGGGGTGTAGGTTGAGATTGAGTTGGAGTTTAGGTTGAGGTTGGGGTGTAGGTTGAGGTTGGGGTTAGAGTTTAGGTTAAGGTTGGGCTTGGGGTGTAGGTTGAGGTTGGGCTTGGGGTGTAGGTTGAGGTTGGGCTTGGGGTGTAGGTTGAGGTTGGGCTTGGGGTGTAGGTTGAGATTGGGTTGGAGTTTAGGTTGAGGTAAGGTTGTTCGATATTCGGAATTTTTGGTTTCGATATATCGTCAGGAATATATCGCGATATTCGATATTATCGCGATATCTGGTGCGTAAGCGGAAGTCAAGGTAGTGACCTGGATTTTCATTCAATACACACTGTGATTGAGGGAAACTTATATGTAGCAAATGCATCTAACTTAAAGCCATAGTTACCAATTGTTTAACCCCCTTAAACTCCTCGTTTATCAAGGAAAAAAAATAATTTAAAACAACTATCCTAGGTCGCTCTTTTAAAATGATACGCCCAAACGAAACTATTTTTTGTTGATGTATTAAGAATACGTTATTACATTTAAAAAACGCGATATACGAGGCGGTTTTCAGCAACTCGATGCTTACACATGACGTCACAAATACATGTCTGGCCAGAGCCAATGGGTCTTCAGATTAATATTCATGAGGGGAGACAAACCATCAGTAGTACATTTACGTCGGCATAACGATCACTTTGAACAAAATCTGATGTCCCTTTCGGTCGTACGGATGCGTACTGGAAAAACGTTTACTGTACCTTTTTTTGGGGGGGGGGCTGCTAAAAAGGAGAATAAAGCAGCAGTTCACCTTTTCTCATCCACGCCGCAAAATGATTGTTAGTATACACGTCCAAGTTGGAATCATTCAAGTTGGAATAGATCGCGATGCGACCCCCCCCCCCCACAAAAAAAAGTCCACCGAACTTCGATGTACACGATGTGCAAATGGCCTGGCCGTACTTCGCTGGTGTACGTTGACTTACACGTGCCTTTAGTACAGCTGCGTGGCGGGTACCACAGCAGCATGGAAGGATCGAGAAATCAGAGGTCGCACGTGCGTTATGAACAGTGACGTTTAGTTTTTACAACGTCTTTCCTCTTCGATTTTGATTTTGATTTTCTGAGATTAAAACATAATTATGTAAAGTATGTATTTTTACATTATATTTGGCTGCATTGGGAGACATCGGTAGGAAAATGAATCTGCAATGTTTGCAGCCTGGATAACATCGTAAACGATCGGATAACTTATGTAGGCCACATGGGGGAAAATGGCCCAAACACGAGTCGCTGTGCGTGCCCAACGTACCGAGGTCGCGCTGTACGAAAAGTGTGCTACCAACACCGGAAGTAAGCTTGCACTTGCAGTGGATCTGTTGCTGACGCATTGCCTTTGTGGAGACCGCGTGCAATGCAAGAGTCAAATGGCTGGCTGGCGCTCCTCTCCCCTTGCCGTTTCGGGTTTTTCGTTGTTTTTACTAACGAAAGCTTATCTCCCTTCAAGATCTCTCTGATGGCCACGCTATACAAGCTTACAGACAGGCGATAATGGGGTTGGGAAACCAGATTTTTTTCCGATATCGTGATACTTTTTTCGATATCGCGATATCGAAAATATCGCGATATCATGAAATGCGTTCGATATGATAATCGCCGGAAAGCGATATCGCGATATATCGAAATATCGAAATATCGAACAACCTTAGGTTGAGGTTGGGCTTGGGGTGTAGGTTGAGGTTGGGCTTGGGGTATAGGTTGAGGTTGGGCTTGGAGTTTAGGTTGAGGTTGGGCTTGGGGTGTAGGTTGAGGTTGGGTTTGGAGTTAGGTTGAGATTGGGTTGGAGTTTAGGTTGAGGTTGGGGTGTAGGTTGAGGTTGGGGTTGGAGTTTAGGTTGAGGTTGGGGTTGGAGTTTAGGTTGAGGTTGGGCTTGGGGTGTAGGTTGAGGTTGGGCTTGGAGTTTAGGTTGAGGTTGGGGTGTAGGTTGAGGTTGGGTTTGGAGTTAGGTTGAGGTTGGGTTTGGAGTTAGGTTGAGGTTGGGCTTGGGGTGTAGGTTAAGGTTGGGCT
Source organism: Luidia sarsii (assembly GCA_949987565.1). NCBI lineage: Eukaryota > Metazoa > Echinodermata > Asteroidea > Paxillosida > Luidiidae > Luidia > Luidia sarsii. Next base: position 20,407,704 of record OX465108.1, on the reverse strand, counting down.
TGGGGTGTAGGTTGAGGTTCGGCTTGGAGTTTAGGTTGAGGTTGGGGTTGGGGTGTAGGTTGAGGTTGGGGTTGGGGTGTAGGTTGAGGTTGGGTTTGGAGTTAGGTTGAGGTTGGGTTTGGAGTTAGGTTGAGGTTGGGCTTGGGGTGTAGGTTGAGGTTGGCCTTGGGGTGTAGGTTGAGGTTGGGCTTGGGGTGTAGGTTGAGGTTGGGCTTGGGGTGTAGGTTGAGGTTGGGCTTGGGGTGTAGGTTGAGGTTGGGCTTTGGGTGTAGGTTGAGGTTGGGCTTGGGCTTCAGGTTGAGGTTAGGCTTGGAGTTTAGATTAGGTTGAGGCTTGGAGTTTACAATGAGGTTGGCATTGGAGTAGAGGCTAGAGCCTGGGTTGCTGTTGGAGGAGAGATTGAGGAGAAGTTTTGGAGCCGAGTGAAAGCCAAACTCACCGTTATGGTCGCCTTAAACTTGTCGGCCGCTTGTCGGACGGGATCCGACCGGGCCGGGGGTTGGTGGTCGGGCCGGCCAGGGCCCGGGTTGGGCCGGGGGCGGGACTCTGACCGGGGTCGGGACTCGGGCCGAACGGGCGCCACGTCTATGGAAGGTGCTCTGGCGATGGGCTTGACGGTGGCCACGTTGGGGGAAGGCCGGGACGAGGACTTGGACGAAGAGGCAAAGGGCGGCGGCACAGGCGGAATGGAATTGACACTTGAGGAATGTTCTTTATGGTTTATACTTCTTAGATTCCTGCAATAAAGCAAAAAAATAAAAATAAAACAAAATCAAACAAAACCACAAATGATATACAGCCAAATTCGAGCTCGGGAATTAAAACAGAAAATGGGGCTGTAGAACTTTTAACAGCTTTGGAACCAAAAATGATTTTAGAATCTGAATTCAATCGACGCTTGAGGAATGTTCTTTATGGTAATTCAAATGGAATTGACAAATGAATGTTCTATAATGTGCACTAGGGTGGTAATGTTCAAACAGTGTAATTACCCAATTTAGTTCTGGAACTTCCAATGCATTGATGTTGTATAAAGTTACACAATGTTTGTTCATTTCACTGATTATTTTAACATTTTTTTTTTCAGTTGCCATGAAATACTGAAAATAGGAATATATTGTTTTCTTTTAAACAATTCATTTTAAATGAGGTTCATTCTAGTCATAAAACTAGACAGGGCAGATTAATCAGATGTTAATTAATAAACATTCACATACCAATAATTATATGTAATAATAGGTCTCTTTTTTTTTTTATTTGAATGTTTCCTTTTCATCTAAGTTCCTTTCATGTTTATAGATTGGTCTCACGGTTTCTGACTTTTTTCCCCAACATTTTTATGATTATTAACAATGATTGTTTTATCTTTCCCACAATAAATTAGCAGAATAAGCACAGAATTGTTTTCTTAAAATGGGCATTCCCATATCTCTTGCCACTTACTTTTTTAATAGTTTCCTATCTTCGTTGCTGTACAATGGCCAATCTTCCTGCACCTCACTGTAAAAGTGCTTATTTAACGTGTAGGCATTCTCCCTTGATAACGTTGCCACCTATGAAGAAAAAAAGCCAAAAAGAAAACAAAACAATTCTTCAAACACCGAGGAGATCACGTTAGCATCAAGTCGTGTCAATGGACTTTTCTTGGGGGAAGGTTTTACGGAGACAATGGTAAAATGAAATAACGCAGTGGCTATTGTTACGGAAGTCGTCCGTGTGGTTCCCTGACTTGATTGTATTTCGTCAGCATTGCAGGCTGGTTGAACCAGTCTATTAGTCTATCAGTCTGATAGTCTGGTTCCAAGAGCTAAACATCCTGACAAATACTGTTAAGTCAGGGAACCACACGGACGACTGCCGTAACAACAGCCACTGTGATGAAATAATGCATGGTCAAAATTTCAAGTTTGAGATACCAGTTTAACATAAAATCCCCCAAAAAATAATTAGAAAAATAATAATAAAAAAAATCAAGCCAATACATAAATCGGGGGGAAAAAATAAATAATAATTTTTAAAAATCTGGAAATTTCCGGAAGTTTTACATCCCTGTATAGTTCAGTAGTTAGACCAGCCCAGCCAATCTTGACACTTTTTAAGGACTTGTAAAGGTGCCCATACAATGCAGGTCCTGAGATAACATGATTCCCAAGGTCGGGGGGGGGGGGGGTTGTGGGGGGGGGGGGCTTGGCGGTTGTGGGCAGATCATCAGTCCTCACCTGGGAGAGGACGTTACTGAGTTGGTTCTTGTCCTTCATCACGACTCTGTCCTTCTGCAATCTCAGGATGAGTTCTGGTTTCTTGTAGGGTCTCAACGCCAGGAGATGAATGACGCGATCCCTGGGGAAACAGGTCATTCAAAGGAGGGGGGGGGGGAGCATTACAAAGAAGCACAGTTGAGTCATCTCGTTGATTTTGAAGAAAACAAACCAGTCCCGACGTACATATACATGGTTTGGCCCTTGACCACTTTTGTTGGGAACCGGTGTGAACGGTGTCACCGAGTCATTACTAAAAACATGTAGAAGCAAACAAAAGAAGAAAAAAAACACCACCTACTCATTTCTAGGAAGTAAACAGAACAACAAAGAAAAAAACCTTGTCATTTACAAAGACGTAAACAAAACCAATAATTAAAGACAACCTATTTACAAACCTGAAATAGTGTACTGATATTCTGCCTTAGAAAGTTCCTGCTATGATGGAAACCTCAGTCACTTTCAACGATTTTGCTTTTTGGTCATTCAATATCAGTTGTTTCTGACAAGTTTGTGTTACCTGACTGGTGAGTAGTGTTCCCATCCAAGCAAAGATATTTTAGCAATGGAAAGGTTCCACTTGCTCAGCGAAACCCATGGTTCAGGCCCTGCCAAGTTATCTGTCCTCAATCCACCTACTTGGGATAAAAAAAAATCCACAAGTTAAAAATCGGCAAATTTTCGGCGTCCATCTCACCTGTAGGACTTATTGGGTGCGGCAGGTTTGCTAGTCGGAGCCCCTTTAGCTGCAACGTGCGCTATCCTATGCGCGGGAGCCGGGGCACCGTTACTCCTGCTTATTGCACTGGCAGAGGTGTTGGTGGAGGCAGATGAGGCGGAGGCAGAGGCAGATGAGGCGGAGGCGGAGGCAGAGGAGGGCCTGCTGTGGTTGGCCTGGTGGTGACCGGGCACGCGGTGCAACGGCTGGCCAGACCTCTTGGTGATCTTCTTGATCTTCCGGCTCGCTTTCACCTCCTTCTGGCTTATCTCCTTTGTGCTGGGATAGAAAAAAAAAAAAAAAAGAAGAAGCAAAGAACAAATTGAGAAAACAGTAGAGGCAAACCAAACTTGGTCAAGGGTGTACATGTACATGTAGCCAACCGTTCCCATACGTCTAAGACACTGCCGAGAGGGACTTGGACAAGTCTAGTGAATCACTGATTAGGGCCTGACCACCACCCCCTCCCCCAAAGCCCGGCCTGGGCTTTGACTCGAGGTTCGTCTCTTGTCACCCAAAAGCTGGCTTCATTGGTCAGGGTTCTTTGTTGAGGTTGGAGCTTGGGGAGTCTTCTCTCAAACAAAGAATGATCACCAAAAGGTGACCAAAGGCTCTCTGCTTTGAAATGCCTTTTAAAGAGGGATGGAAGGAACACCGGTTGAAGTTAAAGCCAGGTTTTGGGAAAAAGGCCCAAGACTTTCGGCACAGTCTCTCCAGCTACCTCCCCTCTCCCCCTCAGTCCACTGGAAGTAGCATAGGCTTAGCATTAGCCTCAGCCTGTGCTGTTTACAAATTGAACGAGGACAGTTTGTTAAAGATCGACTGAATTCACAGTCAACAACTACTTCAAATCTTCACCTCATGATGCAGCTCTGCTGTGGGAGGAAAAAACTCAAGGAGCCAAGGCTTTTTTTGGGGGGCTGGGGGTGAATGTGAAGTTCAGAATATGTACGTGTGATAGGACCTGTAATGGCCAATGGGCTGACATGAGTACAGTGCGACATTAACTGTTTGACGTCAACAATTCTCAGTTGACGTCCGTTTTTTTTTTGGGGGGGGGGGCTTTTTTTATCGCATCCGTAAGCATACAGCTTGGTGAATCAGCTTCGGTGAAAAAAAAAAAAAAAACTTGGCTGATAACTCACTGATTCCCAGGGCAACAGCTGAGATATTAAACAGACAATTGGACAATAGCCAAAGAAATGGAGAGAAGGGAAGTTGCCCAAATATGGCCATTCCTTGCAGGCGTCTTCTCCGACGTCTTAAAATTTCTTAAACAGCTCAGTGGGCCCACTATGTCATTCCCGCTGCCCAAAAATAAAATTCTGGGTTGGGAACAAATGCAAAGACCTGCGAACATTTCCCTTCTTAAATTTGTGTTAATTTGTGCCAAAGAAAAAGAAAAAACCTGCGAGTGAATGTACATTTGATAGGGGGTGTCTGGCCATTTGATCTGAGGGTTGTCATCGAGTGGCGGTGAAGTTTCCTCTCAACAAAAGACTCCCAACAATAAGAAAACGTGGCCTTTCAGGCAAATATAGAAAGGTAAAAAAAAATAAGGTTGTTTGTGTTCTTCACCTGAATGTGGTCTACATACCGAGAGGGGCAGGGGCACTTCCTTATCGGGCTCTGAACTGTATCTTTTTTTTTTAACTTAAAGGCCCACTACAACATTGGGAAGATCGGAAAACATCAATGTCCACAGATTTCCTTCTAATTTACACAGTTTGTAGATGGTCATGATAGAATCCTCATGTTGAAATCTTACGGTCTGGGATGCTGTACTTCCCAAAAAACCTCATTCAAACATCGACAAATAGTTTATTACTCGCAAGTCATAATCTTTTTCTTACACTACAGAATGGTTCAGAAAACCTTGACGGTTTTTTACCTTTTCCTACTTTCTCAGCAGATCACCATTTGAGCTAAAACCTTCGCAGGATTGCTTTTGGGGAATGTTTAATGGTTAATGACACAAACTGTGGCAATCTTTTGACATTTACCAATGTTGTATTGGGCCTTTAACACAAAAACTGTTGCAAACTGCTCACTGACTAAAATAAACTGCAATACGTACATCTCAAAAGTTAGAGGGCCTGACGTTTCAAACGCAGGAGGACCTTTTCTCAAAGGCAAAGGTTGTATTTTTTGTGTCAAATACGGCGCTGTACTGCTACGGACTTTGATATCAGTTTGATATCAGCCACCTGCTTTGTACGTGCACTAAGACAGCGAGGATTTGGGCGTGGTTTGATGGATTTTCGGGAGGCTTTTAGTGGATTTGGCAGGATTTATGCAGGCTCTGGATGACTGGACAACTTGCCAACACACACAAAAAGGAATCCACTCGGCTAGGTCAGGACTGTAACATTCTGATACGACCGACCCTTGTTTAAGGATTGGGACATCCTCCCTCCACTGCGGTCTACTATTTGCTGACTGCTTGTATGCAATATTGACATTGATTTTTTTTTTAAAGTCCGCTTTTTCATGCGCGCTCGTGCTTCTGTTGCCCACAGCGACAATCAGAAAAGCCCCGCCCTCATTCCTCTGTCTCCGACTCACCTGATTTTCTTCATCTCTTCATCGGCAAGTTTCATTTTCTCCTGTGTGGTTTGGTAGACCTCATCTGTGGCCGAGATGTGTACCTTGGTCTGGATTTGGCTGATTGAGTCCAGATGGGCAACTCCCTTGCTGCAAAACACGGGGGGGAAAAAATACCCAAAAACTTATGCAAACTGCATTTTACTGTTTGTCAAAAGTTAGAGGGCCCGAGGTTTCGATCCTAGCAGGACCATTTCCAGAGGTCCTGCATTTTAAAGAGAATAAAATATACAAGTTAATTTGAAAAAAATAGCAGCGATAACCATCCCATGTATCCCTGGAGATTTGCAGTGCTATCTCTGGGATCACGCCCCCGTTTTTTTTTATTCAGATGCAAACAACCGATTGCTGTAAACTGGGCTACAGCAGTTCGCGGATCACACAAAGTGGATGCAGCTTTTTCAAATTAGGTCATATACAGAGAGTCGGTTGTTAGTTTGCAAATTTTGTTTGTACATGTACTTATATATTTCTCCAACGTTACTGATGGTTTCAAGGTGGAAGTCCAAATTTTCCACCGATGCGTCCACAATGAAGTATCCAAAAGCATCTAGACACGTCCTGGTTTGGACAATACAAATGGAAGACTCAGAGAGTGACTGAAGGTCCGAAGCATGTTGTAAAAAAGTGCCGATGAACCAAACACAAACCCACAGTTCTGTGAGGCCATTTGGAATCGCAATTCAAAACCCGTTTTGTTTTTGCCACATCGCAATTCAAAACCCGTTTTGTTTTTGCCACAGAGGCCATAAAATCGCAAGCCAATTGTGGTTAATAGCGGTTGCGGTCAAATGGTGGGGTGTGTCCTTGAGGGTGGCCCATGCAGGGAGACATATAAACAAGCACGGCACTTCCTGTCAGTCAGAGCGCGATCGGTGCATTGTGGGATTAAAGAACCCAGTGTGATTCAGCAGAGCATTCCCACGCACATAGCGTCGCAAATAAATGCAATTATTTGGAAAAGTCTCACTAATAGTGGAGACCGAATCGCGATTCAAGTCCCATTAATAATCGCGTTTATTGTGTCCACACACACACAAAAAGTGGAGCTTGAATCGCGATTCAAATCGTGATTATTTGGAACAGCGAAAACTGCGCTGGGGACAGGAAAGTGGCAGGAGTTTTACAACCCCCCCCATCCCCCCCACGGGCCTCAGAACCTCTGTGGGACGACAGAGCCAAGGAGGGAAGGAAGGGGTGGGGGAACCGAGCCAGTCCTCACCTGTTTCTGAACTGCTGGATGCACTCGTAGCTGCTGCCCGACGGCATGGGCAAGGGCTGCACAGTGAACTTGAAGTCTTGGAAGCCATCACCGCTGCTGTCACCACTTTCTCTCACTGGAAATGTGATTATCTACGGGGGGGAAAGAGCCCGGAAGGGAGGAAGGGGGAGAGATGGAGTGAGCGAGAGACAAGGAGAGGGGGGAGGGGGGGGAGGAATAATGATGTATTGCTATGGGGTTTGCTGTCCGTTCAGCTGGTCTGGACTCTGGAGCAGGGCCTAGAGAGTGGAAATTGGAGTGTGTCTGAGTTTGTAACCAGCTGCTTGTACTGAGCATGTAAAGGTCCATGTGCTTAAGTGTGTAACCACACAGCAAAAGTTAAAGAGGAAACTCAACTACATACTATGATCATAACTTTATTGTATACATGTACATGTACACTGTCCAGCACACAATCTACATGTACAAGTACGATCACAGTTCAAGAACAGTGTACAGGTACATGTACATGTTCACATGCTGTAAAGTGTACTACTGTACAAGTACATGTACTGTACATGTACATGTAGTATGTTCAATATGTTCAAAGAACGCTAAAAACAATTACATGTACTAGGGCCTACCGGTACACATGTATGTATTTCTGGAAATTGACCACAGAATGACTAAAGAACACTGTTTTCACTGCTACAGTACAAAGGTGCACAGTGTGTAAGTACATGTACATGTACTCAGCTACCGGTACTCTACGTATGATGGGCATGTACATGTACTGTAGTACAATTGTACATATTGTACAATTGTACTGTGTACAAACTGTACAGTACATGTACATGCACACTGTGTACCAGTACACGTACATGTGTACAGTACATGTACATGTACATGTACAGTACATGCAGTGTTCAGTACACACACAGTGTACACTAACCATGTGTGTGCACCACTGTACACGATGGTCACTGCACCTCATGTCAAGCAATCCCTGCCACCATTATCACATTTCCTGTGTCAAATCTTTCAATGTTTTTTTTTTTTTCCCCTCTCTGAACAGTTTTTCATATCTAGTGGCTGGAGAGTGAATGCATAAAACAGGAATGAACTGAACAAGAGGGACTCAGGAATTGTGAAAGCACTGTGCATAAACAAGTATGATGTACATACGTGTACATGTAGGTACTTATGTACATGTAGTCATAGAGTCACTACTGTGCACGATAATTGCTTGATTTATTGACTGATTTCATTTTCCGGGATATGTACTTGTACACTTTACATTGTACAAGTCACAGCACTGCAGTACTGCACACAGATAATAATGATAATTTACTTAATTTAGTAACAGAAGGAAACAGAAACTTAAAACTGCATCACATCTCTCAACAAAGAAGAATGAACTGTGTGTAGGCAGTGACCAGCAGAGCTGCGACCTATATCAATATTCTGTAGTACACATTACACTTACCGGTATGTTATTATTATTACTATTATTATTTATTCAGCCATCATAAACATACATGTAGTACACAAATACAGTCTTCAAATTTAGTGGGCCTGACGTTTCGATCCTAGCAGGACCTTTCTCAAAGGCAATATATCACGCAACTTGAGGCAGTCCGTTCTGGGTAAAAACTATGGAGGCTCCTATAGGGCGTCTCGCTTATATAATTTTATTTTTTATTTGTTTTATTATTATTTAAAGGTCAACTGCAATGCATTTTGGAATTCGTTTTTATTATTTCAAATAATACTATGGTGTCAGTAAAATACATCCATGCATTTTTTCCGAATTTTAAACTATGGGAAAGAGTGAAAAAAAATATTCAAGTTTGGAAGGGGGAGCAGCCACGCCCCTGTGGAGGCTGTCCTTGGTGACGTCAGCGGATGAAGACTCGGTCCATTACTCTTGTCGGGGAACTATTGTATTGTACGTTCGTAACTTCGTATATACCAGTAGTCAGTGCTTGTTTTTCAAGAGAACCAATTTCGGGAGTAAATATCGACAAACCATGTGACACGCCAGCCAGATTCATTGTTGAAGATTGCAGCAGTGGAATAACCATGCATTTATTCCCTGACGATCCTAGAATAAGCCGCATTTTGACGTCATAAATCACGCTGACACGACCGAAATAATCCGACCCGTCAAATCGTGCAGTGCAGTGTCCATTTCGAAGCTTGTTTTCACGGAGACCATCCGGGCTCATACGTGTATGGTTTGGCAACGTGCTCCCGTCTGTGGCCATAGGAAAACTATTTTCAGGATCTCTATCCTTGTTATCGACTTAGAATTCATATGAATCCGAAGAAAAAGCGAGTTGAAAGACGTCTCGGGCAACAAAATTGTCAGGTTTTTCTCGCCGAGAAAAAAACTGGTGCCACGCTAAAAAAACCTGCATTATCTACTGAATGCGTCAGGGAACCTCTCCGACTGTCTAAGTGCATACGGCTTTCGCGGGGAGAGAAAAAAAAATCTGCGTTCATCCGGTGACGTAAAGAACAGCGCCCTCAATAACTACGAGCATAATTTTAATTAATTAAAAAAGGCTTCTAAAGTTCTAATAAGCCTGAAACACAAAATTTATGTTTGATCTGGAATTACAATGTACCAATGAACATATTTAATGCCAAATCAGGATTTTCTAGTTTTTGGACTTCACCTTTAAAGACAAAAAGTAACATGACCCAATATGCTTTTATAAAAAATGACAAAAAATAAAAGGGCAGCTAGATAAAGTACCAAGAAGGAGGAAATGTGTCTCTGGAGTGACATTGGGAAAGGTCACTCATAACTGAAGAAGTACAATGTAACTTACATGTACTAGTGAGAAAGAGGATTGTGGAGTTTTTTTAAACATCACAAAAGACATCAACCAGACCAATACGTTTTAAGCATAAATTATGAATGATTTGAGGAAAGTGTTAGAAGCAGTGTCGAAAAAAAACCCACCAAAAAACATACAGGGAAGAATTTTACAGTGCCACACAGCATTTTGATTTATTTTAACTTATAAGAATTTATTTTGCGTTTGGCTGCACTTGGACACCTTACTAAACACCACCATCGAAAATAGGTGACGATGCTTATTGCGCGGTGCGCCGCGGACGTCAACAAAACCGGGTAATCTTACGGAAGTGACAGGCTTGATCAACCTTCTCTATGATTATTCTAAAGCCGCGTCCGCACTGGACTTAAAATGGGTAAACTAACCGAGCAAATGGGTAAATTGACCATTTTAAGTCCAGTGCGGACAGCCAGAAAGTTTTCCTCCCAGGTACATGTAACTTACCCGACTCCAGTGGGTAGTTTAACCGACCAACTTCTGCCCGGTTAAATTGACCAGGTCAGTTTAACCGAGCCGAAAAGTCCAATCCGGACACGACGTCTCGGTAAACGACTTGGTAAAAAACCACATCCGGCGCCCCGCATTGCCAGAGGCCCTAAATACCACGTGACGTGCCATGGTCCCAATACAACAATGTTGTTTACTTTTCGAGCAGGGTCGACGTGTCGTAGTTTTATGGTATTTACATCCGGTGAAAGGTCACCACCATAGCGCCCTCTTGCGTTTATACGCGCCAGTCGGTTAGTTTTACTGCGTCGTCTCGGTTAGTTTACCCGAGTCGAAAGTCCAAGTGCGGACGCCGGGAAGATTTACCCATTGGAATGTTACCCACGGGCTCGGTAAAAAATAAGTCCAGTGCGGACGCGGCTTGCTAGTCTGTGGTGTGGACAAAGTGACTGAGAGCTCTTTTAGTGTGATACTTTCATCCACATTGGTCAGCTTGAAGAAAAGTCCTTATATCGTCGAAAACCGGTAACTGGAGGCTACATGTACTGTACATGCTCACGCATGACTTCACGCACATTAGTACAAAAAAATTGGGAATTTGGGAATGATTACAGAAATGGGAATGATTACGCTGTACTTGCACAAATGTTTAACTGTTTGTACTCAAAAGATAATCCCTGATTGGAGTATATTTCTACAATGACTTTTAATTTGCAAGTTTCACCAATTATGTCATCCACAGTCTGTCACTGCCAATAGAATGTCTTCTCAGTCATAAACCAGAATAATAATAATAATAATAATTAGATTGCCAAAATAGAAAGGAAAAGACCCTTATCAACACGCGGGATGTGTCATTTCAACGCTGCAAAGTTCTTAATTCAATCATTCCCCATTGGGAGACAAGGGATGACGAGCCTTGACAGAGAGCTACACAAGTAGAACACTGCCAACTCTCGCTGGCAGTCCCTCCCTGACTGTCTGTACGCTAACTCTACATTCCCCCGCACAGGTTAACGACGGACGACCCACTGACTGAGTCATCCTGCAAAGCGTGTCATATCCCCTGACCATGGTTCCAACAATGGGCAGTTTCGTGTAAACACTCAAGACAGTGTTTCCCCCTGCATTTTTACACTGCTTTGATGGCCATCTCAGGTGTTTGTCTCTAAACTGGCCACATGGGGGGGGGGAGGGGAAGGGGTTCAAAGTCAGATTAGCAAGATGAACCCCAAATCATGCCCAAAACAAAAGCACTTCAGCATACATACATGTATAAAGACATGCAAAGATGATTTCTCCTGGCAAAAAAAACAAACATCTTCTCTGATCCTGTGATCCACTGGCTTGTTAACATTCTTGTTATTATTAAAACAAGGGACTGGCTTCAGGTTTCATTGGCTTGGGAGTTACATGTACTTCCCAATAGAGCAGTTTCCACTACTGTCCAAATAATCGCAATTTGTGTCGCGATTCAAAAAATAATTTTCGGGGGCTCACTTTCACACAGGATAAAAAATCGCGACAGAGAAAAGACAAACCGCACACCAATTGTGGTTAGCAGTTGTGGTCAAATGGTGGGTGTGTCCTTGAGGGTGACCCATACAGGGAGACATAAACATGCACAGCACTTCCTGTCAGTCAGTGCCTCTCAGAGCCCCAGCGGCGCAATGTGGCCTTGTGGGATTACCGGTAAAAAAAAAAAACCCGGTGCGATTCAGCAAAGCGTTCCCACACACATCGCATCGCAAATAAATGTGATTATGATACTGGTATTTGGAAAAGTCTTGTTAATGTTGGAGTCTGAATCGCGATTCAAATCCCAACCCACTAATAAATTTTGTTTGTTGTATCAACACACATAAAAAAAAGTCCAGTTTGGATCGCGATTGAAATCCCGATCCAAGATACAGTGTTTATTTGGGACAGTGGAAACGGCCCTAATGTGTACACATGCCCTAATCAGTACATGTACATGTACAAGTGCAAGTACATGTACATGTACCGGTACATGTACATGTAAGTATAAATCAGTAATAGTACATGTACATGTATTGTATGAGAACGTACTGTATGTATGAGCATGTTCATGCACACACATTTCCATAAATCAATGGGCCATACACATACATGTTGTACATTGTTTACACAATAAGCAAGGCAGCTGGTGTCCTGTACTGGCAACACGCTTCCAGAGACGGATTTCTGTTCCGTTTTATGGAAGCAAGGGTGTACATGTACATGTACATGTACATGTAAAATGTACGTATGTACATGTACATGTACATGTACTGTGTACTTGAGTTCCTTTCCACGCGTACGAGTACAATTTAACATTACTCGGCTAAGTGTAACCATTAGCAAGAGTACAAGTTGAGTGTGAATGTACATGTAGTTCACACGTAACAGGACCAACAGATTATAACATACATGTACATGTACATGTACATGTAGTATAAATGCCAAGAATTGCATCTTGGGAGTACAGCTGTAAAGTGCATCTACAATGGTCATTAGAGTGCTAGAACATGTACAAATGTGACCCGGCACAGCATAATGAGGAATAACCCCACTTTTGAGATTTTGAGGTTTACTAATGATGTGAAAGAGTATACCATTAGCTTTCAAATACAGTGTAATATCAAAATATAATATCCTCTAATACTTAAAATCTCCGGAAAAAAAATATAAAAAAATGGTTTTGTAATCGAATTGTGGAAATACTTTAACTTCAGGCGTTGTTTACTCAAAAAGTGTTTTGGTGGGATATTCCTCATGTCGTTGTGTCGGGTCACAAATACTTGTACATGTACGAATGTACTGTACAGGTGTATGTTGTAATTCACCATGTTCAGCTTTGGATGCCACTTTTGAGTGAATTCAATGTGTAACGCAGACATGTACATGGACACTGTACAATATTTAACACTACAAAGCAGTTTTGGGGGATACATTTTGCACTGACAGATGAACAGTTTGAGCCTTTGGGGTTTTTGTGACGTCTACGAAAATGTCGCTTTCTCAAGTCTCAACAAATAGAGAATGCAAGAAAGCTTGTCCAGCGACAGTTGACAAAATTTAAGCTGAAAAGTTAGGACGCCTGACGTTTCGATCCTAGCAGGACATTTCTCAAAGGCAAAGGCCAAATTTAATGTGTACTGTACATGTGTAGCCTGCATTACAATTCATGTATAATTGGCCTGGAGACCTGTTCATATAGTATACTGGTAAGTGGACATGAAGGATATTAAATGCACTGAGTTCAGCGTAATAATATCTCTGCCTCCTCCTCCTCCACCTTCAACGATAAAACTCTCATAGTTCCTCGGGGGGTAAACAAGAATGTGCAGAAATCTGACCCACCACCCCTGCTCCACCCCTCCCCTACTCCCGAACAGCTGATCAACATACAAAGGAGGATAGATTATGAAATCTGCAAATGGATGCATGCACAGTACTGTAGGTACAGTACATGTAAGGCTGCCATGTGCTTTCCACAGGGCACAGGCATGCACATTGTACATGTACATGTACATCATGTGCAAACCCAGATACATTTTAACTCGGGACTGGTGGTCGATGACTGATAATGTGTCATGCATAAACATTGTTATTCGCGTTCAGGGGCCAGTCCCACCGAGCAGTCTTTTAAAAGCGTCCGACATTCAAAATAATGCTTGAGCAGGAAAAGGCTCGAGCAGGAAAAGGCCTCGCTTGATCAGCTTTGCGGCCGCTCGTCCGCTTCTCATTCCATGAAACTCTCATCCGATAACAGATTCAAAGTGAGAAACGCTCGCTTGGAAGTTGAAACTCTTGCTTGGGGATCCGGTTGGGAAAAAGGTTCACTGTAGTCTGACTTTTCCTGCTGCGCATTATCTTCAGATTTTGTGACACCATGGTGACACTGGGCCACATACTGACTCACAAGACTGTGAGTAAGTGGACGGGGGTTGGGAGTCACAAGACAGGGAATTAATGGTACCACAATGTTCCCCCAGTCTTATTGTCAGAGGCCTGAGCAATTCAAGTCATAAGGTGTTCCTCCATTCTTCAAACACTTTGGCCGAGTCAATTTGTTTTCCCTTTAGGGATGAGAAATTCTTATCCCGTTTCCCTAAATCATATCAAAATGCACAGAAGTACCATATTACAGTATGTACACAATGTAGAGTCAATACACGTGTACTGACATGTACATTTATCACAATATAATATACCACATACTGTAGATAAACAAATTTAATATTTGACAGTTGACGGGGCGTACACATACTGTACATACATGTACATAACTTACTTACCCCCTTTTTTCCTTTGAAAACAATAGTTGGTGTCTTACGGAAGTGGGCCTGTGATCAAAGAGAAGAAAGTATCATACTGTCATTAATGCGTGTACATGATTATAGTACAGGTACAGCACACTCAGGATATCAGTTCTGTGTCACAGGTCAAACTTGTCATGAATTATTTTCATATATATGCAAACCACAACATCACAAAACATGTATGCCAAACTGGAAGTTGGTGAGGTACATGTAAGTCACCAGATCAGGGTCATCAAGTTTAGTGGGTTAACTTTACATATACAATTGTACATACTGTACACTTACATAGCAGACCTGTCAGTGTCAGTGTCACAATAGGGTACCGGTAGTTCCCACTACAAAGATAATCGCGATTTGAATCGCAATTAAAAAAAAATTGTTTGGTCGCATCCCCACATGCCCCAAAATTGCATCGCAAATAATCGTGAGCCGATTGCGGTAATAGCTACACTGTACAACTGTATGTGGTCGCACTGCGCATGTGGCATTCCTGAAAGATAAACAAACCCTGTGCTGCACTTCCTGGCAGTAAGCTGCTGGCAGGAAATGACATGCGCGCGCAATGCATCGGGGGATAAAGAAAAAAAAGCAGTAAGATTTGAGCGAAGCGTTCCCACACACACCGCGTTGCAAATAAATGCAATTATTTAAAAAAGTCTCTCTCTTAGTGGAGTCCGAATCGCGATTCAAATCCCACTAATAATCATGTTTATTGTGTCCCCACATGAAAAAAAAGGTGGAGTATGAAACGCGATTCAAATCACGATCCAAATAATCGTGTTTATTTGGTGTAGTGGGAACGGCCCTTAGGAGTGTTTACATGTAGAACAATTTCTTAGAAGCTTAGACCACACACAGCATTAGTTATTTCCGAGAAGGTTCAATCACATATCAGAGACTGGCCAACCCCCTCTCCCTATATCCTTTTCCAGGAAGCCCTAAGGGCAGCTGAACAGTCTTTAGAATGGTGCTTGTCGTTATGTACCGGTTTGTGTACATACCGTACATGTATGGTACTGTACAATGCAATGAGTTTGAAAGAGTGGGAGGGGGGGGGATCAAAGACTCATATCGCCGTCCACATGATGAAATCCAGTCATGAATGTCATGAATGTGGGTTGCTGTTTTTTTTGTCTTCAAAATTTCCAGAACACATTCAGAGGAAATTGGGCCCGAAGGTACAGTAGCAGCAACTTGGATTCCTACATTGTGCGTGTATGTTCTCAAGGAGTATTCCAACTTCACTCTTGCACAAATACATGTATGACTTTTGAATTGTGATTCCAATCTTGAGAAGATACAAGTACGGTACATGTACGAGTTGACGTACATGTATGAAATGATGTATGAAATACGAGAATGTGCACGTCAATGCCATTTTCCAACTCAGTTGACCCCTTTTGTTTTAGCTGCATGTACGGTACCCTAAATTGAAGATGAATATTATTTTTTTTTACCTTTCTAAACCACTGTACGTGTACATGTACATGCATAATGTAGCATATTCAATCAGTTTACTTCCCTATCTTACACACACATTATGGCACATCGTTTTATAATATAACAGCTTAATGTACACTACATGTACATGTACATGTACGTTGTACTATCTACAACGTATGTGTACACATGGGCCCTTTTCCAAAACCCGGCTTAGGCTCAGGCTTCGGCTTTGTCTTTCTTTCTTTTGTCCGTTTGAAAGTACAAGGCTGAAAATGGGAGGCTTTTGGCTTCGTTTCAGAATATAATACTGCGTTTTGAAAAAAGAATCCAAAGCTTCAACTTCAGCAAAGAACTCCAACCAGTGTATCCAGCTTTCGGATAACAGAGACGAAGCCGGGGCCGAAGCCTAAGCCGGGCTTTGGAAAAGGGCCATGTACAGCGTCTATGTCCAAATGTAGCTCACTAATTCACTACCGAATTCCGGTTTCAAAAAGATGACCGAGACTGAAACTAACCCCAATCCAAGCTCTTCACGGTTACCATCGTTACACCTAAGTAATTTGACTAGATTTCCCCCCTTCTTTTTCCCTATTCCTGTAGGTGCTTTAGACAGCACAGCTGCGTGTAAACACTGGATCCCTTCCAGAGGGTGGCTATTCTATCCCCCGCCTCTCCTCTCTGAGGGCATACGAGGCCGTTGACCATTTGCCGAGGCCGCAGTTCAGTCAAGATGGTTAACAATCGAAACCTCCTCCCCCCCCCTTCCCTCTTCTTTCTCCAAACCCGCACCACCCTTTGCACATCCTCGCAAAATGAGCCAGTTGTCCAGTAGCTCAGTATCTGGTTTCAGAATCTCGGCCTAGTTTTCAATTACCAGGCGTGCATATCGGTGCCCAGAATCGACGATTTCATTGAAGGGGGAGGGGGGGGGTAG
Source organism: Luidia sarsii (assembly GCA_949987565.1). Taxonomy (NCBI): domain Eukaryota; kingdom Metazoa; phylum Echinodermata; class Asteroidea; order Paxillosida; family Luidiidae; genus Luidia; species Luidia sarsii. The sequence continues at coordinate 20,390,907 of OX465108.1, read as the reverse complement.
AGACCGTACTCAATCACTTACATGTAAATACGAGATGGAATTGCGTATCGTCAATGCACAAGAGCTGAAGGGATTTTCCAGGGTCTTTTTCTTCTTTTTTAATTCAAAGATCAAAAGAGGTAACAAAGACTGAATATCCCTCCCAGGGGACAATCACAAAAGAGACCCAAATTGGATCAAGACATGGCAACAGTAGATTCCACGCAACTAGAGTAACCTGAGATGATCAAATGATAATTTTTTTTTTCCCTCAAAGCAGTAATTACATATAGACCAAAATTTAAACATCTCCAAATTTAATTCTAAAAAGTTTTCTGATACTACTGTTTCTACAGTACATGCACTGTGTATGGTTGATGCAATGGATGACTTTTGAATACATTGAAATTTATGAAATGTTATGGGGATCATCATCATTCATCATACATACCATACTGCAATAATTTATGAGCCTACTGTACATCATGTACATGTACTGTACATGCACAGGTACAGTAGCGTACATGTATTATTACCACATCACTGGACCGTGTCTTCAACGATGAGTACAATTTTTGTGAATGAAGAATGCTCTACGTACATGTATGCCGTATTGCCGTATGGTGTACAAATCCTTTTCCTGAGGAATAAAAATTTTTCACTTTCACAGAATCATTCTGCTAGGATCAAAACGTCAGGCCCTCCTAATTTTTGTACATGTACATGTACTGTAAGAACCTACACGTACATGTACATGTAGTCATGTAATTGTACAGTACATGAACAAAAAGTCTGGTCCTATTCCTACATGTACAGTATATTAAGTACTGCATCATGTACAAATGTTTATACCGGTATGTACACACATGTAGATTTACACTGTACAACGGTTCACTACATGTAATGTACATGTACATGTGTACATGTATGAGTTGTACATGTACATGTATGTGGTTTGTATCAATGGATACATCAAATACATGTACATGTACACATACATGTACATGTATTATGTACTGGTATTTATATTATTTGTATGTGTACAGTGTACATGGTACTGTACCGGTACATGTAACCAGGGTTCTACGGACTTCTACCAAAATGTCCTTACTTTGACATGAAGAAAGAAATACATATGTGTAAATAGTCTGTTTACTGAAAACTCAGGTTTGCCCCCAGGTTGTTGAGTGTGAAGCCCCTAACCGACAGTGTGGGGTCTTAGAACTACATGTAAAAAACTGTACAGTACATGTACATTAAGATGCTCTGTTGTGCTTTTTTTTAGCCTTTTCAGTGTGATTCAAGTCGCGATCCAAATACAGTAATCACATTTGGGAACAGCCCTATTGATAATGTATGGCCTAGATACAGTTACAGTGAAGGCTAAGTACAGTATAAATACCCAACAGGCCAACAGTGTGATGGCATCAAATATCTACCACTTCCTGGAATATGTGCACATGGCTACATGCACATGTACACGTACACAGTACTGTACGTGTAGGCCGATGTGGTCTACCCGGTACTCAATGTCGGTGTAAATGTACTGTACATGTACATACATGTACACAATGTACTGTACTTGTACATGTACACACACTACATGTACATGTACTGTACATTGTACATGTACATGTACAGTAGGTGCTATACATGTAGATGTATACATGTACATGTACAGGTGTACATGCTGTACAGTGTACATGTACACTACATGTACATGTACACTACATGTACATGTGTACCGGTACATGTGCACTGTACACAATTAGTGTCCTCCAGATACATGGAGGATCTGACAGGAAAGATGGAATATGTGTACATACTCCGGTACATGTAATTATGTATACATGTCCCATTTTCGAAATGTTCACCAGGCATAATTATTTGAAAGTATTTGAAGCCTTTGTGCCATTCTGGGTGGGTCTGATAAGACTTTTCCTGATCCAATGAGTGACAGTACAGTACATTGTACATGTACAGTACACATGTACATGTTTACTACATACATCGTTTACTTGATAATTTTAACCGGTAATTGAAAAATTTGAAAGATTGAAAAAATTAAAATAAATTAAAGGGAAAAACTGACTTGGAACTTTTAAACAATTTTTCACAATTGCTTTTTAATTGCTTTGTTTTTAATCGTACTATACTGTACTGTAATCGTACTGTACTGTAATCGTACTGTACTGTACTGGTACTGTACTGTATGTATGTATTACACTTCTTCCAACACAAACCAAATCACTTTATTTTTGCCAATTTTCATTGTTCATCTGCAGTTCAATTCATCTTTTTAATCCTTCAGCTACATGTAAATGGTAATTTTGAATGTAATGAATTGTTTCACAATTGCTTTTTAATTGTTTTTTTTTTAATCACTCTGGTACATGAACTATGTACATGTATGTATTACACTTCTTCCACCACAAACCAAATCACTTTATTTTTGCCAATTTTCATTGTTCATTTGCAGTTTAATTAATCTTTTTAATCCTTCAGCTAAACGGTAATTTTGAATGTAATGAAATTACTATTCTTAGCATGTTAAAATTTCTACCGACTGGTATAAAGTAGGTGGTATTTAACATAATGTACAGTACTTCTCGTGATGAATGTCAATTTGTTGGTTTTATCATAATATCAATATATGGTAAAATCCCGCCCGAGCTGCCTGAAATATTTTCAGTGCTTAATACGTTGTGCAGGGCAAACCTTCATAAATTGAATTAAGGTAAATGAGATGTCTATCAACAACTATCATAATGTGGTTTACATTTTATTGTGGTTTTATTGAGTTTTGTCATTCTTCTTTAGCCAATGGAAGACAATCATCTGTTTTTATGTGAGCAATAAAGAATTCTTATCTAAGCTATTAAATGTAATCTGTACATTGACTTCATGTACTGTAGTCATGTGCATGATCCATCACCTACATTTGTACACTGTACATGTACTGTACACTCACACCATGATCTTCCATATGCTACTGTGCCTGTAAAAAGTGGTATAAAGCATGTTGTGCAGTCAACTCAAAGCAAGCTGTTGGTAAGCATCACCACTTAGTTGCTCCACTGGACTTATTTTGGTCAAAGTAACCAAGACTATGGTTAATTTTCCCATTTAAGTCCAGTGGAAACGGCCCAGTTAAATTTCCTCTCGGTTACTTTAACCGAGCCGAATGGTGACTTTTACCGGCCAACCTCTGCCCAGTAAAAGTGACTTGGAGGTAAGTTTAACCGGGCCAATTAGTCGAGTGGAAACGCACCACTTGGTAAAACGCGGCTCGGCGTACATGCACTGTGCACAAATAATTTTTGCCAGCTCGGTTATTTTAAACATCCTCTCGGTTAAATTGACCGACTCAAAAGTCCAAGTGGGAACGACGGTCAAATTTGACCATTGGAAATTTAACCATCGTCTCAGTTAAATTTTAGTCCAGTGGAAACGCTGTACTGTACACTACATATATATACTGTAAACAACAGACCTACTCAAGTCACTGGTACCCCGCATATGGATGTCACATGAACTTGAGATTCCGGGCATACCAGTACCAGTGGCCCAAATTCCTATCTACGACAGGTACTACTAGTAATCTATGTGAAGGGGGTATGTGCCTTGCATGGTGCATATTTTGATAACGCAGCTTGGGAAAAACAATTGGCATGCACAAACATGCTCCACCACATGTGCACGTTAAAATGCACCAAATGCCTTGAAACAGAATTGGTTAAAAACAAAAAGTACTTCGGCCTCGCTTGCAAAAACTGAAATGATGAATAGCTGAAAATTGGGGTGACGAACACAAGGCTGGCAACATGGTTTCATTTACTCATGTAACATTGTGAACTCAAATTTCATGACAAACTACTGTGACATGTACATGTATACACGTGTACAACATGTACATGTACGGTATGTATAATTGTACATGATGTACCATACCAATACACGAACATCAATGTATACATGTGCGTAAACATGCATACAGTGTAGCAAAGTTTCAATAACAAAATCTAATCTTTATCTTCTGTTACTCATTGGCCTGATCACGAGACTTCTGCAACATTGGAGAACCTCCTCTACACACCCTTTAATGCTGCAACATTCCCAAGGACAAATGGAGTGCAGGGGCTACCATCCCCCAGGGATCAAACATTCGTTATCTTTGTTAAGACCATAGGGCTTAATGGCCCTTGAAAACAATGGCCCAACCTGGGCTCTGGCTTCTCCAAACGTTTTACAAACACATCCCCTGACCCCTGAGTGAGGCATTTTGGAGAGAGAGAAAGAGGGAGAGAGACAGAGGGAGATTGAAAGAGGGGGAGAAAGAGAGAAACAGAGGCAGAGAAAGACAGAGAAAAAGATCGAAAGATAGAGAGAGAGAACAAGAGAGAGATAGAGAGATAAAGAGACAGAGATAGAGAGACTGAGAAAGAGATAGATAGAGACAAGAGAGAGAAAGACAGGCAGAGAAAAAAGAGAGAGAGACAGACAGAGATAGAGAGAGGGACAGACAGACAGGCAGAGAAAGAGGATGTGACAGATAGAGAAAGAGACAGACAGTGAGAAAGAGAGAGACAGACGGACAAAGATAGAGAGAGAGACAGGCAGAGAATGAGAGAGGGACAGACAGACAAGCAGAGAAAGAGAGACAAAGAAAGAGGACGAGACAGATAGATAGGCCTCGAGAAAGAGACAGACAGAGAGAAAGAGAGATACAGACAAAGAGAGAGAGAGAGAGACGGACAAAGAGAGAGACAGACAGACAGAGAGAGAGGGAGAAAAGACCCCAGGCTGTGTGACCTAGCCTGTGTGCATGTACTGCGTGTACATGTACATATATATGACAACGTTTCAACTTTCAATATTCTGTCCAAGTTACTCAAGTTACTTGGTACATTTTACGCACGCATTAATTTGGCCAATTCAGCAAAGGTGTGTTTAACTTAAAACACCCACACACACCCGAGGCCGGACACAAGCTTAGGCCGCTGACATCTAATAATGGAAGTCCATGTATTGTACGTGCGCATGTACACACGTGTAGTCACGCAGCACATGTACGTCGAGTACCCACTGCGATGCCTTCAGCTGATCTCCCCCTCTGACCCTTTGAGATTTTCAGCCTCCGACTGAAACCCTCCCAAGACTTGCTTGAGTACTCGGGGGGAAAACAGCAGCTAATAACTGGCTCCCTGACCCATCACGTTTGAGGCAACCGCACAGTCGCACACTGTCCCGTCAAAACTGACTGCTGACTAGTGACTAGTTTTACCCGTCGCATCCTTTGACACTGGAAGTCCACACTGTCATTTTTTTCAAGGAAGACCCAGTTGAACTGCGAGGTTTAAATTAAATTAGTGAAATCTTTGCAGAGCTGCATCAAGAGCGACGATTCAATTTAGTTGTACAGTGAGTAGTCTGATCTCAGTTCGATCCAGAAGCGTCACATGGCGTGCACGTGCAGGGGCCTAGAAATGGCCAGGGGTGGATGTCACATTTTAGTGTCATAATCCATTGTAACTTAACCTATGACTGGAGATAACCTATCATAGATATAACATGATGTTTGTGGCGAGGAGAATGAAATCCAATGAGGGTTTGTCTTCACTGAGTTTATATTCTCCTCGACGCAAACATCATGCAGTACCATCCCCTATAAAATATTCAAATCCATCACACGACCTTGACCAGCTCGGTGGTAAATGTGGTTAAGTTGTCTGCACTGGAAAGCAGGAGTCGCGGGTTTGAATCCCGCCCGAGCTGCCTGAAATTTGTTCATCAGCCATCAGGCAAAGCACTGAGCATTCAGTGCATATTACGTCTAACAGGGCAAACCGTCATTGGAGATGTTACATATGATATCATATGGTTTCTGTGCATCGCTCATCACCTTGTGATTACCGTTATCGTAACTGAAAATGACCACAGAAACAGACACTAGACAGACAAACAAACAGACAGACACAAGATAGTGGACCCGCTAAGCTAAGTCCACCCCGTGAACAGTTTGTAACTTTGTACATGATTACATGTACAGTAGGCCTACTGCTCATACATGCACCCATATCGTATGTTCCCAGCACTATTCAGTGTGGTAATTCTAGGCCAGCATTCCATGTCTGTTCAGCAAGTGCTACTGACTAAACATCAGCTCACCTTGCTCATTAATACATAATGTAAAATGTTAATTCACATATGTAAATGTAAGGGAAAGGGTAGCGTACTTTAGTCCTGCCTGAAATTCAAGTACGCTCCCTCCATACTAAACACACGGACAATTGGACATGCACTTATTTATCTGCAATTTTATACAGTACAAAACTATCATTTATATACGGAAATGTCCTCATGAGCAACTTGGCGTTTGCAAAACCTCTGTTTGTTTGCCTGTTGGGGTGATTGTATATCTGTGCGTTTGTTTGATTGACGCAATGGGTAAAGCCACAGTTACTGTGTGAGGTCTACCTGCACTGTAGCCTAGTTAATCATTCCCAGGGAGGTATGGAATGATACTAAATGACAACTCCACTCCATATGGCATTAATCCATTCCATTGGATTTTGTCCTCCATTCAAATAAAAACGTAACAATAACAAAAAAACTACATGTACATGTACCTCCGATGTCAATCTTTTACTGATGAGAATTCAAGAGCTATGAGACCACTTCAGCATTCCAAAATCCCCATGAATTGCAATTTTCATTGGCGCATCACAATGTGCGTGTACAAATTGTGCGAGGCCAGCTTTTCCGGCTGGAATTGGGAAAGCCTTGGCTTAGGAGGCTAGAGAGGCCATACTGTCATTCTCCCATCCCCAATAAAGGCTGCCAGTCATTCCAGTCCTTCTATCTACAATTGACCAATTTGCAATTGACATTTTACAAATTACCTTCTTGCAGCTGGACAAACTCATTGAGTCATATTCCAGGCCTGATTCAAAGTCAAAAGCATGGTGGCTTTTTAGTCTACATGTACATGTATAAATCAATGTTATCAACAGTAAGCCTCAACAGTACAGTGGAACGTCGCTATAATGAACATCCAGGGATCCATGAAAATTGATCGGTAAAGCGGTCATTCGTATAAATAGCAGTTGTGGCCACATATTTTGTACACAAAAATCGGAAGGCAAAGGGCATGTTTGTTAATGTTATAGCCGAATGTTTGGTATATCAGATTCCTTCATTATTGTGACATTCCGCTGTATTCCAATTAAACTGCATTCCGTGTAACTAACAAGATACAAGGTTATCACTGGACACAACTGTATTGGTTTCAACACATTTCTACTGTTACGGTGTGGTACAAACAAAACTTTGAAGAGTGAATTACTGTGACATTGTGTCTGCATGGAAAGGAATTCTCTCCAACATTGCAGACATATACTGCCAAACACCACAAGTCCATGTTTGGTGTCTTGTCACTGACACACCCCTTCTTCAATGCATGAGTAGACATCTTCATCCCTAATATTTCTAAATGCACTCCGGAATCGGATCTTGAATGGGTTCTTGAAGCTGGGCAAGATGGCATATGTTTCCTCCCCTACTTATTTGAGTGGGCAAATTCTCCTCCTCTCTTACGGTCCGGGATGCTGTACTTTTCGAGAAATTTCCACTCAAACATCGACAAATAGTTTATTAAAGTGATACTACAAAAATGTTGCAAACTGCTTACTGACTAAAATTACCAAAATGCAAATCTCAAAATTGAGTGCGCCTGACGTTTTGATCCTAGCCGGACCTTTCTCAAAGTCAAAGGCAGAGGGACTCTGCCTTTGAGAAAGGTCCGGCTAGGATCGAAACGTCAGGCCCACTCAATTTTGAAATAGTTTATTACTCGCAAGTCATAAACTATTTCTTACACTACACTCTACAGTACAGAATGGTGCAAAAAACGTGACTTTTTTACCTTTTTCTACTTTCTCAGATCACCATTTGAGCTAAAAGTAAAACCTTCGCAGGATTGCTTTTTTGGCATGTTTAATCATGGTTTAACACACAAACTGCGGCAATCTTTACCTTGTATTACTTGTATTGGGCCTTTGTATTACTTGTATTGGGCCTTTAAGTTAACTTAAGCAATTACATGTACATTGATGAGGTCAAAAGGTTTCCCTGCAGCCCACGTAAATTCACAATCTGCTCTTTCAAAAACAGATACCACTTCACCACAATTGAAATAGGACTATGGCTTCTTGTTTTTACCAAAAGCACAGCTGTGTGTATTATCATTAGTTTTGTAATCCCCACAGAGGGAAATACACTTCGATTCCTGTTCGGGAGTATTCCATATGGACAAAGATAAGATTTCAGATTCACCACCGTCGATCAAGTCCAAGAATTACATTCTTTTAAAACTAAAAGTCAAGGGCGTGGGGGGACAAAGTGGAAAGAGACAGGGCAATTTGTGAGTCCATCACAAGTGATGATTAAACAATTTTCCATTTTTCCCATCAAACCTGATGAACTAAGCAATTTCAAGACCGAAAACGCTTGGTCCTAGAGTTCGGCGCGCTACGTGCAAACACAATGGGGGAAAACAAACCATACGGGCCGTGCAATGACCGAAATCCCCGCCCGTTTTCTTCGGGCTTGGAGCCCCGGAACGACGCTTACCTTGGATTTCTGGTATCGTTCGATGGTCTTGAGGGAGGAGTCGGTGAGTTTGAGGAGGAGTGCTGTTTTATCGGGGCAGGAATGGGCGCTACCATGGCTACATGTTAGGCCATACTGGTCGCCCGACACCAGGCCCGCCATGTTTCATTTCGATGTCTGCTAGCTCCGTGCCGTGAATGATGTCTGATTCCCGACCCGCATGTGTGTAGTGTGTGTGCTGCGCTTGTGTCGCAACGCAGCAGCGGTGCATTGCATGCAAGGCGCTCGCGCAATTTTTGTTCTCCTAGGACGGGAAAGGCCATCATTGACATAAAGGCGCGCTATTGGTTGTATTTTGTCTACGTATGGTGAATTATTCATTTCGTTTCATTTGATTTGATTTCATTTATTATTTCCTCAGGTAGTTACGTACAGCATGGAGGAAGGAAAATACAGTAGAGGCACAAGCACAAAATCCAAAAGCAAACATAAACAGTATAGAGACAGAAACACGAGTACAAATCAACCAAACAGTCTGAAAACACCCCTGACGGATTGCCTAAAAGCGAACCTTTATCACTGTCGACAGGCTCTCCTAAAATGTACAGTAAAGTAAGAAAATCCACCCACATCTTGATTTGAGCACAAGTATGGACTGTATGGTGTAATGTACATGTACATGTACAGTACATGTATAGTCCAGTACAAGTACACATGTACATGTACATGTACACTGTACATGTGTACTCTTGTACTGTACATGTACAGTACTGTACATGTACATGTACATGTACATGTACAATACATCATACATGTACATGTACATTGTACAGTATACATGTACTGTACATGTGTGTCTATGTGCAGGCCTAGCGCCACGTATTGACGTCATGCTCGAAATTATCATGAATAATTCATCATGTCTGGATGAAATGCAACCAATAGCGCGCGTTTATGTTAATTGTGGCCTTTCCCATCCTGGGAAAAAAAATAATCGCACGGCTCTCTTCCTCACTCTATCCTTGCTATGCGGTTTACCTAAACAAGGGCATACGACCAGACTATTGCTGTCACAGCTATTTGCACCAACTGCTCGTTCGTATTCCCCCACCTCAGACCGCCACGCGCAACGTGTACTTGGTTCCAGCATCCGGTTGAGCACATTTTTTATTTTGCGCAGTGTCTTTCCGCTTATTGTGGACACGGATGACGTCTGAATGGCCGCTGCCGTGACGTCACTAAACCAGCGAACAAGATCGCGGTTTCTCAGGCGAACAGGGGAATCCTGGACGGAGTGCTCACGTCATTTCCTCTCGACATTACAGCCGTCGGTTTTTGGGGAACCGTCACTTGGAGCTCTACGGGAAAAAAAAGCTGTCGCCATTATATCCGCAAGCTAAACAAAAACGCGGGTGCTCACGAAACGAAAAAAAAACCTGAAATCTAAAAAAAGACATATGACTCTGTCTATGCACGTACTGCAGTTGCATCACAGATTAACGTTTTCCCACTAAATTCGCACGAAGGCCCAATAATTCGCGGCAGACTCGGTCCAATGATCATATTATTTATTTGCACTTTTACTGTGGTCCCCACCCACCGTATAGGCCCTTTTCCAAACCAAGTCTTAGTCTCAGGCTCCGACTTCGTCTCCAGTTCTTTCATCCGTTTTAAAAGTACAATGCATGAAAACAGGAAGCCTTTGGCTTCATAGGCCTACTTGAATGGTATGATTGAAAAAGAATCCAAAGCTTCATCTTCAACAAAGAACTCCAACATGTGCTTTCATCTTTTGTATGGCAGAGACGAAGCCGGAGCCGAAGCCTAAGCTGGGTTTTGGAAGAGGGCCAAAGCCGTAAAACACAGTTCTGTCGAGAATTCGGACTGTCAGACCAAGTGACTTATTTACAGGCCAACTATTTTCCAACATGCACGGTAAACGCGTAACTGTCCTTTGTATTTAGTGCAATATAGAGGGATTTCTTCTTCGGATCCGGATCGGGATTTTGAAGTTCCGATGTTCCTCCTCCCCATATATCCTCCTTGCCTCCCCTCATCCTCCTGTCTAGTCCCTCCCTCCTCTCCTCCTCCTCTCCCCTCCTCCCCTCTTCCTCCTACTCGATCTCCTCTCCTACTCCCTCCCTCCTCTCCGACTCCTCTCCCCTCATCCGGCCTTCTCCCTACCACCCTCCTCTCTTATACTCCCCCCTCACCCCCTCGGCCTCTCCCCTCCTCTTCTACTCAATCCCTCCTCCTCGCCCCTCCTCCCCACCTCTTCTTTCCCTCTTTCTTCTACTCTCATCTCCTCCTCCCCTCCTTTCCTCATCCCCTATAGCTTTTCCTCTCTCGTTCCCTCCCTCCTCTCCTCATCCCTCCTCCTCACCATGATCACCAACACCCATCTCCCCCTCCCCTCCTTCCCCCCACCCTCCCCACTCAACCTCCTCTTATCCTCATAATTTATATCCATTTCCGAGTCAAGGCAAGATCTAACCCTGTATGTCATCAGTTGTTCAGCCCTCTGTCTCTCTGTCTGGAATATCATCATCTTCATTCCTTCCTCTCATTAAGACAGTGTCCTCCCCTCTCAAAGTTCTTGTGACTTGTGCCTGTGGTAAAATTCGACTAAACTTGTGATCATTGATATCACTTTCCCGGAACCACTAGCTGAGAATCTATCACCCTTTCCCCCAAAAAATCGATGCCTTCAGGCTTATAAAAAAAAGATGGGCATGAAAAAAAAAGACTTGAGGGGCTTTTACACTAGACGAAATCCCCGGGGATTTCTCGAAAATTCCCCGGAAGTTACCAATGGGGTCGATCAGTGTGAACGGTTGCGGGGGTGTTGGGGGGGGGGGGGGGGTCAACAAATCTTCGGGATTTTCCCGGGGAATTGATTCCCCGGGGGTTTGGCTCTGTGGTGTGAAAATGGCTTATCAACCAAAACAAAACACAAACGGTAGGAGGGCTTGACGTTTCGATCCTAGCAGGGCCTTTGCATTTTGGTCATTTTAATCAGTTAGCAGTTTTCAACATTATTTTTTTGCATAAAATATATTACTCAAAAACAAAACAAATGATGAGAAACAAAACGCATTGGTGATTGCTTTATTTCCACCCTTATAATTATAATGAAGGGGAAAATAAATTTGTCCAAAGTTCTTTTAACTCTTCTTTTTTTCATCTGCAGGAAGTATTTTTACATTTAGCTTCGTAATTACTGAAACTAGAACTGATAGGCCTACACATTTTTCCGCGGAAGTAAAAATGCAACTGGTTTTTACCACATGCAGCAAAACTTCACAATGCAGCCTTGAAACTTTACAATGCTAAATTCGATGGAAATACGGTGATTCTCAGTCAGACATGGTCAGTTTCGGCGTTCTTACAGTGGGTTAATTTCTTCATTTCCTTCGGTCATATTAATCTGTTTTAAAGCCTCTACACAACATTGGTCGAGGTCAAAGAATAGCATCCATACGTTGTCTGATCCAACATATGCATGAAATAGTACACCTGCCTTCAGCTCAATCCGCCAACCTAGTCTCGAGAAAATTGTGAAAACCGCTTTATTTGTTTCGCAAAAATGCAGCATTCAACGCCGTACTGTTCCGAAAAAATAGTCTCGGCGAGACGTAAACTACCGGTATTTCTTTTACTCATTTCTCCCAAAATACAAAATTTTAGGCAGAAATATTTCTACTATAACCATCTTCAAACTGTGTGAGTTTCATGTTTCAGGTTTCATGTAAATCTGTGAACATTTCTGTTTTTCGATCTTACCAATGTTGTGTAGGGGCTTTAATTAACGCAATATATACTCGAATCGTGCACTCACCAAGGCGAACTCTGCATTGTGTAAATACAGCACAGTCATGCCCACAACACCGAGAGTATTCAGTGGGACGACTGGGCAAGTCTAGCACCTATAGTATAAGGACTTTCCGTTTACGGCCATTAGGGCTTCCATGAATTTCCCCACGGCGTGGTCGCGCGAAAAGATGGCTCACAATTCACGGTATCGTATTACTATAACAAGGCTGCCCGGTGCATCATAACAACGTCAGAACTTGAGGACAATATTTCGATCGCACTCACAATTATCTCTCCTGTTGACATGACAACGGCGTGCTGTGGCATGACGACGGGGGGTTTCAATTTGCAGGGACTTAGGCCTAAAACAAAAAGTTGACGGACGAAAGTCAACACAGAACTGACGGGGGCGACTTCACGCAATATTGGGCAAGAAACAATGTGCAGATCGTATCCGGCTTCGAGCGTTTCTTTTGATTCACTTCGAATTAATTTTGGGTCAAACTTCTTGTGAAAAATGTAGCCTCTCTCACTAATTTGTGGTCATAACATTTTGTGATGTAGCTTACACAAGAAATAACACTAAGTCAAACAAACAGAGGAAAAACTGACTGGGAACTTTTGAACAAATTAATTGCAGAAAAAAATTACAAAGGAAACTTGGACTGGACCGGGATTTGAACCCGAGACCTCTTGGTTTTGCGCACCAGTGCTCTTTCCATCTGAGCTATCCAGCCCTGAGATGGTACGGTGCCCTCCCAAAATAATTAGTCTTTGCCGGGGTGAGGGCCGGCACCAGTCAGAAGCAATTCAACCATTAACTGCCGTATATCTCCAGGGATCACACCCCCTGCTTTCATTCATATGCAAACAACCTTATTGTTGTAGACCTGGCTAGAGCAGCTCGGGGATCACACAAAGAAGATGCAGCTTTTTCAATTGTATAATTTTATTTGGAATTTGATTCAAACAAAATAAAGGAAAAACTGACCAGGAACTATTGAACAAAACAAATGACAAAGAAAACCAGCGTACCAGCGCCCTAACCATTTGGTTTTAGCTTCCCTGCCCTTAGTTGGCGATCTTCCCAAAATAATAGTCCACAAGTCTTTGCTAGAGTCCCTATTATCTGTATAACTAAAGGGACTCTAGTCGCCACCACTCAGTCGGAAGCAGATGGTATAGAGCGTTGGTACAGAAAACCAGAGGTCTCGGGTTCAATTCCTGATTGTATCGTTCAATTGTATTGTATCGTGCCAATTGTTTTGTACTTGCTTCGTAATAGCAGTACTAATACCATTACATGAAACGGGAACGCCATAGATCTGTATACGTTTTTGAAAACCTCTTTGTGGCGTGAATGCGACCATAGAGGGCGCTCTCGCATTACTTTATGGGAGCCGAGCTCAGACTGTGAGTAGGCCATGGTCGCGGGTCGACACACTCGGTGACTTCTCAAAGATTTGTGTGATAGAGTAATATCATAATAATGGCAACTACTTTACTGACTTCAAATAAAATGGCCTGCTAGGATCGAAACTTCTGACTTGTCCGTTATGATTTCATTAAAGATGTGTTTTCAAAACTCGCATGGTTATGACGTTGAACTTTCTGGGTACCACAAACACGGCATAGGGCTTAGGTCTATAATGCATTGCAATCAACGAGCCCGTGATAATTCCGAAAATGGTCTTGCCGTCAATAATGCAATGCACGACTGCCCTGAAGATATCAACATCGTCTCTACTCTGTCAGTAAAGGACATTAAGTGTTGGAGATTTTGATATCCCAAAGAGTGCTCTTCTTACCAAAGTCTCTCTACGGAGACATCGCTAATTTGTTGACTGGTATAAATGGTGACAAGGGATGTTTGTTTGTGGGATGGCTCTCCGTCTGCCGCGCTTTGTCAAAAGAAAACCATGAAATGGCAGAGAAGCAATACACTGTGTAGTCTGGTCCTTTCTCCCGCCGACACTTCATCACTACGGGTAAGATAACAGTCCTGATAGATAATACAGGTTAAACTCTTGCAGATAAATCTTTCGACAACTTAGTTTTAACGGATCAGCAGACGATACCAAACAATACCATGGGCGGTATTAAGTGATCAGTGCTGGACTCTGATTGGCCGGGGGCGACGCCATGTGTAAATCTGGCGGTCTCTGATTGGCTGGGGCAAACTTTAGGGGGCGGGGCCCACGCGCTCCCTGGAAGCTTGGAAGAGCTTATATTTGGCGCAATTTGGAAAGTCAGGGACACATTTCCAGAAGCCGACAGCCTCCTCGTCATATCTTTCCAATCTTTGCAGCGAGTTTCTCACCTACCGACCGGCAACCATGTATCGTCTGCTCTGTCTGTGCTTGGCCGTTGGCATCGCATCGGCATACATAGAGACCCAATGTAAGTACTTTGAGGAGTTCTCGAAAAAAGACCGTTTTCACTTTGATGGGCGATTCAGTGTGTAGTGTAAAACTGGCTTTTGGAAGGATACTCGTGCATACATTTGTGTCTTTTTAATGATTGATTACACGGGTCATTTTCTACGCGTGGATGACGGGTTTCACATCGATTCAAAATAATGATCAGTTCAGGGATTGCCGACCTCTTTGTCGACATCAAAATTAAGATCGGATTCGGATTGATTCGAGTGCATTTTCTGTCTATATATCTTCTGAGAGTAATTGAATGTATGCAAAATGCTGTATATTGCCTTCTGACTCGTGATCAAAATGCAAATCTCAAAGAAGAGCTTGACATAGTACCGATGCTACAAGACTCTTTCTTTAAGTCAGAAGGCTTCAATACGTTTGAGAGAGGTCTTGCTAGCAGACCTATCGGAACGACAGGCCCAACACATTGCAAACTCTTGAGGGCGCACTATTGTGAACCACCCGAATCCTATTAAGTATTATGTCTGTGCCCGAATCAGGGGACCCGCCGTTCCGATCCTAGTCGGGCCTTAGGTAAGTCTAGCTCCGCACTCTTCGTTCATTTGTCAGAACGCTTGTGAGCAAAAGTCGTGCTAGGATCGGAACGGCCGTGTAAAAAAAGAAGTTGTAAGTCGGTGAACATAATTATTTTTTACAATTTCTTTGTGACGCTGGTATTCTGATTTCTTTCTTCGAAGCACGAACATACGAGTTGGACGAGACTGTTGACATCTCGTGTGGCGACAAATCACCTCTCATCGACTCGGCCTACTTCTTCCTGTCCGAGGCCGGCTACGACAACACGGGCTGCGACTACTACATGGACCTCGACCTCAGGGCCGAGGTGGCCAAGCACTGCGAGGACCAGGGCGCGGCCTGCTCGTTCGTGATCGATGACGTGATTGGCAAGGAGCCCGACTCCGACTGCGTCGGCTCATTCCTCGTCAGCTACGGTTGCTAATCGGTAGGCCTACGTATGCGCACCGCGGGGCGATGATCAATGTGCCCCCTTTACATTAGTGCGCCCTCAAGAGTTTGCAACGCCTTGGCCCAATCGCAGTGTGCGGAATGGGAAGCACTATCTGGGCTTCAGCCTGGTAGCTCATGAATAATTCAACAAAGTGACGTAGAAGTGAAGTGAATATCTTAATAGGTACATGTACACTGTACATTGTGCAGTACATGTACATTATTCATATACGTCATAATGTTGAATTATTCATGACCTGCCCGGCTGGAGCCCAGATAGTGCTTCCCGTGCGGAATCTGTCGCGTCTGGGAAGAGTTGACCGATTCGGCGCATTGTGATTTGCCAACGCGTTGCGAACTCTTGAGGGCGCACTATTGCGAATCGCCCGTGTTAGGCTCGGGTTCAGACTCCGCTGCAATTTCACACTGTTCAAATGTTGAGTGAGAAATTGTTTAGCCGAATCGTGTTCCCTATTTATACTTGGTACATGGTCTTCTTTTATCAGAAAAGTCGGAAGCCATTTGTGACCCGGCACAACGACATGAGGAATATCCCACCAAAACACTTTTTGAGTAAACAACGCCTGAAGTTAAAGTATCTTCACAATTCGATTACAAATCAATATTTTTTTTTTTTTTTCGGAAATGTTAAGTATTAGAGGATATTATATTTTGACATCATTTGTAAGCTAATGGTATACTCTTTCACATTATTAGAAAACCTCCAAATCTCAAAAGTGAGGTTATTCCTCATTATGCTGTGCCGGGTCACATTTTTTTTTAAAGGAAAACATCACAACAGTTTTGTCAAAAAAATACGATGACATAGGCCTATAGGCATAAGTCAGGCGCTTTCGAGAATGGGAAACTCAACATTTCGCAAAGTGTGTACTCGGTCCATCGGCAGGAGACTGGCTGGAGTTACCCGCTCTCGAAAGAGATTACGTTCATGGTGTCACCGCAAACGTTTCACATTTTGCCGTTACCATGAAAACATCTAAGTCTTATCAAATCCAACAGCTTTTTGTTTTGTTATTGACCGAAACGTTGCCAAATGCAATCTTTAACACCGCTGGTTATAACGTCGATGGTTATAACATTGCCACATTGCTCCAGCACCTGAAAATGTACTTTTTCGCCGAGGTCGCAGGACTTAATTTCGATTTCGAAATGAAGTCCTTCCTTTTGCTCGGGTAAGGGATATCTGTATCCAAACTTTAACCTAAAGCCGGTAGTTCTGGACTTTTTGCGCTAAAAGGTTGTGTGAAGTCAAACGATGCCTCGTTATCGAACTCTCGGTTCCACAAAACCTCTATGTAATAAATCCCTTGCAGCCATTCTGCGGTCATCGTTGTTAACGTGATGCTCCTTAGTAGGTAGCAGGAACTGTGACGAAAAGTATCAGTCTATATCCTGGGTATCACCGACAGTGCAGAGGCATAGGTGATACCAATTCCTGTACCACACTGAGAGTGTGTAAGCAAATTGGTTAGAACGGCAAGTGGTATACTGCCTTGGAAACGATGAGATAACGACAAGACGTTATAGGAGATGTTGAGATGTTATAGGGGTAGGAGCAGGGGTCGCGGGTTCGAATCCCGCCCGAGCTGCCTGGAATGTTTTCAGCAGGCAATCGGGCAATTAAGCACTGGTATCACGTCGAGCAGGGCAAACCCTCATTGAAGATGTTATATAGGGAATCGATTTGAATATCAGTCGTCATTATCAACGAGACGAACATGAATCTCAATTTCAAGAAATGAGTTTAAGCAGGCCTGACGTTAGAATCCTGGCACAACCTTTATCAAGGGCTAGAATTTCGACTGCGAGCGAGGTCCTGCTAGGATCGAAACGCCAGGTCCTCTGTCGTTGCAAGATTTGCATGATTTGGACCATTTTTGAAGTCAGTAAGAAGTTTATAAAATGTCTGTTTTATTTCTGATTTTTTTCCCCCTTTCCAGACCGACTCCATGTTGTCGACTCTGTGACGCCCAAGGAACGAGTAGAGGACAGAAAGAGCTTCGACATAATTATTGTTCCTCGTGGTTCCAATTCCGTGCGTAAAAAAAAATCAACTTAAAAAATGGCAATATCAGCAGACGTAGGCATAATTAGAAAAAAAGGTGTGATTAGATTGTTTAGTTTTCTGTTGCATTGAAATGGGTAATAATTGTGTGCTTTGATTTGCAGTTAAATCTAGATGATGTCTGTGTATAGTGAATGCCGTAGTTTTGTGTGATTTACGTAGCTTCTGTGGCCAAAACTGTGACTGACTGAGTTTGGTAGATACAAAATAGCGAGCGACATTAGTTTACTTTTTAGAGGGCCTGCTAAAGTATAAAGTATTCTTCGTTGATGTGTGGGCTGGACGATCTGAATAATGCACGAGACCCGAATCTCTTGAAATTTGGGCTTTCCAATCCCACTTTGATGAAAATTTTCATAAGTGGTACCGCGTTTCTCAACACCAATTGAAAAACACAACAACTCAACATTCTGAAACATTTTCAATGTTTCTTCAAGCAACTTCGGCTTCCTAATTGCTTAAAGGCCGATATGTAGCTGCCGTTGTAATGCCACCAATCCAGCGTTGTAACTAAGTTGTGGATGTGCCAGCAAAGAAAGAAAGGTTCTAACTATGAACCACAAGGTAACTAGGACATTCTCGTGACTTTCCTGCACTAGTTCACGAAGCTATTGGATCTTATAGGCTGTAATTCGGTGACACTAGACCTGGAAATCCACCCCCCTTAGAATCCATATTACAACCTAACTATAGATCAACCTAATACGCAAGGAGAAAATGTTAGTATACGTCAAACCTATGTACCTTGCTCATTTCAAGTGCAGAAATCACATGCACATAATTATACCTCGTTTGGGCAGAGTGTAGCAAGGTGTAGCTAGCATAGTATGGTAACAAAGAGCAACAAAGCATGTAGCAATTGTAACGCACGGGCAGAAAGCAACTATAATTCTTTTGTATGAAAAGGAGTATGGCAGTGCACGACCGTGATCATCAAGGCAGATGGTATACATATTAACAACCCGCATGCACAAAAACGAAGAGAAGAGACAACAAAACATCAACAACGTGATGGATACTTATAGACCAGTAGTAGTTCCATGCATGGCAAAACCCTTACATGTAATACACCAATTTGCCAAATAGGCCTGTAAGTTGTTTAGTAGCTGTTCAAATTAGAGAAATAAACTTGATATTCAGCAGACGAGTGTATATTGAGTGTACTTTTTCCCCTCTTGATCTCCATGACAAAATTGATGATAATCCTTCTGGTCAAGGGGCTTGTGCTGTCATCAAATCAAAAGCAACCGGCAAACCATGCAGCGTCTCCAAAATACTGTTCATCTTATCATGAACCTTTTACTTTGAATACAAAAGCCCTTTGGACCATCGATGGTTTACACCTTGGGGGGGGGGGGGGGAAGGTATTTTGGGATAGAATTCCTGGCTAGAACTGGGTAGCGGCTGCGTTGAATGACCCGGATAGAGCCCTATAGGATCTAACCCGCCTGCTGCTACGGCGGTTAGGGGATTGAGCCAATTTTGCAACCATGGGGTCAAGGAGCGCCGTGATGGGAGTGACCCTCGGCAGAAAGCTGTGAGATGGGCCCGACTCGAAACGCAGATGGAGTTCAAGCTATGCTGGTACCCCCATAGAGCCTGCACTACCACCGAACCCGCTCGGCGAAGATTATCCTCTGGTCTGACTGTCGTTTTAAGATTACGCCACTTTGTAGCCTTAAAGGGTACATCATTCGCCAAGGCCAAAGATGATTGATTCCATACTTTGCCAAACTCAATGTATACATAAAACAACACATTATTATGCGTATGTTTCGGCTCAATCCGAGAAAAAATGGGAATTTTTTTCTTTCAGACATAGAGGGCATTATTGTAAAGGAACTCTGGATATTAAAGCTTGGTTGGAAATTCAACAAATTTCCTCTTTTTTCGAAAATGGCAGATGTTGTTAGCGCTAAATTTCATGGAATGTATTACGTCATTAGAACTTATTACTAACTTACAGATGAGTGAGTAATTGCTCAAATTTGGAATGTCCGGAAAATGGGCACTTTGGAAATGGTGTACCATCCCTTTGACAAGGAGTAAATTTTACACTCTTGTGGTCGGGGCGGCCTCTACATATTGAATATCTAAAAACAACAAAACCGACAACAAGGTGGGAACCGGGTCTGTTGAAATTAAAGATAAATCAACAGCCTTTTTAGTCAGTCAAATTTCATTTGCTATCACTGCTCAAAGTGATTTCATAAGTTACAGCAAAGAAATATGACCTGAGATGGCGTAATGAGCCATCTACTCCAAATGTCTAACTTTCCAGTGGTGTGAAAATCTAGAAATACCTATCAACAAACCTTCAAATTCGGAAAGAAACCACAACCTTGGACCTTCATCTCTCAGATTCTTTTAAATGTTGGTGTTCTTAACCGATTAGATTTGCTGCTTATTACCCACAGAAAAACCACCCCAATATCTGAACTCGTCCAAGCCGAATTTCTGCAAGGATTTCGGGTAACATCCCCACTTCCACCGCCAAATATGGCCACAGTTAAAGCCTCCTTTTTGTTCCCATGAAATTGAACATTGAACCACGGGTTGTCTTATAAGCTTCACCGTCCTATTCTACCGTCAGTCAATTATTGCACTCCAAAGCCACCTTATTAAAACATGTGGTTCCGAACTTTATGATAATCAGCTCGGCGGAGCCATCTTGGATTGATTTAGAATGCATGCTGCAACCCTGATTGAGAGTAGAGGCTCAGGCTCGGGATTTATCTTTCTTTTTCTTTCTTCACTCCATTTT
>OX465108.1:19662757-19767757 GCA_949987565.1 Luidia sarsii | reverse complement strand
GGCATACAGCCAGATGTGGGCCAGCAGGTCTAAGGACCATAGTCATAACCAGTACTCTGTTTTTGATGTCCAAGCACATCTGGAAGTATTGTCTGCTTTTGTGTACTACTATGTTTGGGATGGCTGAATAAATAACTAAATAATCATAATAATAGTTATAAGGCAGTTAATGGTTAAATGTTTGTGACTGGTGCCCTCACCCCAGCAAAGCCTAGTTGACTGCCACCATCCAAAAGGCTGGATAGCTCAGATGGGTGAGCGCTGGTACATGAATCCAATTTTGCCATTTTCAGAAAATGTTCAAAAGTTCCCAGGTCAGATTTTCCCTTATTTGTTTGAAATAATAATAATAATAAACTCAAAGCTGTATTTGCTTTTAACTCAAGATTTTCAGAAAAACTGTGCACGGAATTTGGTTGAAACTCATCAGCACCATATACTCACAAAAGAGAGAAAGAGAGATCTTTGCATGGCGTCACCGCAAAACCTACTACTCCTGCTATTCTCACCCTGAAAACCTTCAAATCTCATTCAGCATCGTGTTGTTAAGCGTTTACACACATACCTTTAGTATAGATGTAGGTGTAAGGTGAGTCACTGTACAGGTTTCATTCAGACGAACAGCTGAATACAGAAATACAAAGTTTTTGCCCTATAAAAAAAAACACACCAAAAGATGTTGCATTAAATTCATGATGGATGTGTTGTGATTTTCTACAGTTCAATTTGTTTTTAACCAACAGGGAAATAGCATTTAAAATTCTGTCTTCGTAAAATTGATAGTTTTCGTTTCAACATTTAATCAAATGTGAAATCAGAGTTTTCATGAAAAGAACAGAAACAATTTGAATGGAGTAAATAAAAAGCTGAGCAATCGGACAATTAAAACTGAAAACATAGATGATCTGGAAGGAATATCTCTGCAAAATTGATTCATTTTTTCTCTCTTTGAATTTCAAGTTTTTATCCTTTACTTTGACATGACAAGAAATACCAGTACATGTGAGCACTGCAATTCTCCTTATTCATACCTTGGCCAATAATGATATGCTTTCCTTTCCAGATGTAGCTGATACCAGCTTGAAGAAAAACAGTGGCTTCCCGTGAATCCTACGTCCAAATATCAAAAACGTAAAATTTAGTGGGCCTGACGTTTCGATCCTAGCAGGACCTTTCTCAAAGCAGGAACTTTCTCTGCCTTTGAGAAAGGTCCTGCTAGGATCGAAACGTCAGGCCCACTAAATTTTAAGATTTACATTTTGGTAATTTTAGTCAGTAAGCAGTTTGCAACATTTTTGTATATCACCTTAAGTACAAAAACGGTGCAATAAGTGAATATTCTTTGAATCCCGACTTATCTGGAGACGTGACGTTTAAAGCTGAATATAACTGGGAGACAGGGCCATCACATATCAACCCTTTGTCTACAAATATCGGGGGGGGGGGGTGACTAAAATGAAATTGGCAGACTAGTACGACTCTTGAATCGGACTTGGACTCAAGTCTGACTTGTATCTCATTTTCCAGACATGGACTTGGACCTGCTGACTCAAACCTGGACTCGACTGTGTGAATTGTGATTAAATTTACAGAGGACCTAACGTGGATGACCTTGGATTGGGCTACACAGATGTCACTCAACCCTTGACTCAGACTCAATATATTGTGACTCCTCTATTTTGCTGTTCAGAGGACAACTCGCCACAGAGCACATTGGTAGATAAGGTCACAGCAAACACCTACATCCGTTGTATACTTCACATAGTTTGTGGACTAAAGGTTGTATCAGGGATGTATTAAGTGACTGACAAGGTAATTTCCTGAAAATTACTGAAGGCCAAAAGATTGTGCGACTGCGAGTGAGCGCTTACGAGACTGAGATTCACGGCAGGGGTGCAGGCACTTTTCAGTTTTTAGGGTTGAGAAGTTTGAGATACCAGTTTGACATAAAAAAATAAAATAAAAAAACCATTTCCAGAAATCCGGAAAAAATCACGGAAATTTCCGGAAGTCTTACATCCCTGCTCTATGAGCCCTGTCAATAGCCCACTGGCATGACAGCACCTATCCATATCAGACTCATCTGTATTCATTCACCATACCTCATTTACTACACCGTACCTTATCATGGGACTCTTAGCAATAACTTTCCCTGTCACGGAGATCTGGTCCTGTTTGCCCTTGGTTCTGACACAACAAAAAGAGCACATCAATCAGCTTGGTAAGCAGTGGCACCATGCGCACACAATGATTACCCGGTAATCTCTCTTGAATTTGACATAATTATATGACATCCCAAGCTCAAACTTGACTAACGTTGCTCACAGAATTCACAATAATAATAAGTACTTCCTTCTATAAATTTATAGTCATGTGAAACTGTGGAAATAAATGAATGAGTGAAGGTATGAATGACTTTTTTTGAATTTTCAAGAGGACACTTTATTCAAACAAAATATTTACAAATCAGTTACAAAAGCATTAAAAAAATAAACAAAAGAAATCACACTATTTGAACGCAATCAAAATATCTGGAATCAGAAAACATATAAATGAACCAAGAGGGATCAAAATACAGAAGTTAGGTTGTTGTCATAAGTTGTCAGAAATTCCAGAATGAATGAATGAATGAATGAATGGGAGAATGGTTTGGCGGCAAACCTGTGGTGGTCGTTGAGCAGCTTGGCTGCCGTGGTAACGGACATCGTCTGGATGGTCGACAGAATGCCGGGTGATGGCTGGGCTCGCTGAGTCACGGCTACCGGGGTGCACTGAGGGCAGATTTCTACATGGCCCGGTGCCCACCTATCAGCGCCTATTGAGTATTACAAAGAGAGAAGAACTGCAAACCAACTAATCTTATCATCAACATATTTTAAAGGCCCAATACAGCATCGGTACAGGTCAAAAGATTAACACAGCTTGTGTGTTAAGCCATTAAACATCCCCAAAAAGCAATCCTGCGAAGGTTTTAGCTCAAATGGTGATCTGAGAAAGTAGAAGAGGTAAACAACCATCACATTTTTTTGTACCATTCATTAGTGTAAGAAATAGTTTACTACTCGCGAGTAATAAACTATTTGTCGATGTTTGAGTGAAGATATCTAGGGAAGTACAGCATCCCAGACCGTAAGATTTCAACATGAGGGTTCTATCATGACCATCTACTAAGTGTGTAAATTGTATTGAGCCCTTAAGTCAAGCAGATCATTGAAAAACTCACTAGAAACTTTTGAACAAATTCAAAAAAGGGCAAAGAAAACTTTGACTGGATTGGGATTTGAACCCGAGACCTCTGGTTATGTGTGCCAGCGCTCTACCCATCAAAGCTGTCCAGCCCTTAGAGGGTGGCCTTCCCAAATAGTCAACAAGTCTTTGCCGGGTTGGGGGCACCAGTCAGAAGCAATTCAACCCCAACTTTCATTCACATGCAAACAACCAATTGTTGTAAAGCTGGCTACAGCAGCTCATATTCATAAGGGCTGAAATTTCACAGAATGTCTGATACATAACAAACTTCCCGACGAGTGAGTAATTCCTCAAATTTGGAATGTGCGGAAATTGGGCAAAATGCAAAATGGTGTGCTACATGGGATCCCTTTTTACTCACCAGGGATATAGTTCCAGCAAGGGACCATGAGGACCTGGCCTAGCCAATTCCAGTGGCAGAACGAGAGCTGGGAAGGGAGGCAAGTCAGAAAAGTATGGGAGAGACAAAGCAGAAGGCCTCGGGTATTAACTTAATTTTGAAGGCGAAGCCTTTGAGAAAGGTTCTGGTAGGATCGAAACGTCAGGTCCTAACCTTTGAGATTTATGTATTGTGGGGAAAGTCGGGATTATCTCAAATAAAACTTTTGCCAAGCAAATGAGACTTCAGGCTGCTTGTGGAGCAGGTTGTTTAACAAGTCAAAGGCGATTTGCTGTAACACCATGTGGTAACACCACAATTTGTTGTAACATCTCTTTTGTCAGGGATGTAAGTGACCAACAAGTCATTTCCTGAAAATCACTGAAGGCCAATAAATTGTGCGACTGCGCGTGAGACGCTTACGCAAACCAAGAGATTCACGGCAGGGGTGCAGGCGCCCTTCAGTTTTTAGAGTTTGAACAGATAAAAATGAGCAGTTCGGAAACCTGTTTGACATAAAAAAAAAGGAGAATAATTAATAAAAATAAAAATAATAATAAATAAATAAAAAATAAAATAAAATCACGCCATTTCCTGAAATCTGGAAATTTCTGGAAGTCTTACATCCCTGAATATGGACTGGAAAATGTGTCCCAAAGACAGTGGCTAGACAACTAGACAAGAAAAAGAATAAAAACTCTGACTGCACTGACCTGACACTGCACTGATCCGGTGTCATCCTGTAACTGTAGAGATTCCCCTGTGGACTCCATAAGAACTCTCCTCTGACCTTCCATGTCTCCGCGGAGAACACCTGGTTTTGTCGTCAACTCAGCAATGAGATACCGTTTGGAATTCACAGCTGGTTTGAAGCCTGGGACGAGGAAAAACAAAAATCTCGTCAAAATCTAAAAAAAGGACTCTTTGCTATTCCATGAATGATTCTAGCTACGCTAGTTGGGACTGGCACTATTTACAAAACAGTAGCGTGCCGACAGGCACAAAGTATTCATTCAAAACGGACTGACTTGACTGACTTGACTATGCCTGACCTCCTCACAGACTCAGTGTTTGACATACCCGCTTGGCTAAAGATGTCAGCTTCATCTCCGCTCAGACCCCCCCCCCCCCCCCCCGACAATCGACTATCCAGTCGAGGGAATGACTTTTCAAGAGGACACTTTATTCAACAAATAAATTTACAAATCAGTTACAAAAACATTAAAAAAATAAACACAAGATTAAACAATATTTGAACGCAATCAAATTATTGGAAATCGGAAACGCATATAAATAAAACAAGAGGGATCAGTATACTTTAGAAGGTTGTTTCCAAAAGTTGTCAGAAATTCCAGATGAGGTTATCATTATTCAAAGTACATGAGATTTGTTTTTCATTGGGGTCCCATCTTTGTATAAAAGAGGGTATTTCAGTTTTGAGTTTATAATAATTAAATTCGATATACATTTTGCTTTTTATTCGGTATTTTCAGGTTTGTAATATATCTTTGAAGTTGTCGTGAATGTACAACCAATAAATAGTGGCTTTGAGGCTAATAATCAGATAATTACAGAGATCAACGCTTCTCCAGTCGAGGGAATGAATGAATGAATGAATGAATGTTGAGGACAAGCATTGTCTTATTCACCTTGCTCTGCCAGGCAATCTAAGGCCTGGTGATATTGAAGGCATCTGGCATTCTCCGTGTGACTGTGCACCATCTGTGTGCATTGCAGGAGTTCCCCTATGCTGATGCACTTGGAGGCAGGGGCAGAATTCAGCCAAGAATCTAAAGGTGCAAACCCCCCCCAAAAAAAAATAAATAAAATAAAAATAAAATAAAAAATATAATAATAATAATAATAGTAATAAAGTGAAATAAAATAAATAAAAATAAACTAAACTAAACTAAAATAATAATGAAACAAACTAAACAAAATTAATTATAAAAAGAGAAATAAAAACAAGTTGAAATCTTTACACAAAGATGAAAGCTCAAAATTTAGTGGGCCTAGCAGGACCTTCCTCAAAGGCAAAGATGAAAGCTATTTGCCCCTTTTTGACTTGTAATTGCACAACATATAAAATAACTGTATGCAAAGTGCTTTGCCTGATTTGCTGCTGAAATAATACAGGCAGCTCAGGCAGGATTCTAACCTAAAACTTCTACTTTCTAGTGCAGATACCAGATAACTGGACCAGCTAACTTAAGCCATCCCACTGTGCAAGTCTGGAACCAATCTCCCTGATCTTGACTCTTGACCCAAAGATGGGCCAATCAAATTCTCCTTGCTTGACCGTAAGAATCAATGAAGCTTTCATCTACAATGTGTAAGAGTATTTGGGAACTTCACATTAGGTACCAGACACAAGGCAGTGGCACCAGTCTGATAGCTCCAAAACAGCAATCGAACGTCGAAAATTGATAATTTTCGACATGCTCGACGCAACCATCATATTATATATCTATGAATTGTAAAGCAGTATCTGCTGTTATACATTATTCCAATCTGCCACACGACCTCGGCAAGCTCGGTGGTCAAGTGGTTAAGATGCCTGCACTACGCAGCAGGAGTCATGGGTTCGCATCCCGCCCGAGCCGCCTGAAATTTGTGCATCAGGCATCGGGCAAAGCACTGAGATACGCAGTACTTCGTACATCGAGCAGGGCAACCCTCAAAAACTTTGCATTCAAGGCTGTGTAAAGAAAAAGAGAAGTTTCTCATCCCTGCCCGCATCTTTTTTTTGGCCACCGCATCAATTTAAAATAAAATTAAAACGATAAAAAGATGAAATTTCTTTTGATTTTTGCTGTTTGCAGCTGTTGAAGCTCACACATGCACAGCCTACAAATTGTACCGTACTTAAAAAAGACTGGAAATTAGACTACCGGCCATCTTTAGGGGAAAAAACTGTTTTCAAAAAGTTCGGATGAGCTCATATTTTGTTTTACTTGGCCTAAATTAAAAGGAGCACCTCAGTTACAAAGAGGACTTTCAAGACAGTGACCCAATAAATGATAAGGTTAACTGATTTACTAAATTTTGTGTGGACAAGCTAATAAACTTCTTTCAAACCACCCCATTAATTTGAGTTTCTCTTAAGATGGCATTGCATGATCCTTGATGAAACCGTCTTGCCTTGGAGCGATTCCTTGACTTGAGAAGAGTCCGACGACAGGAGGCTGCCAGTTGTCAAGGAGACGCGATGGGTCAGGTGACCTTGGACATGCCTCCACACTGCTTCCCACATGGTGTATGGAAAGCCACTTCAGGCAAATGAAAGCATTATCTGAAAATATGAATATGAAGTTAATACAAAAAACTGTTGCAAACTGCTCACTGACTAAAATGACCTGCAATACATAAATCCCAACAGTTAGAGGGCTGACGTTTTGATCCTAGCAGGACCTTTCTCGAGGGCCTCAGAGAAAGGTCCTGCTAAGTGCTAGGATCGAAACGTCAGGTCCTCAAACTTTTTAGATTTATGAAAATATGAAAATTAATATCATCAATGTGGATTGTGATGGTTTCACCAGGTACAGCAAATGGATAGCAGTTTCTGTGATATTGGGCACTATGCCAGAATGTTTTTTTTTTAGCATTATTTTTGGAAATAGGAGTCTGAATTGTTTTTATTGCATTTTGGAAATTCGACAGGGGTACTGTTAATTTTGTTTCTTGAGTATTCACTATTAATAAAGGCCTACTTTTATTATTAACTTGTTTAAATGTTCTATGCGAATTATGATTTATGTTCTACATTTCTCTGTGAATTTTGAACACTATTGACTTGACTTCTGTATTTGTATTTGTAAGTGGGACTAGCTCCATGGTAGTACTAGTAGTAGTACTACCATAGTACTATCTATTAACTGCTAGTACTGTAGTAGTCGGTACTATTGCTACTACAAGTACTAGTAGTACTAGTACTATAGTGCAATTGGTAGTACTAATGTTACTAACTAGTATTAATTGTAGTAACTACTACTACTACAACTACTAGTTGCGGTAACTGTAACCCTCATCCTCCCTCAGGTCTCCGACCTTCAGGAGGATGAGGGTTACGGTCTCCGACCTTCGGGAGCATGAGGGTTTCGGTTACCACAACTAGTAGTAGTACTAGTACACTACAAGTACAAGTACTAGTACTACTACTACTACTAGTAGTAGTACTACAGACGACCATCGAAATCCAAAAATGTTAAAAAAGGAGCAAAAAAGATAAAGTTACTGTAGCTAGGTACCTTGTAATACAGTATAGTACTGAACTAGTACTAGTAGTATAGAAGTACTACTACTAGTACTAGTACTCAGTACTAGTACTACTAGTACTCACTAGTACTAGTATTAGACTTAGTACTAATACTAGTAGTACTACTACAAGTTGTAGTACTAGTACTGTAGTAGTACTATCTAGTAGTACTAGTAGTACTAGTACTAGTAGTAGTACTACTACTACTAGTACTAGTAAATTACTAGTACTAGAACTACTACTAGTAATTGCCACTACTAGTACTAAGTACTACCATGGAGCTATAGCTCCATGGTACTACTAACTAGTCAGTACTATTCAGTATAAGTCCCACTTACTGGGCCGCTAGGAGATCCTCTTAATCTTATTATTTATTAAGTCTTAATTTCTTATTGTCTTGAACGAGTTTTGTGATTATCTGTCGCACAGATAATCACAAAAATCCTAGCGGCCCAGTAAGTGGGACTATAATCAGTATATAGGTCAGTAGTATTAATTATTACTACATTCCTTGCTCTATGAATGATGTTACTATAATACCTCTTCAATACTAACAGTAAACAGAAACACTAGCACTAGCAGTAGCAGTAGCACCGTAGCAGTTACTGAGTTAGGCATCGGCGAATCCTGCACTTGTCTTCACGGCCATGTGACAGCAGCCTGGCTATACACGTAGCCGCACATTCAGACGAGTCTTCAAAAACCTAGAACATATGCGGCAAAAGGAGGCCCGTTTTCGACCTCTATTCAAGCTGTTACTCGGCGAAATAAAAAATATTTCAGTCCAAAACATGAAGTTTTAAATATCAATCTTGATCAACAGTAGGGCCTATAATATTTATACGCAGATGTTTGTCTCTTTTACAGCCCCGTTGATGAAATATTTCTTAATTTCGTTAAAAAATTGCAAAAGATTTCAGTAGGCCTACGCATAATTGCCTACGTGACAACAAAATGCCCCTCAAATACAAAATGCAGGCCTACCCTACTATATATATACTTTGTAAAATTTGGAATGCAAGTTTTCATCCACAATCCAACTCATCCATCCCATGGGCAGAACCAATTTTGGAGAGAGCAAATTCTTCTCACGATTTAATGTCTATAAATGAGACGCTAATTTGGGCACCATTTTTGACCCACGGGCAATTAAAATTATGGGCGCTTTTTTTTTTCTCGGGAACTGGAATGACAGAATAATATTTTTGAGTGTTTCGAATATTTTATACTGCTATTTCCTCTGACCTGATGTAGTGTTCCCATCATTAATAAAACAAAAGTGAAGTAAGTTTTTCATCGATTTGTTTGATTTGCATTGAAAAAGGCTGCGTCCACTTTGTGTGATCCACGAGTTGCATGCTGTACTAGCCAGGTTTACAATCAGGCGTTGTTTGCATCTGAATGAAAGCGGGAATGCGCAGTGGTTGAATTGCTTCTGACTGGCGCCCCCAGCACCCAGGCAAAGACTAGTTGAGTATTTTATTGGGAGGCCACCCTCTAAGGGCTGATTGGATGGGTATAGAGCACTGGTATGAAAAACCAGAGGTCGCGGGTTGAAATCCCGGTCCAGTCAAAGTTTTCCTTGGCATTTTTTTTCTATTTGTTCAAAAGTTCTCTGTCATTGTTTCATTGATTTGTTATAAATTTGTTAAGTATAAACTATCCACTGTCAGTCAAATTCCACGTGCCTCCATGAACAACAGTGCAGAGTCCAGATCGGCGTTATGAAAAAGCTTTTTTTTCTGTCTTTTTTTCTTTCTTCAGTGAACCACCCATGGGAGCACCAAATGAAGTTTTTATTCATGCATAAGACTTGACCTTTATGCATGTTTTCGCTATACGTGTAAACAGTGTTTATATACACGTCAAGAAGGCCAAACTCTTCTTGAGGTACATTCTCCTCACTACAAAATCATCATTGTGTTGGTTGTACCATCTCTCCTTATTCCTCCATGGTTGTACTCCTTGTGGCTTGAACGGTCCCTTGAAGTTGAATGTGGCGTATAATTATAATTATGCGGGGTGCCACACAAAACCGTGTTTGACTTGCTACCCATTAACACCAACACCACCCACTGTAACCTGACACCTCAAAATGGACAGAACTTCTAGCAGACGAATGTTTCTGAGGCAATCACGTTTTTAAAATCAGTTTATTTGAAGAAATGTCAGCGTTTCAATATAAGCAACAACACACAACTAAACTCAATTTTGAAATGTTTGGTCAATTTTGAAATGTTTCTGGGCCGATTTCATTTTTAACTGGCCCTTGGCCAGTGGACCGCAGATATGGTGAGCCTTGATGTGCGATCCATAGTCCGTTCACTGTAAGAACAGTGGCCATATTACACGATACACCTTCCGTTGAAAACAAAAATGAGATACACGTATACATAGGCCTAAATGTATAAACAAGGAGGTATATTAGGCGTTTCTCCTAATTGGTATAACTATCCTATATGCTTAGGCAATGCTTTAATAATTCAAACAAGAAAATAGGCAAAATGGTTTCTGTCTTTCTTTTCCGATTCTAAAAACAAGAAAGAAAAAAAGGAACAGGTCTTGGTAGATTACATTATACAATACAGCACTTGAAACAAATGCATACAAAACATGACAAAATACAGTTGCGTCATGGGGTATTATGTCTGAGAACTGCTCATTGACGGTGTACAGAACAATCCGTCGACGTTTGCACGAAATGGCGAATGGTTATTGCAAAATGCATGAAAACAGACCTGAAATCAGTATCACTTCAATTTGCTGTCAACCTCGTATACTACGTTATCAAAAGAACACTCTTTACACTACCTATATTAAAAAGCCTGCAGTAAAAATGCATTTCGAAAAATGCAATTGACTTTCAAAGCGCTGTTTCAAAACTAAAAACTAAAAGTTCCTGCTAGGAGCGGGACGTCAAGCTCTCCACACTTTTTCTTTACTTTGCCTGGAGACAAAGATAAGTCCGTCTATTGTATCACGCATCACACGGAATAGTCCATGCACAATTTTTTTCTACTTCTGTACAAATGGAAGTAGCAATGCCTCATTAGAATATCTTTGCATAGCCGATTAGGATTACACATGAATATAATACACGTATGAATGTTTATCACTATAGCTCAGTGACTGTTGACGTACGGTACTCAACTTCATCCGTACATCTTGCTGCAATGCAAAATGGCATAGGATGCCGTCATCGGGGAAAATTGGTGAAGCTAGCGCGTGACAAACAGAAAGTGAAATATGACATTTAATGATTTTATGGTATGCATGGTGAGAAAGAAAACAAATGGACGAAATTCTAAACCCAGCTGCATGGCATTTCCCAATGCTGGATGCTGGCAATAGGTTTGCCATTTTGGTAGTGTTGGGTGCTGGCAAAGGGGTTTACCATTTCGGTAGTGCTGGGTACTGGTAAGGGGTTTACCATTTTGGTAGTGCTGGGTACTGGTAAGGGGTTTACCATTTTGGTAGTGCCGGGTACTGGCAATTAAGAAGTTTACCATTTTGGTAGTGCTGGGTGCTGGCAAGGGGTTTACCATTAATTTTTGGCAGTGCTGGGTGCGGGCAAGGAGTTTACCATTTTGGTAGTGCTGGGTACTGGTAAGGGGTTAACCATTTTGGTAGTGCCGGGTACTGGCAAGGAGTTTACCATTTTGGTAGTGCTGGGTGCTGGCAAGGGGTTTACCATTATTTTTTGGCAGTGCTGGGTGCGGGCAAGGAGTTTACCATTTTGGTAGTGCTGGGTGCTGGCAAGGAGTTTACCATTTTGGTAGTGCTGGGTGCTGGCAAGGAGTTTACCATTTTGGTAGTGGTGGGTACTGGCAAGGGGTTTACCATTTCGGTAGTGCCGGGTACTGGCAAGGGGTTTACCATTTTGGTAGTGCCGGGTACTGGCAAGGAGTTTACCATTTTGGTAGTGCTGGGTGCTGGCAAGGGGTTTACCATTTTGGTAGTGCTGGGTACTGGCAAGGGGTTTACCATTTCGGTAGTGCCGGGTACTGGCAAGGGGTTTACCATTTTGGTAGTGCCGGGTACTGGCAAGGAGTTTACCATTTCGGTAGTGCCGGGTACTGGCAAGGGGTTTACCATTTTGGTAGTGCCGGGTACTGGCAAGGGGTTTACCATTTTGACAGTGCTGGGTGCTGGCAAGGAGTTTACCATTTTGGTAGTGCTGGGTACTGGCAAGGAGTTTACCATTTCGGTAGTGCCGGGTACTGGCAAGGGGTTTACCATTTTGGTAGTGCTGGGTGCTGGCAAGGAGTTTACCATTTTGGTAGTGCTGGGTGCTGGCAAGGGGTTTACCATTTTGGTAGTGCCGGGTACTGGCAAGGAGTTTACCATTTTGGTAGTGCTGGGTACTGGCAAGGGGTTTACCATTTTGGTAGTGCTGGGTGCTGGCAAGGAGTTTACCATTTTGGTAGTGCCGGGTACTGGCAAGGGGTTTACCATTTTGGTAGTGCTGGGTGCTGGCAAGGGGTTTACCATTTCGGTAGTGCCGGGTACTGGCAAGGGGTTTACCATTTTGGTAGTGCTGGGTGCTGGCAAGGAGTTTACCATTTTGGTAGTGCTGGGTGCTGGCAAGGGGTTTACCATTTTGGTAGTGCTGGGTGCTGGCAAGGGGTTTACCATTTTGGTAGTGCTGGGTACTGGCAAGGGGTTTACCATTTTGGCAGTGCTGGGTACTGGCAAGGGGTTTACCATTTTGGTAGTGCTGGGTACTGGCAAGGGGTTTACCATTTTGGTAGTGCTGGGTGCTGGTAAGGAGTTTACCATTTTGGTAGTGCCGGGTACTGGCAAGGAGTTTACCATTTTGGCAGTGCTGGGTACTGGCAAGGGGGTTTACCATTTCGGTAGTGCTGGGTGCCGGCAAGGGGTTTACCATTTTGGTATTGCCGGGTACTGGCAAGGGGTTTACCATTTTGGCAGTGCTGGGTGCTGGCAAGGAGTTTACCATTTTGGTAGTGCTGGGTACTGGCAAGGGGTTTACCATTTTGGTAGTGCTGGGTGCTGGCAAGGGGTTCACCATTTTGGTAGTGCATGGGTACTGGCAAGGGGTTTACCATTTCGGTAGTGCTGGGTGCCGGCAAGGAGTTTACCATTTTGGTAGTGCTGGGTGCTGGCAAGGGGTTTACCATTATTTTTTGGCAGTGCTGGGTGCGGGCAAGGAGTTTACCATTTTGGTAGTGCTGGGTGCTGGCAAGGAGTTTACCATTTTGGTAGTGCTGGGTGCTGGCAAGGAGTTTACCATTTTGGTAGTGGTGGGTACTGGCAAGGGGTTTACCATTTCGGTAGTGCCGGGTACTGGCAAGGGGTTTACCATTTTGGTAGTGCCGGGTACTGGCAAGGAGTTTACCATTTTGGTAGTGCTGGGTGCTGGCAAGGGGTTTACCATTTTGGTAGTGCTGGGTACTGGCAAGGGGTTTACCATTTCGGTAGTGCCGGGTACTGGCAAGGGGTTTACCATTTTGGTAGTGCCGGGTACTGGCAAGGAGTTTACCATTTCGGTAGTGCCGGGTACTGGCAAGGGGTTTACCATTTTGGTAGTGCCGGGTACTGGCAAGGGGTTTACCATTTTGACAGTGCTGGGTGCTGGCAAGGAGTTTACCATTTTGGTAGTGCTGGGTACTGGCAAGGAGTTTACCATTTCGGTAGTGCCGGGTACTGGCAAGGGGTTTACCATTTTGGTAGTGCTGGGTGCTGGCAAGGAGTTTACCATTTTGGTAGTGCTGGGTGCTGGCAAGGGGTTTACCATTTTGGTAGTGCCGGGTACTGGCAAGGAGTTTACCATTTTGGTAGTGCTGGGTACTGGCAAGGGGTTTACCATTTTGGTAGTGCTGGGTGCTGGCAAGGAGTTTACCATTTTGGTAGTGCCGGGTACTGGCAAGGGGTTTACCATTTTGGTAGTGCTGGGTGCTGGCAAGGGGTTTACCATTTCGGTAGTGCCGGGTACTGGCAAGGGGTTTACCATTTTGGTAGTGCTGGGTGCTGGCAAGGAGTTTACCATTTTGGTAGTGCTGGGTGCTGGCAAGGGGTTTACCATTTTGGTAGTGCTGGGTGCTGGCAAGGGGTTTACCATTTTGGTAGTGCTGGGTACTGGCAAGGGGTTTACCATTTTGGCAGTGCTGGGTACTGGCAAGGGGTTTACCATTTTGGTAGTGCTGGGTACTGGCAAGGGGTTTACCATTTTGGTAGTGCTGGGTGCTGGTAAGGAGTTTACCATTTTGGTAGTGCCGGGTACTGGCAAGGAGTTTACCATTTTGGCAGTGCTGGGTACTGGCAAGGGGGTTTACCATTTCGGTAGTGCTGGGTGCCGGCAAGGGGTTTACCATTTTGGTATTGCCGGGTACTGGCAAGGGGTTTACCATTTTGGCAGTGCTGGGTGCTGGCAAGGAGTTTACCATTTTGGTAGTGCTGGGTACTGGCAAGGGGTTTACCATTTTGGTAGTGCTGGGTGCTGGCAAGGGGTTCACCATTTTGGTAGTGCATGGGTACTGGCAAGGGGTTTACCATTTCGGTAGTGCTGGGTGCCGGCAAGGAGTTTACCATTTTGGTAGTGCTGGGTACTGGCAAGGGGTTTACCATTTTGGTAGTGCTGGGTGCTGGCAAGGGGTTTACCATTTCGGTAGTGCCGGGTACTGGCAAGGGGTTTACCATTTTGGTAGTGCCGGGTACTGGCAAGGAGTTTACCATTTTGGCAGTGCTGGGTGCTGGCAAGGAGTTTACCATTTTGGTAGTGCTGGGTACTGGCAAGGAGTTTACAATTTCGGTAGTGCCGGGTACTAGCAAGGGGTTTACCATTTTGGTAGTGCTGGGTGCTGGCAAGGGGTTTACCATTTCGGTAGTGCCGGGTACTGGCAAGGGGTTTACCATTTTGGTAGTGCTGGGTGCTGGCAAGGGGTTTACCATTTTGGTAGTGCCGGGTACTGGCAAGGGGTTTACCATTTTGGTAGTGCTGGGTGCTGGCAAGGGGTTTACCATTTCGGTAGTGCCGGGTACTGGCAAGGGGTTTACCATTTTGGTAGTGCTGGGTGCTGGCAATGGGTTTACCATTTTGGTAGTGCTGGGTGCTGGCAAGGGGTTTACCATTTTGGTAGTGCTGGGTACTGGCAAGGGGTTTACCAATTAGGTAGTGCTGGGTGCTGGCAAGGGGTTTACCATTTTGGTAGTGCTGGGTGCTGGCAAGGGGTTTACCATTTTGGTAGTGCTGGGTACTGGCAAGGAGTTTACCATTTTGGTAGTGCTGGGTACTGGCAAGGGGTTTACCATTTTGGCAGTGCTGGGTGCTGGCAAGGGGTTTACCATTTTGGTAGTGCTGGCTGCTGGCAAGGGGTTTACCAATTAGGTAGTGCTGGGTGCTGGCAAGGGGTTTACCATTTTGGTAGTGCTGGGTGCTGGCAAGGGGTTTACCATTTTGGTAGTGCTGGGTACTGGCAAGGAGTTTACCATTTTGGTAGTGCTGGGTACTGGCAAGGGGTTTACCAATTAGGTAGTGCTGGGTGCTGGCAAGGGGTTTACCATTTTGGTAGTGCTGGGTGCCGGCAAGGAGTTTACCATTTCGGTAGTGCCGGGTACTGGCAAGGGGTTTACCATTTTGGCAGTGCTGGGTGCTGGCAAGGAGTTTACCATTTTGGTAGTGCTGGGTACTGGCAAGGAGTTTACCATTTTGGTAGTGCTGGGTGCTGGCAAGGAGTTTACCATTTTGGTAGTGCTGGGTGCTGGCAAGGGGTTTACCATTTTGGTAGTGCTGGGTACTGGCAAGGGGTTTACCATTTTGGCAGTGCTGGGTGCTGGCAAGGGGTTTACCATTTTGGTAGTGCTGGGTACTGGCAAGGGGTTTACCATTTTGGTAGTGCTGGGTGCTGGTAAGGAGTTTACCATTTTGGTAGTGCCGGGTACTGGCAAGGAGTTTACCATTTTGGCAGTGCTGGGTACTGGCAAGGGGGTTTACCATTTCGGTAGTGCTGGGTGCCGGCAAGGGGTTTACCATTTTGGTATTGCCGGGTACTGGCAAGGGGTTTACCATTTTGGCAGTGCTGGGTGCTGGCAAGGAGTTTACCATTTTGGTAGTGCTGGGTACTGGCAAGGGGT
The DNA here is from genome assembly GCA_949987565.1 of Luidia sarsii. Lineage (NCBI taxonomy): Eukaryota > Metazoa > Echinodermata > Asteroidea > Paxillosida > Luidiidae > Luidia > Luidia sarsii. The sequence continues at coordinate 19,751,780 of OX465108.1, read as the reverse complement.
TTACCATTTTGGTAGTGCTGGGTGCTGGCAAGGGGTTTACCATTTCGGTAGTGCCGGGTGCTGGCAAGGGGTTTACCATTTTGGTAGTGGTGGGTACTGGCAAGGGGTTTACCATTTTGGTAGTGCTGGGTGCGGGCAAGGAGTTTACCATTTTGGCAGTGCCGGGTACTGGCAAGGAGTTTACCATTTTGGCAGTGCTGGGTACTGGCAAGGGGTTTATCATTTTGGTAGTGCCGGGTACTGGCAAGGAGTTTACCATTTTGGCAGGGATTTGTTGAGCAACCCCGACTCAATCCACCACTTGATGTATCAATGTATGTGTGGTTTAGGCCAGAAAGGGCGCAGGAAATAGGAAGTAAAAGAAAACAAAAGGGAGAAACACCGAGAACCTGTCATTGAGGGAATTTTTTAGAAAAGCTGTGTCCGTCTGACACTGTTATCTTCGAGTGTGTCATACCAACATTTGGCAGCCGGTGATGTCCAGGTTAAAAGTTATTTTAGGACCAGAAAGGAAACCATTATCACTCTTTCAGAAAAAAAAATCTCCTCAGTTCCAGCCTTACAAGGACCAAGTTATGAGAAAATATTGAGAAACAAAATATTGAAAAACACAAATTGATTCCTTGTGCTTTAAATTCACCATCCCATCAAAAGTAACCATCTAGTCTTTTAGTTGGGGCAGGCTAGTCAGGCAGGATTCAAATCTCCTTCAATGCTAAACTAATGTTGATCCCGTCACGAGAGTCAAAGTGACTGAAAGCTTTGCAGCTAATATCAACGCTCGAAATGATTTCGTGCGCTCGAAATAACAAACGAATTTTGTTTTAGTTTTAGAGTTTGTTTTCAAGGAATGTCCCTTCAGGGGCTCCGTAGTAAGCAGTTTGCAATTTTTGTTCGGTAGATTACTGTATAAAATAATTGCTGGCTTAGGACGTCAGCACTAGAGAGCAAAGGCCACAGAGCTCTATAAATAGAGTTCGCACTCCCTTATCAACGCGCGGTACGAACGTGTGCCGACTTTGACGTGCACCCGCCATTACCAAAGAGGTCAACTTCAGCTCGAAGTGCCCGGATGTCAGTAGCAACCGCGCGTAATATGAATGTGGAAAGCAAAGATCTTAAAGCGCGCTTGCGCGCAAGATAGCCTACTCTTGCGAGATCACACGCATCCTGGTGTAGTACGCACTGAGCGCCATTTCAGTAAGCAAAGTGGCACGCATTCCCTCCATTTCGTGGTCACATCACATCGAAAGTTGCTTTATTAAAATGGCGTCCAGTGCGTACTTCATCCTTTGCTCGGAGTAGTCCATCTTGCGCGCTATGCGCGCTATAAGATCTTTGGGGGAAAGGTATAGCCGAAAGGTTGTGAATGCGGAAACTAAAATGTTATAGAAATGGTTTTTAGTAATGAAAGGAAAGGCCATCAATACCTCAAGGGATTGGCGAATTTTAATGTCCTACTTTCTTTTGTAAAAAAATGGGATTAGCCTGCTCCATACAGATCCATGAATTTGCACTCTTTGGTAATGGCGTCGCAGTCCCCTTGTCGGCACGCGTCACGCGATGAGTGCGCACTGTAGTTTATTTATAGAGCTCTATGGCAGAGGCTAATAATGTGACATTACTGGTCTGCCATTGACTCCTCAGCGCGATCCAATGCCCGGTGAATGGCCTGAAACTGGCGGATTTCCTCCGACCCCCAAGCCTGCCAGACCAAGAGTTGGTAGCAGTGGCGCTCCTGCTGGGCCGCAAGGAGGTCCTGCCGGGCCGCATGGATGTCCAGCTGGGCCGCAAGGAGGTCCTGCTGGGCCGCATGGATGTCCAGCTGGGCCGCAAGGAGGTCCTGCCGGGCCGCATGGATGTCCAGCTGGGCCGCAAGGAGGTCCTGCCGGGCCGCACGGAGGTCCTGCTGGGCCGCATGGATGTCCAGCTGGGCCGCAAGGAGGTCCTGCCGGGCCGCATGATGGTCCTGGAGGGTCGCACGGAGGTCCTGCTGGGCCGCACGGAGGTCCTGCTGGGCCGCACGGAGGTCCTGCTGGGCCGCATGAGGGTCCTGGAGGGTCGCACAGAGGTCCGGGAGAGTCGCATAGAGGTTTTGCTGGGCCGCAAGGAGGTCCTGCTGGGCCGCAAGGAGGTCCTGTCGGGCCGCATGAGGGTCCTGGAGGGTCGCACAGAGGTCCTGCCGGGCCGCAAGGAGGTCCTGCCGGGCCGCACGGAGGTCCTGCTGGGCCGCATGGATGTCCTGCTGGGCCGCAAGGAGGTCCTGTCGGGCCGCATGAGGGTCCTGGAGAGTCGCAAGGAGGTCCTGTCGGGCCGCATGGATGTCCTGCTGGGCCGCAAGGAGGTCCTGCCGGGCCGCAAGGAGGTCCTGCCGGGCCGCAAGGAGGTCCTGCCGGGCCGCATGAGGGTCCTGGAGGGTCGCATGGAGGTCCTGGATGGCCGCGCGCAGCTTGTACCTGGCCGCGTCGATCTTCAGCGAGACGGGCAGACGGTGGGCCGACACGACGTGGTCCTCCCCGGCCGCCACCAGCCCGTGCAGGGGACCGGCCGTCTTGTCGGCCTCCCGGACAAGGGCCAGCCCGGCCAGCTCCCGATCCCCGGAGTCGGCGCACGCAGGCAGAGCGTCCCCGTCCCCTTCCCCGTCCCCGCCGCCAGCGTTGCCGTCGCCGAGGCCGAAGACAAGGATCTTGCCGGAGCTGGTGCCCACCCAGAGCGTGTCCTTGACCACCAGGACCTCCAGGAGGCTCTGCTGGCACTGGAAGCGACGGAGCCTCTGGCGCCCGGCCATGCTGTACTGCAGCACCTGGCTGGAGCCGGTCAGGAAGCAGAAGAGGCTGTCCCCGCGGTGTGCCAGCCCGCCGATGGCGTCCCCAGGCCTGTCTGACACCACCAACGGCTGGCTGTCCAGAAGTCGCACCTTGTGGGGGAGTGAGAATGGGGAGAGGGGGAGCCGGGGAGGGGGAGATGGGGAAAAAGAGAGAGAGGGAGAAAGGGAGAAAGGGAGAAAGGGAGAAAGGGAGAGGGAAGAGTAGAGAATGGGAGAGGGGAGAGGGAAGAGGGAAGAGGGGAGAGGGGAGAGGGGAGAGGAGAGAGGAGAGAGGGGAGAGGGGAGAGGGGAGAGGGGAGAGGGGAGAGGGGAGAGGGGAGAGGGAAGAGGGGAGAGGGGAGAGGGAGAGGGGAGGGGAGTGGGGGAGGGGAGGGGAGTGGGGAGAGGGAAGATGGGAGAGACCGGGAAGAGGGGAGAGGCGAAAGGGGGAGAAGGGGAGAGGGGGAGATGGGGAGAGGGGGGGGGGAGGGGAGTGGGGAGAGGGGAGAGGGAAGAGACCGGGAAGAGGGGAGAGGCGCAAGGGGAGAAGGGGAGAGGGGGAGCCAGAGGGGAGAGGGGGAGAGGGGGTGAGGGGTGAGAGGGAGAAGGAGAAGGGGAGCGGAGGAGAGGGAGAGAGTAGGAGAGGGGTAGAGGGGAGAGAGGGAGAGGGGAAGAGGGGAAAGGGGAGAGGGTACAGACCGGGAAGTGGGAAGAGGCCGGGAGAGGGGAGAGGGGAGAGGGGAGGGGGAGGGGGAGAGGTGAGTAGAGGGGAGAGGGGAGATGGGATAGAGGGGACCGGGAGAGGGGAGAGGTGAGAGGTGAGAGGGGAGAGGGGGAGCGGGGGAGAAGGGGAGAGGGGGAGAGGGGAAGAAGGGAGGGGAGGCAAGGAGGGAAATTTGACATTTTGTAAGATTTCAAAATTTGAATTTTTTCAATAATCTGAGTTTAATGAATCTCAGGAAATTCACATTAATGATACCATGAAATAGACAAGATAATATTTGAAACAATGGGGAAATCACTTTTTAAAACTTCAAACAAATTGTGAACAAAAATGACTAAGGAACAAGTCAGGGAACCAAGCTGTTGGTTGGTCGGTGGTTTGAAGTGACAACAGCGCCCTCTACCTGGGTGTTCATGATGCGCAGCTTGTTACCGCAGGCGATCCACACCTCCTGCCGGCCGGCGACGAGCGTCAGGTGAGTGCAGGGCCGGTTCTCTAAGGTCAGCAAACGGGCACTGGACCAGTTCGTCTCGGGCCAGGTGGGAGCGCCCTGCACATCCACCGCTGCTGGTCGCGTATGTTTCAGGATGGCCACGCGGCCGTCTCGCAAGCCCGCATAAAGATATCCCAGCGTTTCCTTGACAAGTGAAGGGAAAGATCAAATAGGCCCCAAAAATCAAATCAAAGTGAAATTGTCTGCAAGGCTCTTAATAAAAAAGGGAAAAAATATATAAAGTGGCGATTTTCTGGGCATTTTCTAACCGATCCAACCCCATCCCATCACATTCCATCCCATCCCTACCCATCCCACCCTATCCCATACCATCCTATCCGATCCCATCTGTACCAATTTCAATCCCCCACCCCATCCCACCCCACCCCAAGTCCCCAACCAATCCCTCCACACCCCACCCTACTCGCCCACCCCATCCCACCCCACCCCATCCTATCCCATCCCTCCCCACCCATCCCATCCCTCCTCACCCCTCCCCACCCCACCCCACCCCACCCCACCCCACCCCAGTCTTGACTACTTTGTTTTATTTCAATGAATTTACGATGCACACAGCACCGACGGCCAGGCTTTCTCAGAAGTAGCACAAACCCTAGAGAAATACGTGTGTTTTTTTGCAGGAAGTCATGCTTGACATTGAACAGACGAACCACACTCACCTCTTCTTGGACCGGCTGGTAGCACAGGCAAAGAACCTCACCGGAGAACCTAAAGTCTTTCTGGAATACGTTCTGCTGAGGCCCGACGGCTGGTGGGCAATAGAGCTCAAGGCGCTCATCCTGAAGAAGATGAACAAGACCAAAGAATGTCTCAGAGTGTGGTTTGTGGATGGAGGATAGCTGGTAGACAGTTCTAGGGAGAGGCAAGCATTAGGGAAGAGATCAAAAGAAGGAAGAGCAGCAGAAAAAAAACCCACAGGGAAGTGTGACGGAAGTGAACACAAACTAATCTTTGCAAACAAACAAAGGAAAAACTAACTGGGAACTTTTTGTGATGTACGGTATACAAAAATGTTGCAAACTGCTTACTGACTAAAATTACCAAAATGCAAATCTCAAAATTTAGTGGGCCTGCCGTTTCGATCCTAGCAGGACCTTTCTCAAATTTGAACATATTGAAATAATGGCAAAGAAAGCTTTGACTGGACCGGGACTTGAACCCGAGACCTCTGGATTAGCGTACCGGTGCTCTTCCATCTGAGCTATCCAGACCTTAGATAGTGGCCTCCCAAATAGGAAAACGCTTAATATCAATAGAGTAGGAATGCCAACGGGCTTCGGTCATTCGGGATCTCTCGGTCGGGACCGTTCGATACTTCGGGTTCGAATACCGATCGGGTGCGTACGCTAATACGAACTTCCTCCGGACGTATAAGGGTGGGGGCGCCAGTCAGAAGCAATTCAACAGACACTGCGTTGACACTTGATCCCGCAAGGAGGATCAGATCAAAACACAACGCGGGATCGATCAGATCCGGATCAGATCTCGGAAGCTGACGTAACCACATACGATCTGACACTGACAACGAGAGTACATCAGATAAGTACAGTATTTATAGTCGAGTTTCGTACGTAATGGCTGCCGTTGTACTCCAGTGCGCATGATCAGTGGACTAGCTGTGGCCCATAACCTTTGCCCCGAGTACGTTGCAGTGCTTCATCAATGCCACGCGGGATCAGGATCAAGTGTGAACGCAGTGAGAGTGATCATGAGTGAAATCGGAATAGAGTATGCACTCTCTGCTAGTCATGGCCCTGTGGCTGATGAGCCCCATGTGGTTGACGTGTAGTCCGAAGACGCTTTATCCACAGCTTTATCCCGGCTGAGGCATCATTCCATGTAATTTCAATTCCATGGAATGAGTTTCATGCTCACACGCATGAAAAACAGTTTCATTCTATTGGACGGCACAACAAAGAGACATGCACATGTTGTTTTTTTCTTCCAAATTCATGTAATGCATTCATATATTCAGAGCTTAGCAAGCGACCGCCCTTGCAATGGAATAATCCACGCGCTGCTGAATTACTGCACTATACCAATGCCCATGCAGTCATGGGACAGGAACCAGGGGGAGCTCCCCCTAAAGCATTGTTGTGTCATCACAACGAACGCAAATTACATGTTTTGCTCCCGCACCTACCGTACCTGTGTTCCTACCAGGTTCCATATCCCCACTTGCAGCATGCAGTTGACTCGGGCTCCGTTGCATGATTGGGTCGGGGGGAGCTCCTCCTTGCAGAAATATTTGATGTGAATCCGCGTTCCCCGCCGGCTTTCCCCTTCCCCCGTCCAGAACCAAAGATGACCCAATTTCTGAGGGGGGGGGGGGGGGGTGTATAGGAGGGGAAAACAAATTGTTGCCAAAGGAAAGTTTGACTGGACTGGGACTTGAACCGCAGACCCCTGGTTTTGTGCACCAGCTCTCTTACCACCTATCCAGCCCTTAGTTGAGGGGGGAAATATTATGAACAAAGTTTGACTGGCCCTTGAGTTCTCTTCCCTTTGTTTACATTGTCTTCATTCTTTCTTTTCCCGAAGAAACCTCGTGTACCAGCCCTCTTACCACGTACCTGAGCTATCCAGCCCTTAGTGGGGAAATCATGAGAAAAAAAAAGGGAAAACTAGTTTGACTGGACCGGTACCTGAGCCCAGCCCTCTGATCAACCATATTATTCACTTCAGTTCTCTTTCCTTTGTTTACATTTTCTTTATTCTGTCTTTTTCCAAAGAAACCTTTAAAAAAAATGACCAGGAACAGCCAGGAAAGTGACTGGAATGGCACTTGGTTTGATGTTTGATGGTATGGAGAAGGATAAGGAGGATGAGGAGGATGAGGAGGATGAGGAGGATGAGGAGGATGAGGAGGATGAGGAGGATGAGGAGGATGAGGAGGATGAGGAGGATGAGGAGGATGAAGAGGATGCGGAGGATGGGGAGGATGGGGAGATAAAGGATGATGAGGAGGATGAGGAGGATAGGGACGACGAGGGGAATGGGAAGGATGAGAAGGAAGAGGGGGATGAGGAGGATGGGTGGATGAAGAGGATGAGGATGAAGAGGGTGAGGAGGATGAGGAGGATAAGGGGGAAGATGGGGAGGATGAGGAGGATGAGGAGGATGAGGAGGATGAGGAGGATGAAGAGGATGCGGAGGATGGGGAGGATGGGGAGATAAAGGATGATGAGGAGGATGAGGAGGATAGGGACGACGAGGGGAATGGGAAGGATGAGAAGGAAGAGGGGGATGAGGAGGATGGGTGGATGAAGAGGATGAGGATGAAGAGGGTGAGGAGGATGAGGAGGATAAGGGGGAAGATGGGGAGGATGAGGAGGATGAGGAGGATGAGGAGGATGAGGGGGATGAGGAGGATGAGAAGGATGAGGGGGATGAGGAGGATGAGGAGGATGAGGAGGATGAGGAGGATGAGGAGGAGGACTTCAAAGTAGCCTCTTGTCTTTGCCTCACCCCTCCATTCCCGGCATGAAGGCAGGTGATGTCATTCGTGTCCAGCTGGATGATGTTGATCAGGCAGGCGAAGCTGGCGTCCCTCAGCATCTGGGCGATCTCCGTGCCGCGGGGCCTCTCCTCTGGGTTGTTGCTCCAGCACTGGCGCATCAGGCCCTCCAGGTGCGGGAAGAGGGGCACCACGGCGTGGTCCCGGAACTCGAAGCGCGGCTTCTCGCCGATGCTGACCGCCTGCGTGATGTCAAAGGCCGACTTGAGGTGGTCGTAGGGCCAGACCCCCGCCATGAGATGGTAGAGGAGCATGCCGTAGGAGAACCAGTCCACCTGATGATGCAATGGGGGAAGAGAGAGATTGGGAATCAAAGGGCAATCGGATGGGAATTCATTCAATGGGAATAAGTAGGGAATCACATGGGAATCCAATGGGAATCCAATGGGAATAAGTAGGGAATCACATGGGAATCCAATGGGAATAAGCAGGGAATCACATGGGAATCCAATGGGAATAAGCAGGGAATCACATGGGAATCCAATGTGAATAAGCAGGGAATCACATGGGAATCCAATGGGAATAAGTTGGGAATCACATGGGAATCCAATGGGAATAAGTAGGGAATCACATGAGAATCCAATGGGAATAAGTAGGGAATCACATGGGAATCCAATGGGAATAAGCAGGGAATCACATGGGAATCCAATGGGAATAAGCAGGGAATCACATGTGAATCCAATGGGAATAAGCAGGGAATCACATGGGAATCCAATGGGAATAAGCAGGGATGGGAATCCAATGAGAATAAGTAGGTAATCACAGAGGAATCAGATTCAAATGGATTTACAAGGGAATCACAGGGAAATTAAATGGGAATCAGAGGGTAATCAGATGGGAGTGAGGCGGGAATCACATGGGAATAGAATGGAAATCACATGAGAATAGCATGGAAATCACATGGGAATAGCATGGAGATCACATGGGAATGATGAGATGGGAATCAAGAGAATGGCACTATTCAGACATGCCTCAGCTGATAACCAGACTTGGTCTGTTCCTCCGAGACACTCAGGTCCTAATGAGCCCATTGAAACTGAATGCTGTATCATTATTACCTCCTGCGTGAACGTTCTTCCCCGTAGGATCTCAGGGGCACAGAATCCCATAGGGCCTGCCTGCCCTCGGGCCCCTTGAAGGTCCAGGGGCCGGGCGATGCCAAGGTCGGTCAGCTTGACGTTGACCGCCGAGCCGGGGTCCAGCGACCAGACCAGCACGTTGTCCGTCTTCAGGTCCGAGTGGATGAAGCCGCGCCGGTGGATGTAGGCCACCCCGGCCGCTACCTGCAGGGCCACCTTGTAGGTCAGCGTCCGGTCCAGGCAGGTCCCGTACAGCCGGCTACCCTGGCCGGCGGTGGCGGCGCCCGATGCCCCCCGCCGATTGCCCGCCCGCACGTCCCGCAGGAGCCCGGCCAGGTCGCCCCGTGGCGCCAGCTCCATGGCGAAGCAGAGGTAGCGGATGGAGGCGCCCCGCAGCGCGATGATGCAGGGGTGTCGCAGCCGGCACATGACGCCCAGCTCCTGCCGCAGGTTGGAGAAGCCGCGCATGACCAGATCAGTGCCGCCGCAACCACCGCACGACAAGCGGATACTCTCCTCGATCGAGGAGGAGGAGGAGGAGGAGGACGATGACGACGACGAAGAGGTGGAGGTGGGGGAGACGCCGCGTCTGAAGTGCGCGGCGCTGACGAACATCTTGACGGCCACCTCCTCCGTGCCGCGGAAGCGGGCCCGATAGACCTGGCCGAAGCCCCCGCCCTGCAGGAAGGCGCTGCGGTGCGGGTCAAAGTCAAAGTCGGCCGGGCCCAGCATGCGGACCGGCAGGTCCTCCAGGAAGAGGTCCGGTACAAGAGTGGCCAGGGCCATCCCCTCCGTCGGGTGCTGCGGGCAGGTGGCCGTCTGCGCCCCAGAGCTGACGGCGGCCAGGCCCAGGTCGCCGATGGGGAAGTGGTGGACGGGCCCCCCGCCCTCCCCCTCCCTGGTCCTGGCCTTGCAGACGGGGCAAGGGATCAGCCGCTCCAACAACGGCCGGTGCATGTTGTCCACTCCCAGCAGACCTAAGACACCATCAGAGGCATGTTTATATAAAAAAGCAAACGGCATATAAAGGCTCGTATAAAGACACACATAATGCATGTGCTTTATTAGTAGTCTATTAGAATCTGTTCATGAAACCTGATGGATTCTGTGGGTTGTTACTTGGTTTTTTTTTAGCTCGTGTTGGACTATATCAGATAAATTCGGATTCTGCAGATTTGTATTCTTATTGGGTTCCATTGGCATCCATTGGTTCTGTTGGTTCTGTTGAATTGTGCTGGGCTCTCGTAAATTATGTTGGTTTTTGCTAGAATGTTAAATTCTCAAAGTCGCCGTTAGGTTTTCTTAAATTCAGGAAGTTTCCAGATGTTGTTAGATTCCATTAGAATATGGTTGAGACTAGATTATGTTTAGAATATCATGGAATAGTGGCTTCTGATGGATCCATAAACCTCCCCTCGAAATCCCTTCTACCATCCTCTTGCCCTCGCTCCCAAACCTACCAAGAAGGAATTTCCCTCCCCGCACTGCCCTTTCCCTCGACCACTTCCTCGATCTGTCCCTCCTCCCGAAAACAACCCCCCTCTACCCCTTCTCTCCCACTCACCCGGGTACCACTCCTTGATCAGGTTCTCAGTCACGTCCACCAGGAAGCCCATGGGTGTGAACTTGCCTTCCGTGCAGTGCACCCGGATGCAGATGCCGGGCTTAGCGTCTGTGAACGTGGTGGGCTCGAGCTGGATGTGACCCCCGGAGAGATGGGCAGACAGCCCCTGCTGGCAATACATGATGTTAGTGGGGGCCAGCTGAAGCCCACTCCGTATGCTCTGAGACAAACTTTGAAACAAAAAGAGAGAAGAAAAGGACACAACAAACAAAAGTCAAGCAAGTCAAGTCCACGTTCAAGTCTGAGTCAGCAGGCGCAAGTCCCGGTCTGATTCATTTGTTATCATGACTTGACTCAAGTCCGAGTCTGAGTTGTTCTGCCTCGAGTCTCTGCCACGGGTTATACAATAACGAGTCTGAGTCTGAGTAGACGTGACTCCAGTCTGGGTCTAAATCATGGAAAATAAGACTCGATAAAAACTCAAGTCTGAGTCTGAGTCATACTATTCTGATCTCTAATTGAGTCTGAGTCTGTCATTTTTGTTATCATGAGCCAAGTATGAGTCCGAGTAACGGAAAATAAATCAAACCTGAGTCTGAGTTCGATTCTGAGCCTGAGTACGGGTCCGAGACCAAACCCGAGTCCGAGTTCGAGACCGAGTCCGAGTCCGAGTCCGAGTCCGAGTCCGAGTCCGAGTCCGAGTCCGAGTCCGAGTCCGAGTCCGAGTCCGAGTCCGAGTCCGAGTCCGAGTCCGAGTCCGAGTCCGAGTCCGAGTCCGAGTCCGAGTCCGAGTCCGAGTCCGAGTCCGAGTCCGAGTCCGAGTCCGAGTCCGAGTCCGAGTCCGAGTCCGAGTCCGAGTCCGAGCCTGAGTCCGAGTCCGAGTCCGAGTCCGAGTCCGAGTCCGAGTCCGAGTCCGAGTCCGAGTCCGAGTCCGCGTCCGAGTCCGAGTCCGAGTCCGAGTCCGAGTCCGAGTCCGAGTCCGAGTCCGAGTCCGAGTGATGAGTCTTACAGGTCTGGCTACTCACCGAATATTATCTGGTGTGCGCCTGCTGCTGCCGACGCCCTCCTGCCAGCTGGTCCTCAGGGAGACGTAGACCCTGGACACCAGCCGCACCCAGAAGCCGGGCGGGGTGTAGGGCAGCTTATATAGGCGCTCCAGGACCCGGAAGGGCGCCTCCCCCTCCCCGTCGGCGGCGAAGAGGTGGTCCTGGCCGGGCATGTCCCTGGGCAGACAGCTGGGCACCAGGAACCTATGCGGACACGGGACGGTGGACAGACAGCGACAACTGTAACCATCGCAACCACGACCTGTCCTATGAGGGAGCAATCAACTCGGCGCCGATGGGTTCTGCTGCACCCAGTTGCTATTAATTATCTCATGGGTAAAAAACCGCATCACAAAACAAAATCGATACAGGCAGTTTATGAGGCAAGTCACCAGATAAGGACGATCAACTTCGGAGAGTTGACAGAGTGGACCTGTCACATTACATTTAATTGATGGCAGGAGTTGCAGGTTCGAATCCTGTCTATCTGTGATAGCTGCAAACCCCCCCCCAAAAAAAAAAAATCACCCCAACCATCTGAGCTATCCAGTCCTTAGATGGTGGCCTCCCAAATAGTCAACTAGTCTTTGCAATTAAACCATTAACTGCCGTATATCTCCAGGGATCACACCCCCGCTTTCATTCAGATGCAAACAACCAATTGTTGTAAACCTGCTTGTAGCTTGATCGGGCTCTGATTATCAAAAATCAATCTTGGCATTTTTATCGAAAGTAAAAACTTACTGGCTGTTGCCGATGGGAAGCACAATCTCCAGCCACTGCAGTAGCTGCAGAATCTCCTCAAAGTTCCTCGGGTCGAAGGTCTGGCCCTGGTAGAGGTCCCAGAGGCTCTGACGACTGAGGCGTCCCTGCTGGCTGGCGCTGCCTCCCGAGGCGGCCATGTTAACCACGGCCAGGAGGATGTCGTACAACCAGACCGGGTCCAGGAAGTAGAGGCCGGTCAAGCACTGGAGGTGATCCCCAAAGTGCAGCAGGCTCCCGCAGGTGATGAGGTACTTAGTGGCTGCCAGGGTGGGGGTGTGTGGCGGAAAGCCGAAAGAATATTGAGAAAGTGCGGTTTAATCTCTTTCAGATTCAGTACTCATCACTGGCTGCAAGAATGTAAACTGAACTATATGTATATGATCAAAGTGTACCGGAGTAAGTGTGCCGTACACTACCTTCTTCAATGTCCTGCTGGGTCGTGATGGTGCTCTCTGGGATCTCCCTGATCAGTTTGACCAGCTCGTCCTCCTCCAGGACGGGCGGCAAGGGCGGGAGGCTCTGCTGCCGACGACTCTTCTCATCGATGACGACCTCTCGTAGGTCCTCAAATGTGTCTGGGACCTTTTTTGAGGAGGGGGGTGTCGAAGAAAGTACAATTCGTGTGAAATTAGCACGGAAAATTCGACTGGACCGGGACTTGGACCGGCGACCTGTTTACCTATTACCACCTGAGCTAATCAACCATAGGTTTACGGGACCTTTTTCTTTGGTCCTGCTAAGATTGAAACAGTCCTGCTATAGGATTCAAAATATTTAGTCCAGCTATATAGTAGGATTGAAATGGTCCAGCTAGGATCACATTAATTGGTCCTGGTAGGATAACATTGGTCCTGCTAGGATCACATTGGTCCTGCTAGGATCACATTGGTTCTGTTATGTGATCACATTGGTTCTGCTAGGATCACATTGGTTCTGCTAGGATCACATTGGTCATGCTGGATCGCATTAGTTCTGCTAGGATCACTTTGGTTCTGCTAGGATCACATTGGTTCTGCTAGGATCATTTTGGTCTGGCTAGGATCACATTGTTCCTGCTAGGATCACTTTGGTCCTGGTAGGATGACATTGGTCCTGCTAGGATCACTTTGGTCCTCCTAGGATCACATATATAGGTCCTGTTATAGGATAACATAAATTTGTCCTGTTATAGGATCACATAAATTTGTCCTGTTATATGATCACATTGAGCCGGCTAGGATCGCAATGGTCCTGTTATAGGATCACATTGGTCCTGCTAGGATCACATTGGTTCTGCTAGGATCACATTGGTTCTGCTAGGATTGGTCCTGCTAGGATCACATTGGTTCTGCTAGGATCACTTTGGTTCTGCTAGGATCACATTGGTTCTGCTAGGATCACTTTGGTCTGGCTAGGATCACATTGGTCCGGCTAGGATCACATTGTTCCTGCTAGGATCACTTTGGTCCTGGTAGGATGACATTGGTCCTGCTAGGATCACTTTGGTCCTGGTAGGATGACATTGGTCCTGCTAGGATCACTTTGGTCCTCCTAGGATCACATATATAGGTCCTGTTATAGGATAACATAAATTTGCCCTGTTATAGGATCACATAAATTTGTCCTGTTATATGATCACATTGGTCCGGCTAGGATCGCAATGGTCCTGTTATAGGATCACATTGGTCCTGCTAGGATCACATTGGTTCTGCTAGGATCACATTGGTTCTGCTAGGATTGGTCCTGCTAGGATCACATTGGTTCTGCTAGGATCACATTGGTTCTGCTAGGATCACTTTGGTCTGGCTAGGATCACATTGGTCCGGCTAGGATCACATTGTTCCTGCTAGGATCACTTTGGTCCTGCTAGGATCACATTGGTCCTGCTAGGATCACTTTGGTCCTGGTAGGATGACATTGGTCCTGGTAGGGTCACTTTGGTCCTCCTAGGATCAATTTGGTCCAGCTAGGATCACATTGGTCCTGCTAGGATCACTTTGGTCCTGCTAGGATCACTTTGGTCCTCCTAGGATCACTTTGGTCCTCCTAGGATCACTTTGGTCCTCCTAGGATCACTTTGGTCCTGGTAGGATCACTTTGGTCCAGCTAGGATCACATTGGTCCAGCTAGGATCACTTTGGTCCTCCCAGGATCACTTTGGTCCTCCTAGGATCACTTTGGTCCTGGTAGGATCACTTTGGTCCTGGTAGGATCACTTTGGTCCTGGTAGGATCACATTGGTCCTGCTAGGATCACTTTGGTCCTCCTAGGATCACTTTGGTCCTGGTATAGGATTGAAACGATCCTGCTTAGATTGAAACAGCCAATCTAGGATTGAAACAGTCTTGTCAGGTTTGAAATGGTCCTGTTAGCATCACATTGATCCTGTTAGGATTGAAACAGGCCTTAAAAAATCACCTAAGAATAAGTAAAAGGCAATAGTGGCTCACCATTCTTCCGATGAGCCGAACGTCGACGGGCGCAAAGGGCGGCCGTCTCTTCCTGAAGGTCATGTCCAGGCCCACACTGTAGATGGTCTGGCGCAACTCCTGGATTCCCTGACCGGCAGTCCCTGTGGCCGTGACCTCTACGATGGCGTTGATGCGGGGGAAACCGTCTCCGGGGCGGTAGCTTTCTTCGATGGCCGCCCGCACCTCCTCCACCCGGCCGCGGAATTCGTCCCTGTGGGTCAGCACGACAATGAGGGCGCTCTCCGGCGCTCGAAACTGTGGGGCCGAGGAAGGGACCAAGGGGAAAAGATTCGTCTCTATGATCCACAATTTTGGGGGGCACCATTGAAAATCCAATGACAGTTTGCCCTATACTCAACGGCATACGGTTAGTACTGTACACACGATGCTTTGCCCCATCGCTTGCTGAAAACAAATTGTGGAAAGCACGGCCAGGAGTGGAACCCAGAACTCAAGCTGTCTATTGCAGATGGAAAGCACTGGAAAGCAGGAGTTGCAGGTTTGAATCCTGCCTTTGCTGGCTGCACTGTGTGAGAAAGCCAGAGTCAGAGTCAGAGCCGAAGACGTTGCCAGGGTTTAGGACAATCACTCCCATTGTAATTTACCTGGATGTTCAGGAGCCACGACCTGAGCTGAGCGACAAACTTAAGGGCGTCTGCGTGGTCCCGCAGGTTCAGGACCAGTAAGTAGAGCGCCCTCGGCGTCAGGAAGCTCTGAGTGATGGCGCTCTTCATCTCGCCACCCTTCAGGTCCCAGGTGCAGAACTCAATCTGTCCGCGACCTGGGTCCTAAAAATAAGGGTTTCAGGGGACAGTATAGGAAGAGAGGGCAGAGGGAAGGGAAGGAAGGAGAGTGGAGGGGCTAATTCAAGTCTTAGGAAAGGTAACTTTCGCAATGGGTTCCGGGAATCAGCGTCAATTTAAAACCATGGCCATCTCTGTTGCATGCAGTTGTCAAAATGAATCGATTGAGTATAGATTTGGTAGGGAATCGGGATTTTTGAACGTGTCTTATTCAAGCCTCCGTAATAATTCACTCCGCCATCGCATACGGTAATTTCATCTTCACGCAGCACTCTATGCCTTCCCCGAAAACTAGTATCGAATAGAAAACGATTATCATTGTGATCCCCTTAGACCAATGCCAAGGTCGAATACTTAATATTCGATTCCCGTTATTTGTTTTGGGAGTATCGATATAATAATTACGAGGCGTGTGGAAGCTGCAGACATCTGGCCGAAGCCGAATGACACATTTTCATTCAGCTCAATAAGAAAACTCCAGAGCCCCCCCCCCCCCACCCACCGGCCCGAGTGTGAGTAGAAACATCTTTTGACCTCTTATTAATATTATAGAACCAATACTACGGGTATTCTCCGCGTTACATTATCCAATATCTGATACGGGAAGGCAATGAACAAAGTTTTTATATTGGGATGTCGGAAATACACGTCGTTTCACTTATGTACATGTACATGTACTATCCGTTCGCATCGTTCATTTGTAGCGGTATGAGAGGCTGGTGTGAGTTGTCCGACCATCTCCGCGAGAGAGCCGCTAACTGCCTCCCTGCAGTCAAGGGGTATGTAACCCATATGTGTAGGCTAGCTGTGTTATCGTTATAATATTATACAACTGTACTAGGTTCTCTTTATCGATAATGTTAGCGCCTTAGAATTTAGTAGTGTCGTAAACATGGAAAACTATAGGCATATTAGTATTACACTATTGTTTGTATTAATTTAATAGGGAATTTTTGAGGGTACAACAATACTCTGGATCCACAACTGGAGTCTCTGAACCTCTCTCCGTTTCCTTTGTGCTTGGGGGACGTGGCCCGACACACTGTACATGTATCCCGAAAAATGAAATAAATAAATAAATAAATAAATATTAAGAGGGGCAATATATTTAAGAGGGAGCTGAAATCGATTTTTTTGTTAGAATGATCCTTTTGTTCCTTTTGTTGTCATTACACTGTATTATTATACACAGACGAAGGAGGGGGGGGGGCAAACCTGCTTAGCCTTTGCCGATGGCAGCAGCTTTTCCTTTGCCGATGGCAGCAGCTTTTTGACAATATTGTGCTTGGCGGTGCACGTGGGTGGTCGGGAGAGCGTCCATGAACCAACGTTGATGCCTAGGTCCTGGCTCGGTGTCTTCTCTGTCAGACACTGCAACAGGGAAGTCTTGCCGCAGCGCTGTGCACCAAAACGGGGGTTGGGTGACGGGGTAGCTATAGGTTAACTCATTCGTGAAAATGGCAAAGAAACAATGGATCCGACCGGGACTTGACCCTGTGACCTCAGATTTGATGGTCCAAATTGTGCAGCTGCACTAAGCCAGTGGTCTCTGGTTGAAGACCTGGGTCAGTCTAAATTTGTCTCTGCTAATTATAATTTCACTAACTGTTCTAAACTTCCTAGTCAGTATTCCTTTCCTGACGGGGCGGGCGGGCGGGGCGGGGCGGGGCGGGGCAGGGTAGGGCAGCACAGGGCAGCGTGGATCAGGGCGGGGTGGGGCAGGGCAGTGCAGGGCAGTGCAGGGCAGGGTGGGGTGGGGCAGGGCAGGGTGGGGCAGGGCGGGGAGGGGCGGGGCAGGGTGGGGCAGGACAGGGTGGATCAGGGCAGGGTGGGGCGGGTTGGGCGGGGTGGGGCGGGGCGGGCAGGGCAGGGTGGGGCAGGGTGGGGCGGGGTGGTGCGGGGTAGGACAGGGCAGGGTGGGGCAGGGCAGAGCAGGGTGGATCAGGGCAGGGCGGGGCGGGGCAGGGCAGGGTGGGGCAGGGCAGGGTTGATCAGGGCAGGTCAGGGTGGATCAGGGCGGGATGGGGCAGGGCAGGGCAGGGCGGGTTAGGGCAGAGCAGGGCAGGGCAGCTGCCTAATTGTTTCCCCCTTTCCCTCAGGACCGAAGCCAAGTGCCAAGCCAAGGGGTCCCCACACAATTCAAACCTCGGGGCCGACCAGCATGAGCTTCATGTTGCTCTGCGGTCTGCACCTCAGCATTCTCTCCCTCAGCTTGTCCAGGATGTCCTGGGTCGCGTTCCGCCCTTCGGCCGCGACCAGCTCGGCTAGACCGTCCGGCTCCTTGATGGTCAATCCGTCCAGCTTCAGGGAATCTAGGTTGGTCAGCTTGGCCAGTTTGTCCGGGAGCGTGGCGATAGGGTTGCTGCGATCATGAAGGTGCAGAAAATCGAAGAAAAAAAACCCCGGTATATAATCATTACTAAAATAACCTTTGATTAATTTCCGGGCTATGGATGGGGCATAAGAGCAAAGGACTAGTATGGTCCCTAGAGAGGCAGTAGTTAATGGCTAATTGCATCTGGCTAGCACCCCCTCCCCCACCCCAACAAAGAAAGTTGACTATTTGGGAAGGACCCCCATCTCACCAAAGGGCGTGGTAGCTCAGGTGGCAAGAATACTTGAAGTCCAGAGTTTAGAGTCCTGCAATAAAATTTAAATTTTCTTTCAAACTGCCTTTGAGAAAGGTGCTGCTATAGATCAAAACGTCAGGCCCTCCTAATAAGATTTGATTTCTGCATTGTGGTCAGTAAGCAATTTGCAATAAAAAAAAAACCCCAAACCCCCAACATTTTCCAATTTGGTTCTTCGTGATTTCTAAACGATGATGTGGCTAGACTTTGGGAAAGGGTCTGGATTTTAGACGGAATTTAGCGCCCGCTCACCGACTCAGGTCCAGTCTCCTCAGGCACGTCAGGCCGAGGATACTGGGAGGCACTGCCGGCAGCATGTTCCCGCTCAAGTCCAGGGACTGCAGGCTGTCGCTGAGGATCTTCGGGAAGACGACGGTGGTCAGGGGAGGTGGATCCTTGGTGCTGCCCCTCTTCCAGATCTTGCTGGAGAAGAAGACGGAGGCAGAGAGAGCGGGTTAGAGACAGAGGGGAGAAAGTAGACACACGAGGAGAGAGAGGGAGAAAGAGAGGGAGAGAGGGAGAGAAAGGGAGAGAGAGGGAGAAAGAGGGAGAAAGAGAGAAATGGAAAGGGAGAGGGGAAAAGGGACTCATGTTGGATGACTCGGGGCTCAGACTTGAACTTGGACACAAAAGTGTGACTGGAATACAAGTCTGATTGACAGCTCCCATGCCATCACCCTAAGCTCAGTCTAGCCCACCCCAGGCCAGCCCATCTTAGCCCAGCCAGCCCAGCCCAGCCCAACCCAGCCCAGCCATCCAGCCCAGCCATCCAGCCCAGCCATCCAGCCCAGACATCCAGCCCAGCCATCCAGCCCAGAACAGCACAGCACAGCCCGGACCAGACCAGCACAGCCCTGACCAGCAAAGCCCAGACCAGCACAGCCAAGACCAGCGCAGCCCAGACAAGCACAGCCCATTGGCCCAGCCAAGCCCAGCCCATTGGCCCAGCCAAGCACAGCCAAGCACAGCCCAGACCAGCACAGCCCAGCACAGCCCAGACCATTGGCCCAGCCAGCCCAGCCCAGCCCAGCCCACGGGCCCAGCTTAGCTTAGCCCATGGGCCCAGCTTAGCCCGGCCCATCCAAGCCCATGGGCCCGGCTTAGCCCAGCCTATTGGCCCAGTTTAGCCCTGCCCAGCCTAGCCCATGGGTCCAGCTTAGCCCGGCCCATCCAAGCCCATGGGCCCGGCTTAGCCCAGCCTATTGGCCCAGTTTAGCCCTGCCCAGCCTAGCCCATGGGTCCAGCTTAGCCCGGCCCAGCCTGCCCATGGGCCCAGCTTAGCCCTGCCCAGCCGAGCCCATTGGCCCAAAACCCAGCCCAGCACAACCCTGCACAGCCAAGCCCAGCCCAGCCCAGCCGATTGGCCCAACCCATCCTAGTCCAGACCAGCCCAACCCAGCCCAGCCATCCAGCCCAGCCACCCAGCCAAGCCCAGCACAGCCCAGACCAGCACAGCCCATTGGCTCAGCCGAGCCCAGCCCATTGGCCCAGCCAAGCCCAGCACAGCCGAGACCAGCACAGCTCAGCACAGCCCAGCCCAGCCCATTGGCCCAGCCAAGCCCAGCCCAGCCCAGCCCATTGACCGCTCGATTACCCTTTGTGTTTTGAAGAAGGAGAGGGGCAGCTGGGCTCCTCGGGAGGGGACAGACGGTTTCTGGCCAGATTGAGGCAGGAAAGCCTGTGGCAAGTCCAGACAGACGGCGAGGGCAGCTTGGCTATCCGGTTGTTGGCCAAGTTCAGCTCCTTCAGGCTGGTCAGCTGGCAGATCGTCCAGGGCACCCGCTCCAGCTGGTTTCGGCTCAGGTCCAGGGCAATCAGCGTCTCGTCCCAGTGGCAGTGCAAGTCCAGCAGAATGTACTGAATCTGGTTACAGGAGGCGTTCAAGGAAACCTACAGGGGTTCGAGGAGGGGGGGGGGCGGAGGAGGAGGTAGGTGACCATCAAAATTATGCAAGAAGAAGGTATAATATTATTTGTGTAGTCCAGTGTTGTGTTTTCAACCACGCAGGTCTGTGAGCATTTCGTAATGCAACTTGTACGGGCGTCCTCCATCGGGGTGTATTTATGTAGTTTAGTGGTTACATTGCCCCCATGCTCATCAGGAGCTCTTTGTTTGCCCAAAGTGACTGTCCAGGTATATGTAGATAGATAAGCGTGACAGCTGAGGGGGTGGGGGTGGTAGAGTGTGGGAGGGTGAGGAAGACTGCGGGAACGGCAGTATAATGCTTTGTCTCATTTAGAATTCAACCACAGCCGCGGTTGAAGTTTAAACAAACAGGAAAAACCGACTGTGAACTTTTGAACAAACTTTGACTGGACCAGGACTTGGACCCGTGAACTTGATTAACGTACCAGCGCTCTTCCATCTGAGCTATCCAGCCCTTAGATCGGGTGGCCTTCCCAATTGGAGTCAACTGGCCTCTGCCGGGGTGGGGGCACCATGCACTCAGAAGCAATTCAACCATTACCATAACTGCAGTATAATTATTCCCAGGGATCACAACCCGCCCCCCCCCCCCCGCTTTCATTAAGATGCAATCAACCAGTTGCTGTAAGCCTGGCTGCATCGGGGATCACACAAAGTGGATGCAGCTTGTTCAATTCAGGGTAAACAAACAAAAGGAAAAACTGACTGGGAAATTTCGAACAAATTGGCAAAGAAGACTTTGACTGGACCGGGACTTGAAATGTTCCTCATTCCATAACTCCGAGTGGTAAACGTGACTCTAGTTTCTCATCCAAGCGCTCCCTGCCTGTGGGCATACCAGAGGGCAATGCCAGGGAGCTGGCAGCCTCATCAGCGCATTGTCGGACACATTCAGCCGCGTCAGGCTCGTGGCGCCGCTGATATTCCTGGGAAAGCTCAAGATCTGGTTGTGAGACAAGTTCAGCGTCAGGAGCGCCTTGCAGTTCCACACCATATCGACTCCCCCTGTCGAGTTGGATTTAAAAGAGGAGAGCACACAGTGATGATAACCCATTCGAGGTGATCCCTAAAGATCGCTCGGGTCCTCAAATACCGTCGGCGCCCCCTCCCCCCCCCCAATGCAACGGGACATTTCGGGCGGGGCGGGGGCGCTGTCCTTCTCGGATACAGGAGCTGGCTTACAGAAAGAATTCCGAGAGACATTCCCATGTACCCCATTACGCCAATGCAAGTGTTTAGCTGCAAGCTGGCATTTGAAGTCTGTGATCTGAAGACACACACAATTTAGTATAGTACGTATACCAATAAATTGGTCCAGTAATCCGTTGAATTATCCGATAAGCCGATTCGTCCCGATACACCTCTGCAAGTCTCTCTCACAAGATGATGCTGAGAGAAGAGACAACCCTCGCCTTCGCCTGTCTGTGGGCCTCACCTCTGCTGTAGAGATTGGAACGGAAGCGTTGCGGGTCCAGGCTGTTGATGTAGTTATTGCTCAAGTCTAGAGTCTCCAGCGCTGCCAGCATGAAGAGCTCAAGAACCGGTAATTCCAGCTGGTTATGCTGGAGTTTCAAGCAGGTCAGTCTGGGAACAACCGCAAAAACCAACCCCCCCAAAATACAAATAATTATAATTATAAATAATGACAAAAAAATCAGTAAGAAACCAAAACAATTGGTATACTGCATGACCTGTTTATAATGTACCCGTCAGTTTCCTTTCCTGTAATGGGTTTGTTTTGGACATACAAGAATAAGAACTTAGCCACGAGTATACCTAGCGAGTATAGCATATATAGGTATATACATTACTTGAGTACGGGGGTGCCATGAGTATGAGTACAAGTAGCTGTATGGTTACTCATTCATGGTTAAGTACACTCACTTATACTCATGACCAATTAGTACCCGTACTTATACTCAATGCCAACTTCCTGTACTTATACCCAATACGAACGTCCTGTACTTATACCCAATGCCAACTTCCTGTACTTATACTCAATGCCAACTTCCTGTACTTATACTCAATGCCAACTTCCTGTACTTATACTCAATGCCCACTTCCTGTACTTATACCCGATGCCAACTACCTGAACTTATACCTACTTCATGTACTTATACCCAATGCCAACGTCCTGTACTTACTCAATGCCAACTTCCTGTACTTATACCCAGTGCCAACTTCCTGTACTTACACCCAGTGCCAACTTCCTGTACTAATACCCCAGGTCAACTTCCTCCGCTTATAAATACTCAATGCCCACTTAATTAGTTATACCTTACTTATACCCAATGTCAACTTCCTGTATTATACTCAAGGCTAACTACCTGTAATTGCACCCAACTACTTCTACTTGCACTCAAGGCCAAGCGCTCTCGCTTGAGCTCACGGCCAATGTCCCCGAATCTGTGGACGGGTAGAAGAGTACGAGCAAAAGTGCCCAGGGTTGCAAAAAGGTGAGAAGATGATGGGAGCCACGCCGACCAGGCACCGTGGGACTCACCGCGAGCCCTCCACCATCTCGATCCGACTGGGACTGGGCAACTTCTTGATCTTGTTGTGGGACAGGTCCAGGCTCTTGAGGGAGGGCAGCCCCCAGACCAGCGTCTCGGGCACTGCCTTCAGGGCGTTGTGCGACAGGTTCACCCGCACGAGCACACGCCGAAAGTGGACACTACCGGTCAGCCAATCGTTGGCAAAGACGGCCAGGCAGCGATGGCTCCACTTGGCCTCCAAGCTCTGTAATCAGGAGACACACATACCCACACACACACACACACGCGATATATTTTAGTATAGTAGGCCTATACCAATTAAATTGGTCCAGTAATCCATTGAATTATCCGATAAGCCAATTCGCCCCAATACTACGATGCATGTATGTACAAGCTGCAAGCTGGCATTTGAAGTTTGTGATCAGAAGACACACACAACTATATATTTAGTATAGGTTACCAATACAATTGGTCCAGTAATCCATTGAATTATCCGATAAGCCGATTCGCCCCGATACACCGATGCGAGTCTGTAGAAGCTGCAAGCTGGCATTTGAGCTGCAAGTTGGCATCCAGATTGTGGTTTGCATGAAACACAACAAAACGGCTTTTGAATCGCAATTCAAATCGCGATTATTTGGACAGTGCGGAAACGGCCCCGATGAAAGCGCAAACGGCGCCCCTACCGCTTGATCCTCGGCAGGTTCTTGGGGTGGGTCGCTCATCAGGGGCTGACACCAGCTCTCCAGGAGAGGGCGGAAGCTCTCTCGGGTGCGGTACGCCGTCTCTTCGGTGACGACACTGACCTTCTTCTTGACGAGGTACGAGGCCAGCTGGTAGTGACCGCCTGTGGGTGAACCATGGCGCACATTGTGTAGGTCTACATGCGCTCCATTTACCCTCAACGCTCGTGATTTTCATAAAGGCCCCATCAACACGATAAAACACACTGAATGCGTGACTGTGCGAGTTGACCTTATAAAGGCAAGAACTTTTTTTCTGGATGACGAGTTCCCACCACGAGGTCGTCATGTTACACCGATAGAGATCGCTATTCACTCAGTTTATGCGAAAGTAATGGGAGCACTCGGTTATGTGGGTGCTCGTCCCAAGTGGCGCTTGTTTAATTACTACATGTTGTCACGCCAGTTACATATACTTGTTAGGTCTCTTGTCAAAAAGATCATCGGTTGAGTGCCAGTTGAATTCATCCGACCGATACAATTTCCCCCGGTAGTAAGCCGATTGTACTGGACTCTGGGGAGAACAATTCACGATGGCTATCCGGTGGAAACGACATCGGACGGGTCAAATCATCCGATACCCAACCGATGATCTTTTTGACAAGAGGCCTTACCTCATATTGTTGATAAGTCATTTGGCTTGTTCACACATTATTGTTTCCTGTTGTTTTGCCAGTGTTCGCTCTGGACATCGAGGAGTCTGCTTCTTCACTGGAAGTGAGACAATTGTCCGAGGAATGTGGACACTGGGCTGGACCGTGGTCTCAGTGAATCAGCTTACGGGCTTATAAGGAAAGCACCTTGTCTACTAATTACCCTAGCCCTGCCCAGGATGTAACGTAGACCAAGCACGTGCTCTGATTTCATATGGACATGCAAGTGCTTGTTGTGAAGCGGGTCACATTAGTCACTGCAGTGTTGATAATGTCCACCTATAGGCCTAACCCCGCCCCTATAATTTCCCGAGGAATCGCAACGTAGTGTGAACAAGCCCTCATCATGGGGGGGGGGAGGAACAAGGCTGACCTTGGCAGGCTAGGGTCAAGGGGTCATTTGCCGGGATGAAGTCCTCGACGCTCACAGGTTCGGCTCCTTTCAGCCTGCTCAGTTCGCCCAGCCAGAACTTGGCCACATCCTGATGTCCGGTCTTGCAGGAGAGAGCCAGCAACTTCTTCACCAGCTCTTCGTCCTCTCCAAATTCTGCCACGCAAGGAGAGAGGATTGGGTTTATAAATCAGACCACAAATCAGTGTGGAAGTAAAGACAAATACAGAAGACATGAATAGTTGGTCATTTCACGCTGTAATCTCCAAATTAAACGAGTGAAATGAAGTTTGATTGAGATTCTGTCGATCTCTAACCTCCGTCCATTCAGAATCACGTGAGATTGTATTGTTCAGTTGTCCGGGTACGCCACACGTTCAAAGAAAGGAACGCTTTCCTGCCAATAAGCCTCTATAATATTTATAAAGGCACCCTCTACGAACCCTTGCCAGTGTATTAAGCTACACGGCTTTGCCCCCAGGAAACCAGGGACACATTCCCAACCCCTCCCGCAGCCAAACACCTGGTAAGAAAGAAATACGGCACAAAAGGCACAACGTATGCCATAAGTGCCAACCCCTCCCTATACATGTAACACGCACACCCTTGCCAGGGGTGTATATCCAGCGGTCCTGTAATGCGCGACTCCCCGCGCTGACCGCGCGCGGAGTTCGATCTCGACTCGCTTCACTCAAGGGCGTGCCCGGCCGTACGCGTAATTTTTTTTCGTATAGGAGGGTTAGGGGCATTTTTCATAAACTATCGAATTGTTTTTTAAAGAAAATTACAACAGAAGAAGATTACGACACCCCATTTATGATAATTGCCACTAACCCTCCTACGAAAAACAAAAAAACGCTGCCCGGACAACTGAACAATACAATCTCACGTGATTCTGGTGAGATAGGATTCTGTCTGTACACCGGGCAAGCGGGCTGCCAACCAATCATAGTTTTCCACGGGCGTGCGCGCGTTCCTTCTCACTAACCGTTTGGCGTGCGGTCATTGGCTATTCAGCGTCTCCTACGCGCGTATTTCGAAACCTGCACGCAACGCGCACTCGTTTGCCCACCAATTTAGTTAAGCGCATGCGCCAGCTCTTATTTGCATATTTCATGGGCAAGGTCCACTGAACTGGAAATACGTATTTCCAGTTCAGTGGAAAGGTCCATTGGCAGTCGGTGAGTTGATCACCGGATGTGGATCAGAAAGTCAAAATTGCGAATGCAAACTCCTCCGTTAATTAAGCGCTGAAATTCCCGCGCTAGCTCTTTAAAGCCCCTACACAACATTGGCCGAGGTCAAAGAATAGCATTCATACGTTGTCTGATCTAACATATGCATGAAATAGCACACCTGTGGAAATTTCAGCTCAATCCGCCGACCGAGTCTCGAGAAAATCGTGAAAACCGCTTCAGTTGTTTCGCGAAAATGCAGCATTCCACGCCGTACCGTACTGTTTCGAAAAATAGTTCAGATCTCGGTCAGACGTAAATGATTTCTTTTACTCTTTTCTCCCAAAATACATACAACATTTTAGGCAGAAATATTTCAGTGCAAGGTTTCTACTGTAACCATCTTCAAACTGTATAAGTGTCATGTTAATCAGTGAACATTTCTGTTTTTCGATTTTACCAATGTTGTGTAGGGGCTTTAAGCGCTGAATCCTTGCTTACGCAATCCATAAAAATGAATTCTGCGCTTACATCGTCCCCGTAAACTCAGATGTCTGCGTTAAGCTAGCAGAGCCATGAAATTGGGCCCTGTCACATTTACTCTCTTTGATGACATTGGCACGAGTCTGGATGTCACCATAATTATAATGCACACACTGTAAAAACGAACTGCACCTCATGCACTTCTGCAATGGCACATATTTGTCCCAGAATCATTAACACTTGAGGCACCTACTGTACTTCATGCACATGCAATACTGTAGCTCAAGCACATGTGGTATTGTAATCACTTGAGCAAAAGTCGGATGAGGTGCACGAAGTGCTTCATGTACAAGATCATCTCCCTATTTACTGTACCTCAAGCACATGGAGTGAAAGTGAGCATCACCTCGTGCTTATGTATTGTGCACCATGTGCCTCAACATACTTCATCCATGTGCATGATGTGAGCACCGTTTTTACAGTGCAGAGATCTGAGTCTAGTAATACCCCCAACAAGCTGTCGTCGCAGTCATCGCTGTCGTTGTCATCTTCTATTAGCCTAACTTTACCTGAATCAATCTCAATCAACGTGTGTATGACACTCAGCTGGCCGTACCTAGTTGCTACATCAAAAGCTGTCCCATCCTACAATATACCACAATGAAAGTATTGCTTTACAAAAATGTTGCAAACCGTTTACTGACTCGATGAGTACTTATGACCAAAGTTATACAAATATCAAATTTATACAAATATCAAAGTCATTATGAGAGAAAGAGATGGAGCACCAAGAGAAATAGAGAGGGGTGGAGAAAATGAGTTACGAGGGAGAAACAGAGGAGAAAGAGTGAGAGGAGAGGAGAAAGAGAGAGAGAGAGAGATCTGAAGGAGATAGAGAGGAGAGGAGAGAGACGGAGAGAAATGGAGGGAAAGAGAGAGAAGAAGAAGAAGAGAGAGAGAGAGGGAAAAGGAGAGAGATAGAGAGAGAGAGAGCCAGAGAGAGAGATTAGAGAAAGAGAGAGAGAGGGACAGAGAGGGAGGAAAAGGAGAGAGAGAGGGAGAGAGAGAGATAGAGAGAGAGGGAGAGAGAGAGAGAGAGAGAGAGAGAGAGAGAGAGAGAGAGAGAGAGAGAGAGAGAGAGAAAAAGAGAGAGGGAAGAGAGATAGAGGGCGAAGGAGAGAGAGAGAGAGGGGGAGAGAGAGAGAGTGGGGAGAGAGAAACTGACCATCTCCGTGGCATGTCTGGGGTCCGCACCGTAGCCGAACAAGTGACGGACAACGGCGGGCTTGCCGTACCGGCAGGCGGCGTGCAGGCACCTGATGATATACGGCGGGGATTGGCCGGCAGCCCGTTGCCCGGCCGTGGAGCCCACCGCCTCGGCTCCTCTCCCCTGCTGCTGGTCCTCCTCCTCATCGCCACCACCCCCCTGACATGTCAGCAGGGCCCTGGTGACGTCCATTGGTAGAGTGTTCATTATGACCGAGATGACCTGGGCGGTTTCCTGGCTTCGGATGCACTCGATCAATGTTTCTATCACCTCTGTATATATAGTTGTTGTGTTGCCGGGGGAGGAGAGTAAAGACAGTGATATACAAGAAATATTGGTTATTGACTAAACAATACCAAAATGGACATCCCGTGGAGATGATTTTTTGCCAATAAAGAATTCTTTTCGATAAAAATTGCTTATCGACTGATAAACATAGTTTTTCGAATCTCCATTTATCGCCGGAAAAACACCCGATAAGCACTGTTTATCGAGAAGAACTTTATTTGCGAAAAACTCTATTTATCGGCGAGAAACTATATTTATCTGCGAAAAACTCCATTTATCGGGGAAAAACTCCATTTATCGGGGAAAAACTCCATTTATCGGCGAAAAACTCCTTTTATCGGCGAAAAACAATGCTTATCGATATAAACTCTGTTTATCAAGTTCATCAAGTTCATCAACAGAGTTCTTCTCGGAAAACATTGTTTATCGGTTGAAAAACTGTGTTTATCGGTTGAAAAACTGTGTTTATCGGTTGAAAAACTGTGTTTATCGGTTGAAAAACTGTGTTTATCGCCGAAAAAACCCAGTGTTTATTGCCGATAAACAATGTTTACCGAATTTGGCTTTGCCATGTGGCTTGCCATACCCAGACCCCTGGTTGAATGTGACAGAGCTGGGGGTATACAATAAGTCACAATACGACTGTGATGCTTTCAGGTTCGATCCCACTTGAACCAAAAAATCGCGTTTAAAATTTCATTTCTTTTTTTAAAGCTCTAGGCGTGTAAGAAATTTAACCGAACACTGCCTGAAACAAAACGAAAAACGCAGTGGCTATTGTTACGGCAGTCGTCCGTGTGGTTCCCTCATCACTTGAAAGTATTCGTCAGCATTACAGGCTGGTTGAACCAGACTATTACTTGATAGTCTGGTTCCAAGAGCTAAACATCCTGATAAGTATCGTTAGGTACGTCAGGGAACCACATGGACGACTGCCGTAAACACAGCCACTGCGAAACAAAATATCAACACAGAGTCGTCGTAGCCGGCGTGAACACAATGATTGGATGGTTCTGAATAGAGCGGATGCATTGTCTTCCCAGAATTCTGATTGGCCGGTTCGACGTATAGAGCGGACGGTACAAAACGAAAGAACACCACTAGTGCCACGATGAGAACAACTTACCCGCCACAGTGTCTTTAGCTTGCTGCTCTCTACTAGCCATTCTAAGCAGGTTATTGGTCAACTTCACATTGACAGACAAGTGACTGTGGCTCCGATGTTATGCACCGTGCGGACTCCCGCCCCTCTGCCGAAAAACAAAACGGGAAACCAAGAACATCCCCGGTGCAGTGTGAAATATGAATCTTTATGGATGTCTTTGGATGGTGAATCAAAATGCACTGGCAGTAAGGTTACCAATGTTGATGGGTAGTGTGTGGTGGTGTCTGGCATGGTCCCTGAGTCAAAGCATGGAGGAATAAGATTCCTCCATGGTAAAAGGAACTGGACGTCTGCCGGGTTCCTTCGTGTGGATATGGGTGGGGATCCTCCAATCAAGTTACCACTCGAAACCACTCTACATAATTCTGTTGGTCGAGGCTGTTGAGTTTGAAAGGCTCACTCCCTTCAACTGGAGTGAAACTTACCATAGAGTGTCTGTGGATTGGTCATAATATTGCCAATTTAAAAATATAGTCGAATGAATGAGTGAAAATTCATCAGACGGAGTTGCCTTAAGTTATTACTAGAGATTCAGTCAAAAAGTTTAAACAATTTTGAATCTATAGCTGTAAAAGGATATTTCATGAACTTTATAATTTGTGCTTGTAGTTATCTTTCACTCCAGGGAATAACATGGAACAGACAAACTGACCAATCAGGATCCAGAATGCCATTGTGTGACGT
Source organism: Luidia sarsii (assembly GCA_949987565.1). Lineage (NCBI taxonomy): Eukaryota > Metazoa > Echinodermata > Asteroidea > Paxillosida > Luidiidae > Luidia > Luidia sarsii. The sequence continues at coordinate 19,722,612 of OX465108.1, read as the reverse complement.
CGGCACCGACCAAGTGGATACATGTAGTCTTTGTGTACGTACATGTATGTGCATATTGCTGCGAGTGTTGCCAGACATTGTTTGGTGGTGGGTGGGGCTTGCCTGACATCAATTAATTGGGGGTGGGGCGTTAGAAACGGTCTAGATAAGCTCATGGAGTTACCGATTGAAACCTGTGGTCAATTGTTGACCCTAGTTTCCTTCTTGAAGAATTGCCAACGCCAGACATTTTTTGGTGATGGTGGGGTATCGCCCCCGCCAGACGCTATATTGTCACGCCCCCACCCCCCAAAAAGGAAACCGTCTAGATCAGCTCGTGGAGTTTAATACAGAATCAAACCTGTGGTCAATCGTTCATCCTAGTCGCCCTATTGAAGAATTACTGACCCCAGACATATTGTTTTTTTGGTGGCGGGATGGTGGGCTTGATCAGGTAGCATATGTTGGTGCGTTCCCCTCCCGATGATGAATATACATCAGGTATGACGTCACTGCAATACTATCCGCATCCGTAGAATCCGTACCACTCCGAATCCACACCACTGACAGTTACTCTCCCGTACCGTGCCGGCCACATGGCCTACTTACCACATGAGTCTAACCCGTGCAGTTCCCATGCAGTTATTCTCGGCTGAGAGGTGCACGGACTATTGACAGTGTCGCTCCACAACTGAACTTATACTCGTACACAGTGTAGCCAGTTATTCTCGGCTGAGAGGTGCACGGACTCTTCACACTGTCGCACCACAACTGAACTTATACTCGTACACATTGTAGCCAGTTATTCTCGGCTGAGAGGTGCACGGGCTCTTGACAGTGTCGCACCACAACTTAACTCATACTCGTACACATTGTAGCCAGTTATTCTCGGCTGAGAGGTGCACGGACTCTTCACACTGTCGCACCACAACTGAACTTATACTCGTACACATTGTAGCCAGTTATTCTCGGCTGAGAGGTGCACGGACTCTTCACACTGTCGCACCACAACTGAACTTATACTCGTACACATTGTAGCCAGTTATTCTCGGCTGAGAGGTGCACGGACTCTTCACACTGTCGCACCACAACTGAACTTATACTCGTACACATTGTAGCCAGTTATTCTCGGCTGAGAGGTGCACGGACTCTTCACAGTGTCGCACCACAACTGAACTTATACTCGTACACATTGTAGCCAGTTATTCTCGGCTGAGAGGTGCACGGGCTCTTCACATTGTCGCACCACAACTGAACTTATACTCGTACACATTGTAGCCAGTTATTCTCGGCTGAGAGGTGCACGGACTCTTCACACTGTCGCACCACAACTGAACTTATACTCGTACACATTGTAGCCAGTTATTCTCGGCTGAGAGGTGCACGGGCTCTTGACAGTGTCGCACCACAACTTAACTCATACTCGTACACATTGTAGCCAGTTATTCTCGGCTGAGAGGTGCACGGACTCTTCACACTGTCGCACCACAACTGAACTTATACTCGTACACATTGTAGCCAGTTATTCTCGGCTGAGAGGTGCACGGACTCTTCACACTGTCGCACCACAACTGAACTTATACTCGTACACATTGTAGCCAGTTATTCTCGGCTGAGAGGTGCACGGACTCTTCACAGTGTCGCACCACAACTGAACTTATACTCGTACACATTGTAGCCAGTTATTCTCGGCTGAGAGGTGCACGGGCTCTTCACATTGTCGCACCACAACTGAACTTATACTCGTACACATTGTAGCCAGTTATTCTCGGCTGAGAGGTGCACGGACTCTTCACACTGTCGCACCACAACTGTACTCGTATACATGTAGCCAGTTATTCTCGGCTGAGAGGTGCACGGACTCTTCACACTGTCGCACCACAATTAATGTCCTTGTCTAAGCCAAGGCATTATGTAAACATGCAGCCTTCCTCCATGGTGCTAACAATACTGGTAGCCAGAATATGGCCAGGCAGCCTCTACACTCAGTAGTACTGACCAGAGGAATTTCCATCTGTTTCACTGGAAGACCCGTGGCCAAGTGTCCCAGTGAATATTTAATGAGGATATCTAGTGGTTACTGGAATTTAATCATTTAAATTTTTTTATCTGTGTACACATTAGTCTTTTCTTCTCTTTTCCTGTCAGCCTTACGTGCCAATTGCCCTTCTTTGTTTCCTTTTTGTGTGTTTTTGTACACATTTATTGGAAAATAAATCCACTGGAGTCAAAGAGTCAAAGACCCCTGTCACACGTGTATTAAAACATGCATATGCCATGCAATGTAATGTAATAAATTTATTAAATCCTTTTCATGGAGTCACAGAGACAAATACATTTATTGCGTGTAATGAAGTCGCAGTGAATTAGGCCCTGCAGAACATTGACAAAATATAGGGGAGCAAAGTGAAAAGGCATTTTTGGGGCATTTCTTTAATTGGAGTATGAGGGGTAAATCATTGACTGATCATTACTTTTAATTTGATTTTTTAGTGTTATAGAGACCAATTTTCAGTTTCCGCTCTGATCAACTTAATATGACATGGAATTTTAAAGTACAACTAGTTCTATTCAAAACAATGACATTGATAATGCAACAAAGACTACATATTGTTTCAAATAACTTCATGTATTGAAACATGCTTTTATTCTCCAAAGTGAACACTCCCCTCCCACACTCCCCTCCCACGTACTCTCCCTCCCACTCTCCCTCCCCATCCTCCTCCCCTCCCACTCTCCCTCCCCATCCTCCTCCCCTCCCACTGTCCCTTCCCATCCTCCTCCCCTCCCACTCTCCCTTCCCATCCTTCTCCCCATATCTGTCTAACTGTATTGTGCACAAGTCTAACTGTATTGTGCAATACACACAGGGCACACATAATCCACTGCTGCAGGTGGTGGTTTTTTGAGAGATAGGCACTGTAAGTGTAGCCAGCGCCCACACACATCGCATTTGACCCATGATGCTTTCTTGTGATGAGGCCCTTCAGATAGTGCACAAGTCAGATAATCACACACTCGATGGGGGTCCCTCATGGAGATTGCATTGTCAAGCAGGCGGTGCTGAACATGAACCCTCATTGCTGCTGCCTTGTCCCCTAGTATCCTTGGGTTGACTTGTCTCACAATAGCAAGAGCATTCTGGAGTAGGATGAACAAAATTGTCTACGTGTAAGTTACATGTAAGTTTATCAATCTCATCTGACCTTTGTGGGGCGAGACCAAATTATTGTTGGGTTTTAACCTAAGTTCTTAACCATTGAATCTCACACACCTCCCCTCCCCCCAAAAAATCTTTACTTGGCTGACATGATATTTACCAGCATGACAAAAGCTCCGCACGAATGTCCATCTCTCTGTCTTGCTGACTTCAGATTGCCGGGTGTCCACTGCACATGAGAAAGGTCACCTGTGAACTGTGCCCTGGTTTCCATGTACTGCCTGCATGCAGAAAACCAAAATATCACAATTGTTGATATTGGGTCATACTTTACTAATGCATAAAACTGGGGTTCCTACTTCACTCCCCAGCTTTTTGTCCAAACCACCACCTAAACCTGTATTGAACTTGAGGGGTACCCCCCCCCCCGATAAATGTCCATGTACATGTATGTGTATTCGAGTTTATGAGAATTTGACCATCCATTGTGGAGTCACATGACTTAGATGAGAATAAATTACTCACGTGAATCGCTTGATCCAAAAGGATGCAGTCCTTTCATTGGGCAAGGAATCTAGAATGGAGACTGTACCTTCCCTAACATCAGCAGCTAGCAACAGCCAATGGCTTCTTCTAACATTTATTGGCAGAAGGATCCATTCGTACTTCTCCATTGCAACCTATGATAAATGGGCAAGTATGAGAGGGGGTGAGACATGTCTTTTCCTAAATCTCTTAAATTGTCATACATGAAGAGGTTGTTTAGAATGCGGAATGATTTTTTGCTTTAAAAGAAATTGCTTGATACCTGAGCTTACAGTGTTTTCCGTGACTTGGTACCAAATTAATTTGAATTAAAAGAGATCATTAGTACATTATACTGGTAATCAGTGAAAGTTTGATGAAATTTATTGTAGATGAAATACATGTATGTACGTATAAGCAAATCTTAACATTTTGCTTCACAAATTCAAGAAGAATTTGAAATTAATATAGGAAGGTTTGCGGTGACACCATGTGTCAGATCTCTTAAAGGAAGAGGTTTGCTCAATGTAGGAATTGGTAAACATATCTTCAATTGGATGTTGTATCTGAATACACTCAGTAGTAACATGGTCTTTGCATTACATGTATGTACAGTAGTAGTAGTAGTAGTCAAACAAACAAAAATTCATGTCAAGTACAACAAAATTCAGAAAGTAATGAAAACGGTTTGTTCAAAGGCATGAAATGATTATTGATGATGGTATAGCAAAGAAATTGCTTCTTATGAGTTGGAGAATTCAATAGTTAAAAGCTCAATGCAGCACCTGTAAAATTCTTTAATGATCATTTACAATCACCAATGAACAATTGAAATGATAGAAATTATAAAAATTTGCAGCAAATATTAAATTGCTACACACAGTAGTTAAGCAAGCAAGTTTGCTAAACAAAGCACTGCTACTGTGCAGGGTAAAAAGAGCACACAGGTGAGGAAATGTATCTGACAAAACATTTGATCCAAATACTTACCAAATGAAGCTGAATTTATCCTTTGAATCCTGTTAGCTATGACATGCAAGAATATTTTGTTTGTGTTCATTAGCAAATTAAGTCCTATCTAATTACAAGTTTCTATTGCACGCTACAATATCAGTACAATTTAGCATACCGGTATATTTGGTCACCAGGCAATACTAAGAAATCTACATAAAACTAGAGCTTTATGTCTGTTGGCGACAGAACATAACGCTTTTCCGCATCTGGTTCTCTTTCAAATAAAGATATACATGATGTCACGACGTTTTGAAACTTACCTCAATTGCATTTTTGATGCACAGATCTTCTGTGCCACAGCATGGTTGTCTGGAAAATATGCAGAGTCACATGCCAATGGCCTTTTGGAGGGATCAGGAAACAACTCCTTCTCTATGTAATATTTAAGATGCCTGCGCATCTCATTCACTTTCCCAACTCCCATACGGACTAGTTCGTCTATTTTGGAAGCTATTTCAGTAGCCATTGGGCGTAGCATGCCTGTAAGCTTGAGACAAAAAACAAGCAAACAAATAAGAAACAAGGCAATAGCTGAATGTGTTACAATCGTCTAATTGCATGACCGCAAAAACAAAATTACTCTACCGGTATCCAAAATAATTGCTTGCTTTGTTTAGATAGTTTCCGCACAAATTCAATCACAATATTACATCCTTCAGCTAAAATATCATTAACATGTATGATAGTTATGCTTCCCAGTCAAAGTACATGAAATACTTCATCATTAACAGCAGCTAATCAATTAGCTTCATTGTCTTCTAGTATGAATGGACACATTAATAAGAGTGAAATGGATCTTCAAATCTGGTCATGGGATGCCACGTCAGTACAGAAAATTGCAATTCAGACAGATTGGCAAACTATTGTGTTTTCTTTCAGTAAGTTTCATTCCTCAAAGCCAAACAAATGACAGAATCTATACAATTTCCCATCATTTATTAGGATGGATAACTATTGCTTACCGGTCCTAATTCATGGACAGCTTGATGGTCTTCCTCCGTGGGGTACTTGATGTAGACTCGGTGCTCCTGAGTTAACTTCACCTCTCCCTTGTCCAAGGCACTGCGGATGGTCTTACTCATCTACCTTTTCTTCCACTCTGATGTCATGTCCATCTAAAAATTGACAAATGTATAATACAGAAAGTCATGGCAAAATATTACAATGCTTCTTTTGTTAACATATTGTTTAAAAAACACCAATCTGAAATGTGTCAGTTACAGCTACCTAACACTCTTTATGTTGTGCTTGAATGGTTAGAAAGTGTCCAATTATCAATTTTGAATAAGTCAGTAGTATTATATGGTGTCTCAAACAGAAGGAATTAAATAAAATGATGGATGTAATTAAGAGGGAAATCATCAAAGATAAAAAGATATGATGCCATTGAAGACAGAACAAGAAACTTCACCATTATTTAAGCCAATCTACATTTACATGGCCTATGATATGTTGTATGGTGACAGAAAATCTGCAAAAGCTGAGCAAACCAAAACAGAGCAATTCATTTCTTTTTAGTCATTCTCTTCTGTATGTTGCTAGATATGAGGTGACAACCTTACAATGTGATTGCTATATCGGAAAGTTTGACAGAAACAATAATCTCCCTCATACCATGACAATTTACTGGGTTCAAAGAATGAACCAAACCTACAAAACCAGGAATGATTGGTTGTATAGAAAGGGGGGGGTTGAGAACTTGAGATGACACAACAAAGAAGAAACTCTTATCTCAAAATTTTGAACCACATCCTGAACAAACCTTGTAGTCAGTAAACAAAATGACTTCTTTCAAGACCAATGAGGCTGGGCATCCCTTCTTTCGTGAAGATTGACACTTATGATATGTCCGTTTCAACGGCACATGGTGGTCTTCCTGTATACAATTAAGATAAATGCAATGAGCATACGCATTTTAAAAATCGTACTTAGGGATCATTGATCGTCACGGTTCAATTTTCAAAATTTAGTGGGCCTGACGTTTCGATCCTAGAGGACCTTTCTCAAAGGCTTTCTCTGCCTTTGAGTAAGGTCCTGCTAGGATCGAAACGTCAGCCTGAGGCCCACTAAAGTTTGAGATTTACATATTGGTATTTTTAGTCAGTAAGCAGTTTGCAACATTCTTGAGTATCACTCGCTGTTCAATTCTGTTGACGTTTGCAAACCATTGACTTTATACTTGTTTCAAAGATCACATGATAAAGGAATTTTTCCAGTTAGCTGCAAAACTGCTAATGTTGTTACTTTACATAGGTCTAAAATTAAGAAAAATGTAGCCAATTACTGACCAGTGTCCTTGTTAACACTTGTTTCCAAAGTGTTTTTAGAGAATTTTATGTGCTCAGCTTGTGGAGCCTGTTATCCAGCCTGTCTATCCCTGACCAACAGCATGGATTTGTAGCTGGTAGGGATGGCACCATCAATCTTATTCGAGGAAGCTTGTTCGGCTTAATTGCATGTATCAGTATTTACTCAAATTAATGATTATAGAATTATTTATTTACCTTCATGTAATTTTTCTATTTCTTCCATGCATGTTTTGTCTGTAAGTTAGTTTTGTTTTTTATGCTACCTGTAACTAGCGGATCTCCTCTGTTTGATACCTGAATAAATAAATAATTGAATCATAAAGTACATAAAAATGGAATTTTATCCAGGTTAAACCTGCTGTGTCTATGCCACTGCCCAGGCCCCTACAAGAGGATTTTTTTTCTTTTCACTTGGGGGGGGGGGTGGTCAACCCACCTTGAAATGCACCAGCCCACTGACCATTTACAGACAATTCCTTACTGGCTATGGCTAAAAGAATTCATAGGGGAGAGGGTTCATTCCCACACCCCAACGAACCCACCTACTAACCACTTGTTTAAACAGTACTGCTGCCTGACACTAAACAGCATCAGCCAAAATAGTAAGCTGCAGTTTTCAGAATTTCAATTAAACTTATTTTTTATGGGGTCCAGTAATTATTCTTGAAACCCAAACCTCACAAAAATGAAATCCTTTGTTATAATACTGGAAACCACTCACCATCATATGTTCCTCATCCTTTGCCTGCTCTTTGAGCTTTCGAGCCACATGCCGGTCTCTGCCATACATGCACTCATAGGTATCGGTTCTGACAATTAAGAAGGGATGTTCATTTCCCTTCACAACACCACTCTTATCCACAAAATGGATGCTCCTTGGGGAGATGTCTTCTTTACCTGTATAAAAAATTAAAATTTACCAAAATAAATTGATTCCAAATTTAGCCTGAGCATGAAATTATTACAATTGTGTCTGGTTCTAGTGGTTACCATGGAATCAATTAAAATACAATAGCATGCAGTAATTGTTAATTGTGAATCTGACCCTAGCTTAATCTGCAGCATTTTGTATACACCTGTATACCGTATTTGAGAACAATCAGATTAAATTTGACTTAGTTTAATCTCAAATTTTAGTGGGCCTGACATTTCGATCGTAGCAGGACCTTTCTCAAAGGAATTTTGGTATTTTTAGTCAGTAAGCAGTTTGCAACATTCTTGTATATGACTTAGTTTAAATTAGATCATGCAAATAACCTTTTTTTTTTAAATAAATGGTCAATAATATTGTTGATTTTCGGATAGGGGGCACACCCAATATGAATATCAATGTTACTAGTTATATTAATACTACTTTACTAGATCTAGATCTATCATCTAGTCTTCGGCCATGCTTGAAACAGGCCTCTTGAGCTATGGCTAAAGCTATTGCATTTGCATCTCCTTGTATTTCCAATAGGGGAAGACCTAGACTAAGCTCTAGAGTAGAGTGAGTCTAGACACCCATTTCGAACACATCCTAAGTCTATTTTAGTATTTTAGTAATGCTATTTAGGGATGATACTATTACTAGTATTACTACTACTACTGAGTAGTAGTACTAGTACTGAGTAGTGGTAGTAGTACTACTAGTTACTACTTTACTAGTAAGTAGTAGTAGTAGCAGTACTACTATAACAAACATACTTTTTAGTAGTACTAGTACAGTAGTTACTAGTACTAGTAGTACTAGTAGTAGCAGTACTGTAGTACTTTAGTAGTAGTAGCAGTACTGTAGTACTGCTACTACTACTGTACTACGGTACTAGTAATAGTAGTAGTACTAGTAGTACTAGAAGCAGTACTAGTACTACTATTACTAATTAGTACTTAGTACTAAGTAGGTAGTAGTACTACTACTAGTAATAGTATGCACAGAAAAAGTCATAAATATGAACTAATAAACTACACAGTACACAGATATAGAAATTCTCAGCACTAGACATCTGAAAAAAATCAAAGAAAGTATGCAATAAAAACCATTCATCTAAATAAACAGGACTGAAAATATGAAGGAACTTTGAGTTTTAAAGAAAGTCTTAAAAAGTTACAAATACAGAAGTCTAAATCTAAATAATTTCATTGCAAAGATACTTGAATTTTGAAACTGATAAATCCAAAAGAACGATTCTTGAAACTGACAAGATAATTCCAAAGGCACCCCATAATTACCGGCATAAGTGAATTATTAATTAAACTGAAATATCATGCAGCATAGCCACTGAGGATTACGGTATAATTATTAATATGTTAAGGTCGGGTGCGCTCCACAAGGTTACCTGCAAGGCTGCATTATATAGTACATATGTACGAAATATGTTGTAGCTAATTCCTGACTTCTGTTCAAAAGTCTTCTTGACTGTCACCGCTTCGTCCTTGGATGACACGAAGAATGGCAAGATCTCGGAGGCAGGGGACTCCATTACGAAATACCCATAAGGGGGAGAGTAACTTCAAAGCCGGTGCTTCCACGCCGGGTTCTTCAACTTCCAGCCAATCGAAATGTACGGGTGGTCCGTACGGCGAGTGTGCGGAGACCGGATACTACGGACGCGGTAGTATTGCAGTGACGTCATACCTGATGTATATTCAGCATCGGGAGGGGAACGCACCAACATATGCTACCGCTTGATCAGCTCGCAGATTCAATGTCCGTGTAGGAGGTGCGCAATGCAACATGTGGGCCAGGCATTGGTACATGCCTGGAACTCTACACACATACTTTTTTTTTAAGCCTTTCGATTTTTGTATCCTTGTGGAGAACGCGCTTCGTGCAGTATATACAACCGAGTGAGACACAATGTTTTGAAAATGCTCAAATTTCAACCACATTCATTTTCCTGGGTAGAAATTTGGACAGTATATCCCTTATATATATCACTTGCGACGTATTCTTACCCATCACATTTCCCCCCCCCCGTTTTTGAGTTATTTCCAAATATCAGTTTCGTGAAAACCTTGTGGAGACCTATAGGCTACACCTTTACAATTTCCATGTGGAGACCTATTCAACCTATTGGACTAAGTCTCCACAAGGCACTAGGTTTTCGCCCACACTAGGCCTACTGGTTCCTTTTCCCGCACGGCCTCAAATGGGCCGTCTAGGTATTAATGAATATAAATGCATTTGAGAAAGGTCCTGAAAGGTCCTGCTAGGATCGAAACGTCAGGCCCACTAAATTTTAAGATTTACATTTTGGTAATTTTAGTCAGTAAGCAGTTTGCAACATTTTTTGTATATCACCTACTAATGATTGCGTGAGCAATTCGCAAAACTTAGTCAAACAAATTTTTAGTCAAAACAAATTCAACTTTTGAATTGAACAAAACTGGAAAAAATGGCAAAGAAAACTTAAACTGAACCGGGATTTGAGCCAATTAAGACCTCTGGTTTTGCGTACCATCGCTCTTCCCATCTAAGCTATCCATGCAGCACTTCGATGGTGGCCTCCCAAAATAGTCAGCTAGGCTTTGTCAGTGTGAGAGCGCCAGTCAGAAGCAAGTGAATTCTTTGATACCCATTGCAATAATTATGGGACTTACCGTGCGTGCACACTTGGTGGTCTGGGTGGGCCTCTTAAACGACACTTTTCTTCAAAGTTGGACATAAAACCCACAAGAGAATGCGCCGACTTCCACAAGGCACGAACCAAATCCGAAAAGGCCTGTTGGGCGCAGTTGATACCTCTATATCCCCGAAAACTATGCACTGTGAAGTGCCGTTCAACGGTCATTAATGTATAATACCTGGGCCTCCTCTCCAACCCTCCTCCAAATCCCTCCCTCTCCCCTCCCCCTCCCGGATCTCCCGTCTAGAAAAGTATAACAATGTTACAATCTAGGGCACGGTCAATTGACACCCTCAAGTATCTTATCGATCGTCGAGTCCCTGAAAAAGTCCCCCTTTTTCCCGGCCCTGTTCCAAAGCCAATCATTATGAGATATTATTACTCCGTGGGCTTGCAAATAATGATACTGCCATGTACTATAATAGTATTCACATGCATAGAGTGGCTCGCGTGCGTGACAGGAACACACAGGACTAGTGCTAGCAAAATCTTGATCTGATTTTTGCACCCAAAGGACAAAGACTGAACTTGGTTCGGTAAATTTGTACTTCATCAATCATTAATGAAGGATTATTCCAGTAACATGCAAAGATGTTGCAAACTGACTAAAATGTCCAAAAAGCGAATATCAAACGTGAGGAGGGCCCGACGTTTTGAACCTTTCTTCAAATAATGTTATTCTTTGACCAATTCTCGTTTTCTTTTGAATCAATTGGTGTTTCCATGCAGACATAGGGGGCCCTACAATTCCATATTACAGCCACGGCTCTCCCCGAAATTCCAAAGAAATTGGCCAACCAAAGTGATTTTGACTTTTTTCATCTCTATAAGTTGGCAGAATAAGTTTGAATATTACTGGGAGGGTCCAATGACTCGGGTAGAGGAGGGGTGACCGTTTGACGACCTCCCATCAGCCCAATAAGGTCAGGAGTCACACTTAGGGGTCAAAGGTGAGGAACGAGGGACAATCACCTATCACCGATGGGCAACTGCCTAATCTTCATCTTTAAAAAAAAATAAAAAAAATAAAGAAAACACACAAAGCATGCCTGCCCATTAGATCACTGGTTGAAAGAGTTTGGTTTTGTAAGCCTGCATGTGTCACCCCCCAAACAAATGAAACAGCCCAGATGAGCATAATAATGAATAAAGTCCAGACTTTTGATCAAAATTAAGGCATCTTTTCAAACCATAAATCAACCTTCGAACTTGTGGAGATCTGATAAGCTGCACTTCACCCATTCCGGGGCAGGATAGCTCTTACGGTCTTTGCTTTTCAGCAAAAATGAAAAATAACAAACCAATTCAGCTATTTTGTGGGACTATGAGAATAGACTATGGTTTGAAGGGAAAACACATAAAAATGATTATGTACACTGAAGCTAAAGATGAAAAACAAACAACCAAAATAACACCCAAAATGTAAACCTATAAAACATTTATTTTCATTGTTTCAGCTGTGGCTCTAACGGCATTGTAAGGAGTTCTTTCCATTTACAATGTACACCATTCAATAAATCTTCCTTTTTGGGGGGTTTGCCGTCAGTAAATCTTCATAAAATCAGCTGATGGCCGACGGATGAAGACTGTCAAGAACTTAAAATGTCAAATAAAACTGCATGTGCATTTGGTTTGATGGCTCCTTGCATCAGCCGGACCTGTGCGAATAGGCCTACGTAACAGTTTGCTGTCATTCAATTAGTATCCAGGTACATCTCTTGTGGTGATCGAGATAGAATAAGAAATAATTACATGTACTGTATAGCATAAACCTGCTGGCTTTTGAAAAATCCAACAGTGTATCAAACTTCCAGAATTGTGAAAATTCATGAAGAAATTTACTTTGAAAATAAAGGCTGTTTTGATACAGGCATAACGAATATTTTGACAAAAGGCTTACACGAAAGCTCTATTTCACAATGGAGATTTGCAAAGGACAGGCCTATCAGAAAAGCAAAAGTAACGAATCAACATATTTCAGTATCATTGTTCTACAGTGTGGACCGCCCCCCCCCCCATCGAAAGACCCATGAACGTACGCTTTGCGCTCCAATATGATTTCATACCCGTAGATCCTAACCGATTCGGGGAAAAAAGTTTCCAAAGGCCGCCATAGCTGGGTGACTGAATGCACGCCGTTGGCGCATGCGCAGAGGTACCGTACCCGATCGTCGGCCGGCTCCCAGAAAGTCACGTGCATGGGCCACATCGGGACGAATGGGTTCAAGTTCTTCTCCTGTTTCACTTTGGCCCTGCTCACTCTCCAACATCCCCCTGATAAATTCATTCTCCCTTACACGATTCTCCCAAGGGTCTGATAATTATGCAGTGTTATTACTAGTGCCATACTATCGGGAACAATTAGCCTTCCTCAGTGCGTGCGATGAATGCAATTGGATATGTTCAGGTTAGGCTATAGACATATGATTCTGTGGTTTTTTTTTTAAATTTCTTTATGGGGTCTGATTCCTTGGTTGGGTTGACACAATAACTATGAACCTTTCCTTACATGTATAAGTAGGCCTACATACATAAGTACATGTATAAGTACATACATAAATTCATGTATAAGTACATACATAAGTACATGTATATAAGTACATACATTAGCCTATAAGTGTACATGTATGGATCTGCGCATGACAAATGTGGCCTTGGTAGAAAAAAAAATGCGAAAGTTGAGAATCCCCAAAGAATTTACAATCCAAAAAGGTCACAGAGTGGAACGTGATATTGGATTATAAGCATGAGTATAATGTGATACAGGTTTGGAGGGAAGTTCAAGGCAGTTTGTGAAGCGTGAGGCAGCAGCATGCCATGCCGGTGAAGGCGTGCGGAAAGTCGGCCACCCCCTCCAGCCACTCGTCCGCCTCCGTGTCGAAGCACTCGGCGGAGCGCAGCCAGGCCTTGGAGTCCCAGCAGTAGCCGCCCAGGACGTAGATGCGACGGCCGGCCACGCAGCAGCAGGCCGCCTCGGCCCGGGGCTGGGCCAGGGGGCGGGCCAGCGGCGTCCAGGCGTCGGCCCGCGGGTCGTAGCGCTCCACGGGGCCCAGGCAGCGCACGCCCTGGCCCGGTGCCGCCGTGGCTCCGCCGGCCAGGTACAGGTGCTCGCCGGCCGAGCAGAGGGAGCCGAAGAACCGGGGCACGGCCAGGTCTCGCTTGGACTCCCACGCGTCGGGGCCCGGGGAGTAACATTCAACTTTACTCGAGACTTTCTGGTTCCCTGCGGTTTAGATTCAACAATACGGGCGATTTAGAGTCCCTAATTATACAGAGAGTACCGACAACTATTGTTCTGTTTTGCCATTTTGTTTCTATAGTTCGTTACAGCGTGGGGTTCGCAAACAACTTAAATGTTGAAGATCTTGTTTGACTTAAAGGCCCTATACAACATCGGTGAAGGTCAAAAGATTACAACAGTTTGTGTGTTAAACCATTAAACACCCCAAAAAAGGAATCCTGCGAAGGTTTTAGCTCAAATGGTCATCTGAGAAAGTAGAAAAAGGTAAAAAACCGTCACGGTTTCTGCACCATTCTGTAGTGAAGATTTCTAGGGAAGTATAGCATCCCAGACCGTAAGATGTGTAAATTAGAAGGAAATCTGTGGACATCGATGTTTTCCGATCTTCCCAATGTTGTATTTGGCCTTTAATTGATTATTTCACCGAATCAGATCAGCTGTCGGTGACAACTCAGTATGCTGCGACCCCACGACGTACCGAACATGACCGAACAATGGAAACAAAATGGCGTCCAAATCCTTCAGTTGGGTAACGTATGTTGGTGCGACCCACTGCCGAGTGTGAATATGCATCAGGTACTGACGTCACTGCAAAACACTCCGTATCCGTACGTATACCACTGACAGTACCACTCCGTATCCGTATGAGTGATACTCATGTATGCGTCTGCTTTTGCGACCCTGGGGTAGCAAAGTGGTAAACGGCAAAACTTAGTGGGCTTGACGTTGTTTGGGAAAACGATGATTAGATGAGCAATAGGGCCTATATAAAAAAAATTATAGCGACTGTATACGTTTTCTTTAACTTTTATTTTGTCGAGCATATGCACAATTAAGGCACGGTTTCGTTTTTGAAAGGGTGGGGGACGTATTAAGTCGTGAACCCCAAACACGACGGGTGGCGCTCTCACCTCCGACCCTTAAACTGAATAACTACTAGGTTGCGCCTCGGTTATATATCAGACCAGATCGAGTGGTCTTTTAGCCATGGTTATCGATTTGAAGAAATCTAGTACGGTAATTCAAGCCGATCTGCGCATGCGCGACTAACCCTAACCCTGACCGTTTTGTATACGTTGAATGTAAGCGTGTACCCCCACTCAGTTTCGCGGTCAAAAGTAGATTGAATTCAGTACTCATGAATATTAACGCCGAGTCGTCGTAGCAGCGCATATTATTGGATGGTTCTGAAGAGAGCGGACTGTACAAAACGAAGGAACTCTACTTCAGTACTTGGACGATCGAGCGAGGGTTGCTGCACAACACATGTACATACATTGAAGCAAATTATTCTCGGCTGAGACGAGCGCCGACTCTTCACAGGGTTGCTCCACAACACGGAGTGGTACGGTCAGTGTACGAATACGGATCGGTGTGCAGTGACGTCATACGTCCAACATACGTTACCTTTCTTGTCGGGACTCCCGGTAGGCTGGTTCCCGTCCCCTACCTTATTATTATTTATTATTTATACTGGGGAACTCATTCAGTATTACAAGAAAACTGTTCTCCCATGAGTAGGCCTACGTCCAGATGGTCTCCAGACGTCTCACGTCCTCCGAAATTTCTGAGGACGTGAAACGTCTGGAGACCAGGTAGGGGACGGGAACCAGCCTAGACTCCCGGGCGATTGACAATTGTGCGCCCTCAAGAGTTTGCAACGCGTTGGCCAATCACAATGCGCGGGAATCGGGTCTACAGATCCTTGCTTGCAAACAGTGTAGTCACTCTTCAGACACACGTGGGAAGTCATAAAAGGCAAATAGGGAGTAATTTACCCCCACTTCTAATTAATATACACTTAATGAGTTGCCTACTTCCATGCATTTGTGTGGTTTTTAAACATCACACGTGACCAGGTTTTTTTTAAGCTAAGGTAACTCTTCACGATGGTTGTCCTAAATTCTACTTTGGAAACTGCAAAAGCTGAAAAGGAAGGCAACGATAAAAAATATTTCGACCCGAGTACAGTTACCTCGGCAGGGTTTCGGGTACCCGTTTACCTCGGCCTGGTTTCGGGTACCCGTTTACCTCGGCCGGGTTTCGGGTACCCGTTTACCTCGGCCGGATTTCGGGTACCCGTTTACCTCGGCCTGGTTTCGGGTACCCGTTTACCTCGGCCGGGTTTCGGGTATCCGTTTACCTCGGCCGGATTTCGGGTACCCGTTTACCTCGGCCGGGTTTCGGGTACCCGTTTCGTTTGCGCTATTTTGTACATACACACGTATAAGTTCGTTTGGTCAGCTACACCACACCGAATGGGCATGTGGGTAAACTACCAAAATGTTTTCAAGTGTATTCATAGCGAAACTAGAAACCAGAAGTTGACAGTATTTTGTTGGATTTTTCTTTAGCCACTTTTGAACCTGACCCATGAGCACTATCTGAGCGTTCGGAAGTGCTGGGGTCAGAATACAGAGGTAAGGGGGAAAAACGGTGTGGGTTATCGACAGCTCTATGGTTATTGACATACCCGAGCCACCGACTGCATATAACTTTCCATCATGCACCGCGACAGCTACACATCGTCTGGGGCTGGACAAGGGCGCCCTCTCCTCCCATTGGTCGGTACTTGGATTGTAACGTTCGACAGCAGCCAATGAGGACTCGCTACTTTGACGTCCGCCTGGAAGACAAAATGGCTGCATTAAAAAAAGATGACCACTTTCTGACTCCACCAAGAAAAAGAAGCTTGCCAATTATGTTTGTACACTTGATGATCCTCAGATGACAGCAGAAAAAGAGCTTGACTGTGATATTTTATTGCAGAGACACTTAAATGGCGTCATTCATGGGGGCAATACGGCTTGTAACGCAGCCGACCTCACCGACAGCGTAGATCATCCCGTCCAGCACACCCATCTGGAAGCTCTCGCGGGCGCTGTTCATGTCCGCAATCTGGAGCCACGAGTCCGTGCGAGGGTCGTATCTATGCGCCGTCCCCATCGGGCCGTGGGGACCGTTCACGACCTCCCTGCCTCCGGCCACGTACAGAAACCCACCGAGCACAGCGGCTGTATTAAAGGAGATCAAAACGGTAGGGGGGGGGGGGTTCCTACTTAGCATGTCTGATGAGGGGAAATAAACAGCTGGACGCTATGGTTACTGCATGGCAGGGTGCCAAAGACGCAATGAACCAATACTGACTCGAACATGGACAATTACAAACTGGGGCGGTCTCCATATGATATTTTGCGTCGAGGAGAATGTAATTCATTGAGGTTTGCCCTGCTGGACGTGATAAACACTGAATGCCTAGTGCTTTGCCCGATGACAAAAAATTCAGGCAGTGCGGGCGGGATTCGAACCCGCGACTCTAGTGCAGATTGGCCATCGAGCTGGTCGATGAGGTCGCGTGGCTGATTCGAATATTGTATAGGGGTGGGTACCGCGTTTGGGAGTTTTAAAAAGCTTTTAAACTTACGATGGATAACTCATCGTAAGTTGTGATAGACAATAACCTGTGCATCACTCATCCACTTTTGATTGGTCGCAAGTTTCGATAGATATGATGAAATCTGGACGAAAAGGGTAAACAAATTATCGACTAAGAAATCTTTATATATGTGTGTGCGCCTGCATGAGTGTATTCGGATCAGTAAATTCGTCTGAAACATTAACCACGTTAAATATTTTCGTTACCAGCATGGTGGTGCCGTGGTTGAATCATTTTGGTCAGGACACGCCACTCATTGGTCTGTGGATTGTAGTAGGTCAACGAGTCACCGACGGGGTCATTGGCTCGCCGGGGCTGGCCGCCCAGCGCCACCACGGTGGAGAGGCGGACGGAGGAGCGGGGAACGGTGCGGCCGGACTGCAAGATGCACTGCCTGAGCGGCAGGCAGTAGTAGTGCAGCGCCTCCCGGACCAGAGCCTCGCAGGCCGGGTCGGCCATCAGGTAGTCCACGCTCTCCACGTGGTCCACCAGGTCCGAGGCGCCGATCATGGGCAGGCGGACGCTCCCCAGCAGCGAGGCGGCGGCCGGGCCCAGCCTGGCCTCCCGGCTCGCGTCCACCCAGCGCAGCAGCGCGCGGAACACGCCCAGCTCGCCGCCGCAGTCCACCACGGCCAGGTCGTCCCGGGTCAGGAGCGCCCTGAGCGGCCTCTCGGGCAGGTCCAGGAAGTCCCGGGTCTCGGAGGTGGCGGCGAAGTTGGCCGCGGCCACCCGGGAGGCCTCCTCGGCCACGTCGGCCAGACCGAAGACGGTGGCCAGCCCCAAGGTGCGCAGGCAGGTCGAGGTCTCCAGGTGCTCGACCATGAAGTCGCAGCACACCCGGAGAGCGTGGGGTAGCTTGAGGTAGACGGCGGCCGAGAGGATCTCCTCCAGGCCGGCCGCGTCCACGTGGAGCTCGCCGGTGTACATGGAGTCGAGGAGCAGGCGGAGCGTCTCCACGGAGATGCCGTGGAGCTTGTAGATGAACTCCTCGCCGTCCTCGCCCCCTTCCTCCTCCTCCTTCGTGAACAGATCCTGGAAGTAGCCGCTGCAGGCGGCCAGGACCAGCTTGTGGGCGCCGACGCGGTGCGGCCCGATGGCCAGCACCGCGTCGTTCAGCCGCTTCTGGCGCCACAGGCCGCAGACAGCGACCAGGACTTGGTCGGCGTGCGAGGCCCCCGGGCTGGGCAGCGACACG
Source organism: Luidia sarsii (assembly GCA_949987565.1). NCBI lineage: Eukaryota > Metazoa > Echinodermata > Asteroidea > Paxillosida > Luidiidae > Luidia > Luidia sarsii. The sequence continues at coordinate 19,704,145 of OX465108.1, read as the reverse complement.
CTCATCGCCGGGTGGGACATCTGCAGCAGCGCGGTCAGCTCGGACTGTCGGCGGGGCAGCTCGGGCAGGACCACGCCGATGGTCGTCGGGGACGGTTTAGGCGGCGGCGGCGGCGGCGGGGCCTCACAGCTCTCCGTTGGTGATTTCCTCCGATCGTCTTTCTCCGCCTCCTCGATTTGCGACTTCTCTTCCTTCGAACGCCGGACCGGCGGATGGGCGGCGGCGCCCCCTTTCCCTCCTTTTTTACCCGGTTTAGGGACACTGCTTTTCCTGTTCTTCCACCGGAGCATCCTGAGATGAGTAGGCCTTAGTCCGTGATGTCAGTGAACTTAGCTTCCCTCCAAATGAGATCAATACCGTGCGCAAGCTATGTGCAGATTTGTTTTTGCCAATGTTTTTGATCGGTAGCCAAAACAAGTAGGATAGCGCACGCGTCTGGAAATGCGCTTGTTGCGTAGGCGCTCTTTGCCGTAGAAAACGCGAGATACGCGCATGACGTCAATAATGGGCATGACGCGCATGACGTCATTATGGCTACCGAGATCAGTGCGTTTGTCTTGCAGCCTTTTTCAGGGCCCTTTTCCCATCCAAAACCCGGTGTCACGATCTCAAGTGGGTGGCCGTGCTAAAATGGGTGGGTGACGTCACCACCCATCTGCTGAAATAGGCGAAATAGGCGGCGTGCTAAGATGGGTGGGTGAACTGAGCGCGTGCGGGCGCCCTTTACGCTAACCTGATTGCCCATATATGGCAGCCCACCCATTTGATCATGCCACCCATTTTAGACTGTCACACCGGCTTAGGCTTCGGCTTCGTCTTAAATTGCTATTCACAAGCTGAAAACACAGGATGGAGTTCTTTGTTGAAGTTGGAGCTTCGGATTCTTATTTTCGAGACGCAGTATATAACATTCAAAAACGAAGCCAATGGCCTTCCATTTTCATGCCTTGTACTTAAACTGGATGAAAGAAAAGGAGACGAATCCGGAGCCTGAGCCTAAGCCGGGATTTGGAAAAGGGCCCAAAACTCTTTGCAGGCTTTGTCTCCGGCCTCGTCTGCTGTACGTCCTACATCCTTGTAATGGTGATTTAATCATTTCTAATGGTGATTGGCTTGAATGTTGAAACTTTTGGACGAAACAAATACCGATTAGAAAGCTAATCCAGGAGTTTTTGTCACACATTAAAATCTAAAAAACAAGAAAAAAATCTGGAAAATTGATAAAATAATGGGAAAGATGATTTTGAATTGACCGTACCGTGCCGGGGGTTGAATGCGAGACATTCTGGTGTAACGCAGCAGCGCTCTTACCACCTAAGCTATCCACCAGCGGCCTTTATGATTATTCCGGCCTTCCCAAAATTAACAATCAACTATTATCTTTTCCGGGGTGGGGGTGCCAGCCAAAAGCATTTAACCATTAATAGCCGTACATCGCCAGAGAGCATGTCCCTCGCTATCATTAGCTGCAGATCACCGCACACCTACTGATAACCAATTGTTGTAAGCCTGGCTACATCAGTTCGGGAACACAAAGTACGTCGACACACCTTTTTCAATTCCAAACAAGTATTTTTGAAAAAAAAAATTAAAATTAAAATTTCGTCAGTGTGGCGTTACCCCTAGCCTGGATTCAGGTCTAAATGCTTCTGACTGGCGCCCGAACCCTGGCAAAGGCTAGTTGACTATTTGGGAAGGCCATCATCCAACTTGTGCTGGTACGTAAAACCCGAGGTCTCGGGTTGAAGTCCCAAAACAGTTAACGTTTTCTTTGCCATTATTTTTTTTTTAAATCATTAAAAAAAATTCAAAAGTTCCCAGTCAGTTTTTCCTTTATTTATTGTTATTTTTTTTCAATATTACACGCACAGTTGTACACAGTCAAACTTCCGCTTTTAACTAAAGCAATAACATGAACAATAATTTGTGTACAATAATAATGATTTGTAAATCCAGTCATAATAATATCATGGCAGAATATTTTTATCACTTTTACGACACCAGAGAGAGATCAACAGAGGGCGTAATTGTTTTACTTCTCCCACAATTTTCTGAAAACTGAGGGCGCTAGACCTAGTACTAGTAGTAGGGTTCCTGTTAACGTTCGTATTATAATTGTACACGCTGACTCAGGGTACTAGCATGCAATATAACTCGTAAAAAGTATTTTCTTAGGAACTGAAACGTCAGCCAATTTGCATTGTTTGTCCTCATTTAAGTGCTCCTTCATGGTCCAAACTACTACAAAATGACCCGTAAGTGTTAGAGTCTTACATTTTTCATACACTTAAGCTATATCTTTCGGGATGCGATCGTCTGCTGTGACAAAACAAACCATTCATAAATTTATTATGGTGTACGTTGAACTTGAATTGAAAGCAGACTGCATGACCGAAAACCTACAAACATGATTGTTTGTTTGTTTACTTCCATCATTTAGATTCAGTCGACTTACCTTAGGCTTGATTGCTGAAGAGTGAATTGTTTTAGTTTGGTACCCATAGCAAGTCTTTAAGTTGCTCTTCAAACGCAACTAGTAACTTGGACCCGTACAATCGCCCTTTTTACCTTAATTTTGTAAAAAAAAATACAAAAAAACGTGATTGTAAAGTCCAAGTTACTCGGAGTTGGACTAAGTTTTGCCATGCTTTTGGCAATTTATCATGATCCTACACAGTTCTGCCATCCTGTCGTTTGATATGGTCTGTCACAACTGTTGTGATTCACACAGCAGACCACTGAACACTGTAGTCCGAGTAACTTGGACCCTTACAATCGCCCTTTTTAAAAAAATTGAGATTTCGGGCGATGTAGGGTCCAAGGAAAACTGCTCGGAATCCCGTGAAACTAACTATGTGTTTGACTTCATGACTACCCCCGACCAAAACCCCCAGATTTTACCCCGGAAACACCCGTGAAACCGTCCCACACACCCATCTTTGGATTTAGTCCCACTTACTGGGCCACTAGTAGCTCCCTTAAACGAGTTTTGAGATTATCTGTCGCACTAGCTAGAGCTACTAGCGGCCCAGTAAGTGGGACTACTTTGGATTAAGTGAATATCACCGATTTCAATACTGGTCTTTTGTTTTACTCACGTTTGGGGAAAAAGGAGAAATTTTCCCTCAGGTTATCGGGAAGATTCTCTCCCGTCCGACGAGCCAAAATGCTGGTGGCCGGTGTATAGCATGTACGTACAGTACATTGTACGTCTGGGTACCGGGGGCACAGTCTAAGGGGCTCTGTGAGTGTGCGCGCGCATACACGCGTGTATTGAAATTTGGAGGGACGGATGACTGTAGGGTCTAAGGATTATGGCTATGCATATGCTCCTGCATCGTCTGAAATCTCTGTAATGTCATCTTTGAAAAATACCCCCCGACCGAAATCCCCAGATTTACCCCCCAAAACACCTGTGAAACCGTCCCACGCGCCCATTGAGGATTCAGTGAGAATTACAGATGGTCATTTTGTTTTACTCATGTTTGGGAAAAGGGAGAAATGTCCCCTTAGTTGACCGAGAACGGGTCGACGAGCCGAGTTGGGGTGGCCATCTTTGATTTGAAACTGGATGACGTCATCAGGCCTGGATGCGGAGTGGTCTGCGGAAGTGTGTGTGTGCGCGGTGCGATGTCCCGGACGTTGCTTTGCACCGTGTTCAGGAAACAGTCGTAGGGCTCAACGCGTGCAAGCTCAAGCCCTGAGAAATTGCAAACAGAACAACTAGTGACACGTTTATGGTTGCTGATGTCTTTAAGAAATGAAATAAAAAATCATTCTTTAATTTATCGAGCAGGAGGAAACCAGAGAGATTTGGCCCGAGCCAAGAACCAGAAGAAGCAGGAACAGATGGCCAAGAAGAAAGGAACGGAGAAGGGGGCCAACGCTGGCAAGTCCCTGGAAGACAGAAGGCACAGGTACCCACTTGAGACCCGCCGGACTCTCTACGATCCACTTCAGATCATGACCCGAATAGATCTTGACTCTTTTTAGGCCGTTTTGTGCGGGGTTAGTGCGTATGGTTTTGTAGTTTTTTAGTGTGGTGTACGATTTAGTTCTTGACATACCCATTCTAAAGATCACTAAAGATTCATTTAAAGTTAATACAAAAACTGTTGCACACTGCTCACTGACTAAAATGAACTACAGTGCATGAATCTCAAAAGTTAGAGGGCTTGATGTTTCGATCCTAGCAGGACCTTTCTCAAAGGCAAAGTGCCTTTGCCTTTGAGAAAGGTCCTGCTATGATCGAAACGTCAGGCCCTCTAACTTTTGAGATTTAAAGATTCATTTGTGTGCTGACGATTCTACTTTGCATTTTGGCGTGGACAGTCAATGCTTACAAGTCCCAGCTCGCATTGCGATGATGAGTGTTGAGTATACGGTGAGCTTCAGTCTCTGAGCGTGGGTTTGTGCTTCCTGATTTAGCACTGTGTGCCCCGTGCTTTGCCCGATCTTTGCGTGGCCTTCAACTGGCCAAAGACAGCCCCAAACACTCGGCGGTCGTTTTGGTCGCAAAGGCCGTCGCCAAGATTCGAACCTTGAGTGATATACAAAAAATGTTGCAAGTTTGTGAAAATGATTGTGTTATCCCATTCAGTGACACCGCCTCTCTGTTGACCCGTGGAACGAAAAATGTTAAAAACATTTTAGGACCACATGCCGTGTTCTCTGCTATATTCCAGGGGGTAGGCAATTTAGCCATAAAGCAAGAACCTTGCTCTATGCGTCGACTGGGTTGGGCTAATACAGCAAGCCATAAGATCGGAAGGTGCTCTCATGAAAGGTCCTGCTAGGATCGAAACGTCAGGCCCACTCAATTTTAAGATTCGAACCTTGACGGTGTCACTGCCAATCGTTGACTGTCGGCTCTCGCGTCCGCTCGCGTTTTTTTTTTTTTTTTTTTTTTCCAGAGACGCCGAGGCGATGCGACTGAAGCAGAAGAAGGCGGAGGACAAGAAGACTCCAGAGGGCGCCGTTGGCGGCAAGAAATAGCCCCGTACCTCCAGGAGGAATGCAAGGCCAAGGAGAACGAGCCCCGGACGGGCATCCTTCTCCTCCCGGAGGCTCAACCATCGGCCAGAGAAAACCACGTTTTTGGTGCGTGTGTAGATAAAGCAGACTACACGGATATGATAGACCGAGCAGTGTCTCGCTCTTTTGTCAAGTCCTTCCCTCCCCTCAGAATCCCTGATTCTACAGCGAGTCAGTTTTCATCTTGTATATATAACCGTGCATTCCCTAACTTGACACAAATCATCTGGCATTGGTTGCTTGGAGTCGGAAACAACCCCCCCCCTCTCAACATTTGGAAACTTCTATCCCCCCCCCTCTTATTGAAAATTGTCAGGATACGTGTAGTATAGTAATTGAATAATGTTTTATATCCGTTTGACTTGTACAAAAAAAAAATGCTTAATTATGCCACTCATGCCTACAGTATGTTGTATGACAGCTTTGGTCTAAGTACCGGTACACATCAATCCATGCTGAGAGAGGCACTTATTCTTTTTTCACAGTCTAATTGTGATCTGTCCTTTATGTGTAGTCATTTAAGCAGAGATTAAAAACCTCCATATTCACGATAAAAGGGAAAAGTTTCTTTGACTCGCCTATTATGTAAGATATTATGTTATTGTACAATTGTCCGGTGTTTTTTGTGTTTCGGATATTAATCCGAGTCTTTGATGTACGTCTGTGTATTCTGTAATCATGCTTTGCTCGGAAGGTTATTCTTAATAATGTAGCCTTTTGTTGACCAACAAAACACTGACCATCAAACCGCATGATATATTTTCTGCAAACCCAACCCATTATTTCACTTTTCACTCTCGAATCGGTACAAACCAAGATGACCTTGTAGAGGCATCCATTTTGGATTGAGAATTCGATCGGTTATATCTGGATGAACGATACTTGTTTCTGTAGATGAGAGATTTCAGGTTACTTTGTACCCAGATATGACGTGACTCACGTGAGCTCCCAAGCATACACAAGGCAAGTCTGCCACTAAGGTTTCGTGTATTTGCTTTTGCGATCACAAATTATGACAAATAAATCTGACAGCATTTTCTGACTTTTAGAACCGTCTGTCCACTGAGTCTCTGTTGCAGCGTTCACCAAAGGGTACCCATGCTGAGATGACCATTCCAATTTTGAATAGGAAATTGAGAGTAGACTTGTATTGAAAGTGTAGTCGGGGCAATAGACTGATTGCGCGACCACTGTTTACATGCCATCCCGTGACTTATAGTGGGTATTTTATTTTCATCTCATTTGGCACAGAGCAGTAATGGAAACATTCAGAGAAGAATGTGGACACTAATTTTATGATGGTCTTCTTTGCTCGTTTCCACTCCTGTTCTGCACCAAATGAGATGCCCAAAATACCCACAATATGTCACGTGATGGCATGTAAACATTGGTCTCCAATTGGTCTATTGTACAGAAGGGTTTTCCTTTTTTTCACTTTGGAAATTCTGTAATGACGAGATTTGCCCCTGGCTACTTCTTCTGTGGCTGCAGGGCCACGGGAGCTAATATTCAGGCTGTCAAATGGATATTTTGGATATTTTGTCGACTCTTAACAGTGCGTTTAGTGCCTCAGCTAAGGCTTTTTTTTTTAGCAACTTTCGGTTTTTGGATAGCCAGCCAAGCAATACAACCCAAACTTCCAGGTGGCCCTTAGATTGTTTGCACTGGCAGCCATCTTTGGGCCCTTCTAGTGTTATTAAAATTCAATGACAATGCAGGTACAAAGAGTGCACTCATGCCTATACAAGAGGAACAAAGACAAGGCCCCAAAGATGGCCGCCAGTGCAAGCGATCTATTCTGCCTTACAGTAAGTAGCCACTGACACCCGGGCAACTGCTGGACTTTGAACTCTGAACTCTTTCAGTTGGATAAGCCTTTGAGAAAGGTCCTTTGAGAAAGGTCCTGCTAGGATCGAAACGTCAGGCCCACTAAATTTTAAGATTTACATTTTGGTAATTTTAGTCAGTAAGCAGTTTGCAACATTTTTGTATATCACCTCAGTTGGATAAGATTTGAAAGCTTGCACGGTTCAAGTAAAAAGAGATAGGTTTGAGGTGACATCATGTAAATCATCTCGTGAGATGGAGTACGGCTCTAAAAAGAGCCGGTAAGTCAACATTTCGGGCAGTGTGTACTCTGCCTGTCGTCAGGAGACATCTCCATCTAGAGCTACACTTCATCTCACAAGAAATGATTTACATGGTGTGACCGCAAAACCTTCCACTTCTACTGTCATTAGTTCTGCATCTTCTATCTTCTCTGTGTGGTCTTCTGTCAATGTGAACAATAGAGGAGCAAGACCTCAGCCTGGTCTTCATTTGTTTGCAAACATCAGCAAACTTTGTGTTTGGTTGGAATCCAGCAGAGAGAAAAATGTGCAATGAACGCCCCATTTCTTCCAAATAAGATTTAAGGCTTTGCATGGTGGGTGAAACAATATAGGAGGGTTTGCAGTGACACCATGTATAAGGTCTCTTAAAGAAGAGATAGGGTTCTGAAAAGAACCACAGTTATCACTCGGGTTCTTTTCAGAATCATACCTCTTCTTTGAGAGACCTTATACATGGTGTCGCCACAAACCCTCCTATACCATTTCTTCTGGGTAAGTGTTTGAATGTGTTTGCCAATACATGTACTATGCACTCATGTCTTTCTTGTCCTCTTTCCAAATTGGGGAAATCAAATGTGTCGGTCACCCCGCCAAGCGAGGCGGGATCAATCTGACTTTCCAATCGTCTGTTGAGTGGTAACAAGACTTGTTCCAACTGCAACCAAAACCTGCAGACACATCCATAGTGTCATTTGTGTGCACACTGTGAACATACCAAAAACAAGCCAGGCATAACAAGTCACATTGAGATCCATGATTTGCAAATGACACAAAGAACTACCGGTATTTATTTCCAGAAAGTACAATAGCAAGAAAAACATTGTCTAAAGTCATGATGATGTCACCTTAGACTCGGCATTGTATTGTCTGGGTATTTCTAGGTGAAACCAAGCCAATACTTTAGTGCAATGACAATGGCCTTAAAACCAACCATCAGCCATCAGCTCAATGACAATGCCTGTCACATTTTATGGCACGTGACACTTGAAGTGTACCTGAAAAATCCCACAATGTTAATGAACAACAACACGGATAGCAAGAACCTCATACAGAAATTCCAAGGGAACACCTTTGAGGTGAAGCATTAGTGATAACAAAATGTATTCATGTGTCAATAAATCTTATAGGGTGAAGGAGCCTGGCTTTACAAATCTAGCAGGTTCTTTGAAAAAGTTCTTTGCCGGATCCAAAAATCAGAGTTTATCAGACCCTCCCACTTTTTAAGATCTGCATGCAGAAGTCAGTGATCAGTGTCCAACTTTTTCAGGGTGCTTAACAAAGTGTTTACAGTTTATAAAGAATTGTCTGGCTTTTTGTTGGCCACACATCCTATTAGTCTCAAGCTGTGGGGCCTATTTCATAGAGCCGCTTTAAGCCCCTACACAACATTGGTAAGATCGAAAACAGAAATCTTCACAGATTTACAAGAAACTTAAAGATGGTTATAGTAGAAACCTCGCATTGAAATATTTCTGCTTAAAATGTTGTATTTTGGGAGAAAAGAGTAAAAGAAATCGTTTACCGTACGTCTCATCGAGATCTAAACTATTTTTCGGAACAGTACGGCATTGAATGCTGCATTTTCGGGAAACAAATGAAGCAGTTTTCACGATTTTCTCGAGACTCGGTTGGCGGATTGAGCTGAAATTGTCACAGGTGTGCTATTTCATGCATATGTTTGATCCGACAACTTATGGATGCTATTCTTTGACCTCGACCAATGTTGTGTAGGGGCTTTAAGCATGACATTATGCTAAGTGGAAAAGTCTTCCCCGTGTAAACAGGATTACAAGGCACATTATGATGTGATGTCAACTGCTTTTGATCTTGTATTCCACTATTATTCTTTTCTTAGGCCCCCCCCCTACAAAACAAATTAAAAAAATCTGCTTTTGATTACATGGCATTTCAAAATAGGGTAGGTAGGTTGGGAATTTTGTTTGTTTATAATTTTGTGTGCATAATCAAATGGAGGCACTTCTGGAATGCATGTAGCTTAGGCAGCATGCAATGGAAATCAATCTGAATGAACGTAGAATCTATGCACTGAAAGGATTACATACACATGTACTTTTGCTGTACACCTTATAGTGGATGGATTCTATGCACCATAAATGTTTTTTTACATAAGCCTACGTAATGCATTGCCTAGACTGTTTTAATTATGCATTTAATTATTTTTTCATCATTGCTTCCTGATAAAATATTTAGGGTCGCAGCCTAAAAATAGGGTCGGTTGGGTAACCGGAAGCAGAACTTTTGTTTTTCGGCCTTGGCATGAAACAAAAGTGAAGTTTGGGTTGGCAGAGTGATCCTGTGAATCATGACATTTTGTGCTAAAGCAAATGTCAGTGCTTAAGCAGCTCTATGGCATTGACCCCCCCCCCTGGAATGTGCAGGACCTTGGAGGAGGTCATTGCTATCTGGACTGCATCCCTTTGTTCTGAGATCTGGGCCTACGACTGGGTGTCCTCCGGTCTGGAGTAGTCGCCGCCGAGTGGCTGGAAGACTTCCCCTCCTTCAGACCCTGCCAAATACAAACACAACGGGAGTGGCAGTGAAAGCCTGTGATGCACGGACTACAGTCTAGGTAGTTACTCCAAGCATATCAGTGAGCTCTCTTGCAGTACTGCAGACTCACGCTGCATATTGCTCTGTTGAAGGCTGAAAAGAGTTTTGGTTTAAAACTTGGACAATAGTGGCGCCCGAATTCGGAGGTCCCGGCGTGAAGTGGTTAAGACAGTTAGCAGACAAGTCTGCGGGTGTTTCTTTAGGACCCAACAACCACTGTGTTATCATTTGGACATGGCTTACCCAGTCCTCATCCCACACATCCAGTGTGGGTGGCCTCTAGTGGGTTCCGTAACCATCCGTAGCGATGATGGTAGCGTATGAACGCAAGGTGATTTTGGACTTTGCAGTCGGCTACTCGAACCCCCGCTGAGAAAAACTAGTAAGTGCAAGCCAACACCGAAGCCAGTCCCTTGTCTGAATGCACGCTATGAGTATCACAACATGACAGGGATGCAGCACTGGACTCAATCTCCTTCCCAAATGGTCGACCGTCCTTGTGAGTAAAAGGTGCCAGACTGAGCCTTAGCAAGCCATTGGTTTTCATTGTACCTGATAGTAGCCGGTGTGGTATCCACTCATGTACCAGGCCATGAGCATTGCATGCAGGGCTTCATCCTGGCCTTCCTGTGTGCCTGGGTGGAGTGGCATGGGTGGCGGTGGAGGAGGGATGGATGTGTGTCCTGGTATCCCCAATCCCTGCACAGATACAAACGAGAGACAATAGCAATGAACCACATCTAACTATGCTTGCGTTTTGGGATTGTAGTTTAATCTTTACTGTAATAGTAAAGCAGCCTTTGAGACAAGGTCCTGCTAGGATCGCAACGTCAGGCCCACTACATTTTGAGCTTTACTGTAATAGTTTAATGTTTTACCTTTGTTTATCACTTTGTTTTGTGGTCTTGTTTGTTGTAAAGCGCTTTGAGGTTTTACGTAAGGCGCTATTATAAATACATGTACCTATTATTATTATTATTATTATTAACTAAAGAGCATAAAACAAATCAAACAATTGGCAAAGAAAACTTTGACTGCACCGGGACTTGAACCCGAGACCTCTGGAATAGGGTACCAGTGCTCTTCCATATGAGCTATCCAGCCCTTAGATGGTGGCCTTCCCTAATACATGTATTTCCTTGGACTATTATTACTAGTCTTTGCTGGGGTGGGGGCGCCAGTAAGAATCTCCAGGGGTCCCCATGCCATTTTAATTCAGACGCAAACCACAATAACTTACAAAAGCTGATCTTACTTCAAAGAGTGAGGAAGTTTCTGATTACCTGAGACATGCAGCCACTGCCTGGGAAGGATGGGTATGGAGGAGGGGTACGTCCGTAGAAGCCATGTGACTAGGGACAAAAACAAACAAAGACAAATGTGCCAAAAACAAAAACCTGGCTGGGAAGTTTGAAACAACTTTGAGAAATGCCAAACAAAACTTTGATAGCACTTTTTTTTCTCACAACCTTTGGTTTTATTTCGAAGAATTTACGTTGAAAACACGTAGCGTTTACATGCACTATGCAAACAGTATGAATTGTTAGGTATAGCAGTCGTTCGTTGTAGCAGTTGCCGCCACATATTTTGCACACAGAAATCGGGAGCCAAAGGGCATGGTCGTTATAGCGGAATGTTCGGTAAACGGTATATCGGCTTTCGACTGTATATACATCAGCATACATCTTGAGCTTATGTTATAATGAGGGGTGAATGATGCATGCAATGCACTGACATAGCCTTTCAAGGTCACTCCTGCCGACATCTTGGCACCGGGTAATGCTGTCAGATTAACTATGGGTTGACCAGATAATTCTGGGGAAAGCAGCTGAATGCACGCCGGGAATCTGCCCTTACAAATTGTGGTACAGTGGAACGTTGCCATAACAATCGCCGATATACCAAACATTCGGCTATAACGAACATGCCCTTTGGCTCCTGACGTATACATCCTTGAATAAGCGGTGGCAACTGCTATAATGAAAGACCGTAATACCGAACAATTTTCATGGATCTGTATACTGTATACATGAAACTGGCAGAGCATGTGAGTACAGGTTTTAGTAGCAGAACCATCACGGATGGAGAAGATTTATCAAGAGGGTCACGAATACCCAAGACAGGCGTAGGGCAATTAAAAGGAGGGCCGTACTTACCACAGGGTGTGGTGGCCATGACATCGGGACGGGCATAGGCGGTGCAAACGGCTGCTGAGGTGGATACCAGTTGCCTCGAAGGTGATGGGCGCTCGGGGTGTGACCTCTGGCCTCTGACCCAGAGTGTGCCGGGCTCTGGGCATTAGTGGGGTACTCCACCGACTCGTATCCCACCTGGGGTGTGCACGGAAGGATGCAGAATAAGAATCAAAGGAGAAAAGTAAACCTGTGTTATTAACCACTTAGTGTTGGGTCCTCAGAATTCGGAGTGTCAGTTGTCAAACAAATGAAGGAAAAACCTGACAGGGCACTTTTAAACAATTTTGAAAAATGGCAAAGAAAACTAGACCAGAACCTGACACCTCTGGATTAACATACCAGTGCTCTTCCATCTGAGCTATGCAGCCCTTAGATCATGGCCTTCCCTAATAGTCAATTAGTCTTTGCTGGGGTGAGGGCACCAGTCAGAATCAATTCAACCATTAAATAACTGACGTATATCTCCAGGGGAATACACCCCCGCTTTCATTCAGATGCAAACAACTCGTTGCTGTAAATCTGGCTACAGCAGCTCAGGGATCACACAAAGTGTTCAATCTATATGGTGGCTTCCCAAATAGTCAACTAGTCTTTGCCGGGGTGGGGGGCGCCAGTCAGAAGCATTTAACCATTAACTGAGCTGTCTTATTTCCAGAGATAAAACCCTGGAAATAAACCCGGCTTATCATAAGAAAGAACCATCGCCACAACCACCTCCACCACCACCACTACCACCACCTCCACACCACCACCACCACCTCCACCACCGCCACTACCACCACCGCTACCGCCACCACCACCACCACCACCACCACCACCGCCACTACCATCACCGCTACCGCCACCACCACCACCACCACCACCACCACCACCACCACCACCACCACCACCACCACCACCACCACCACCACCGCCACTACCACCACCGCCACCACCACCACCACCACCTCCACCACCACCACCACCGCCACTACCATCACCGCTACCGCCACCACCACCACCACCACCTCCACCACCTCCACCACCGCCACTACCACCACCGCTACCGCCACCACCACCTCCACCACCACCACCACCGCCACTACCATCACCGCTACCGCCACCACCACCACCACCACCTCCACCACCTCCACCACCTCCACTACCACCACCGCTACCGCCACCACCACCACCACCACCACCTCCACCACCACCACCACCTCCGCCACCGCCACCACCTCCACCACCGCCACCGCCACCACCACCACCACCTCCACCACCACCACCACCTCCGCCACCGCCACCGCCACTACCACCACCGCTACCACCACCACCACCACCACCACCACCACCGCCACTACCACCACCTCCACCACCGCCACCTCAACCACTACCACCACCGCCACCACCACCACTGCCACTACCACCACCTCCACCACCGCCACCTCAACCACTACCACCACCGCCACCACCACCACCGCCACCACCACCACCTCCACCACCGCCACCACCACCACCGCCACTACCACCACCTCCACCACCGCCACCACCACCACCACCACCACTACCACCACCACTACCACCACCACCACCACCACCACCACCACCACCGCCACTACCACCACCTCCACCACCACCACCACCACCTCCACCACCACCACCACCACCACCACCACCACCACCGCCACTACCACCACCTCCACCACCACCACCACCACCTCCACCACCACCACCACCACCACCACCACCACCACCACCACCACCACCACCACCGCCACTACCACCACCACCACCACCACCACCACCACCGCCACTACCACCGCCACCACCACCACCACCACCACCACCACCACCACCACCACCACCACCACCCCCACCTCCACCACCACCACCACCACCACCACCACCACCACCACCACCACCGCCACCTCAACCACTACCACCACCGCCGCCGAGCACCTTACCTCAAAGTCCCCGTTGACAGGTCGCGTAGGTGATTCCACCTCGGAGCCAGCCGTCATGAGCTCCTCCAGGTCCTTCTCCTCCTCATTGCCGTAGCCGATGTAGGTGACCCAGCAGCTTGCCCGGCTTTCATCAATCAGTTTGATGACGGCGTCGTAGACGTACTCGTCCTCTGTGTAAATGGCTCTGCATCTGTCCCCGACCTTCCACTGGCAAAAAAAACAAAAAAAAACAACAATTTGTCAGGATCTGACCCATGAGGAAGAAACAGTTCTTGACAATGCCATGCACCAAGAATAAACTTTACAATTGGGGTTTGGGTTTGACCAGACAACCCTAACACTTACCCAAACCCTAACCTTAACCCTAACCGTGACCCTAACCTTAACCCTGACCTTAACCCTAACCCTGGCAAAACACATAGAACAAATTCAGGATCTCACAAATGAGGAAGAAACTATTCATGACAATGCCATTCAGACTACCACACTACGCCAACACTAACCCAAACCCTAAAATTAAGAAAAAATGAATGCAAAAAAAAGGGTAGTTTTTATATACTCAGTCATCACTGTGGAAATTGTCTGTTCGTACGTGTTAACTTTTCTTAAGTGCAATTAATTTGGTTGTTTTTGATAAATAGGTCAGTCGGCCATTTTGAAAAAAGAAAAGGGCCTCCTTTTGCTAAAAAGGCAGGACGCTAAACATATTTTTTTTTCATTTGGCCTTATGCATAATCTATAAAATTTTAACAGGGAAAAACGTACTCCGTGTTTCTTCTTGGTTTTCCTCTGGTTGGAATGCTTTCTCTTCTTGTTTCTGTTCCGCTTGCCGCTACCTCTTGTCGGAGTCCTTTGTCTGCTTTCTGCTTCCCCACTTTCCTCGTTGCTGGCCCCACCCTGTAGAGGAAGAAAAGACAGTACTAACGTGACTCATCTGTCAACAACAGTCAGTATTTCAGTGTCACCCCAAGGCTGCTGTAGCCGGGTTTACAACAATCGGTTGTTTGCACCTGAAGGAAAGCAAGGGCATGATCCTTGGAGATATACGGCAGTTAATGCTTCTGACAGGCGCCCCACCCTGGCAAAGACTAGTTGACTTTTCTAGGGAGGCCACCATCTAAGGGCTGGATAGCTCAGATGGTAAGAGCACTGGTTGGCAAAACCAGAGGTCTCGGGGTCAAGTCCTGTCCATTCAAAGTTTTCTTTGTCAGTTTTTAATTTTTTCAAAAGTTTCCAGTAAGTTTTTCTTTTATCTACGGTAGCTATTTAAAAAATAGTACTTAGTATTTTCTTTTGGCAATCAGGTAATTACATATCTAAACACAATTCTTCATTCAAAGTTCAAATTTTCAGTTTCATGTAAAAGTGTAATTAAAAATTATTTTTTTGTTATA
Source organism: Luidia sarsii (assembly GCA_949987565.1). Taxonomy (NCBI): domain Eukaryota; kingdom Metazoa; phylum Echinodermata; class Asteroidea; order Paxillosida; family Luidiidae; genus Luidia; species Luidia sarsii. The sequence continues at coordinate 19,688,897 of OX465108.1, read as the reverse complement.
CATTAGTTTTTATCTTAAAATTTAGTGGGCCTGACGTTTCGATCCTAGTAGGTCCTTTCTCAAAGGCAGAGTGAAATACATTAGTTTTTAAATAGTCCTGTTTCACATACTTTGTGGAAGGTTTACCTGAGTTTTAGCTTTACAAGATACTAATCACTATTCCAAATGAAAGACTAAATCAAATGCATTAGAAACTTGTCTTAGGTGGAAATATTCAAACTTACTGGGAACTTTTTAACAAGTTGAAGTTGGAAAAATAGGTAGAAATATTATACATGTAATTACATGTACATGTGTATTACCGGTATTAGCAAATCTCAAAATTTAGTGGACCTGACGTTTCGATCCTAGCACTAGCACTGTACTGTAGCTCTGAGTAGCACGACCTTTCTTTAATTTTACTTAGGCCTATTACTAATATTAGCACTGAATAAATTAAATTGATTCAATTATAATTATAAAAATTGTATACCCTGATGGACTTGATGGCTTTGTCGTACGCTTTGATGAGGGCAGTGTCATCCCAGATGTCAGATCCATCATTGTCATCGTCCTGGACAACGCATCAACAAATTTATACCAAAACATTAGAATTAGAAAAAGGGAAGAAAACCGAAAGACAGGCAATGTCACAGAGCTCGTCTGAGTAACTTGGACCAGACAAGTCACCCTTTTTTATCGAATTTTGAAATTTTGAGGGTCGGGTGACTCACCCGACCCTCAAAATTTCAAAATTCTATAAAAAAGGGTGACTTGTCTGGTCCAAGTTACTTGGACTAATAATAATTATAAATTAATATACAGTGTAATAAGTGATATAATCTACTGTCTAGGAAGGATACCCCGGTACTCATCAATTTTTTTACTAAGTAAAAAAGCTAACTGCAACCATCCTTGCTCTATGCTGCAACCATGGAGGAATAAGGAGAGACCTTATTAATTCCTCAATGCTGCAAAGTGGAAGTGCAACACAGTACTCAGCTTAGTCAGCACTGTGTATTGTACTCCGCATTTACTTAGTCAATAGTACTCCAAGTTTTGTTTTAGTTCAAGAAAACTGACACTGATTCAAAGTTATTCTGTCAGACCACGGAAGAATCCATGGTCAGACAGATAGAAAAGGAGTTCCTACCTTTCGGAGCACGACTGTGTCTCCGAAGTCGTTCATCTTTCTGTGGAAGTGTTACTGTGTGTGCACGCGTGCACAATCGTGCTGCATATGCAATCGTGCGGCTTGTTTTTTCACCAAAGGTCAAAGGTGAACATCATGGCGGCCAACATGGAAGGTGACAACGTGAAGAACGGCGCTGTGAACGGCCAGAAATCAGCGATGGAAGTTGACTGCTGGAAAGGCGACTGGGGACTGCCGTCCGTCGATACTAAGTGCCTCAACATTTTGGTATATAGTCATCTCATCTTATTGTCACCGAGTTATTTGTAGAACTGGAGTTTGTCTGGCCCAAACCAGCCTTTTTGTGTGCGAAAATGAGAGCATTGGAGATTTGGACTTGCAGGGCAACTTGGACGCAGACCGGCCTCTTTATTAACGAGTTGTTGTCATCGGTGATTTAACGCATGTCAAGATGTTTGGCTCATATTCATGTTGCTCAGCAGAAGAATACTTTCTTGGTCGTCATCATGCTCAGCTGAGAAAGTGGAAAAGATGACAAAATGATTTTTGTTGCTGAAATTTGAATTAAAATTAATAACAAAATGTAGGGGCATATAATCATGTAAATAAATGTATGATTAATGTATTGTCAATACTATTGATCTCTTACAGTTACAGCACTGTCCAGTGTCATGTCTGTACTTTCTACTTAATATTAAGTTTAAGGTGAAGTAGAAAACAAATATTATTAGTTTCTCATCCTAACTTTTTCTGCGAAAAGGAGAATGCAGGCATTTTCCCCCCTTTTCTCCCCTTAAGATGGGTAGTCCAATTTCCAGTCGTTTTTAAGTACGGTACGATATATGTATGTAGTCTGTGCATGTGTGAGGTTCAATTCAACTGCTGGAAAGAGCGAAAAACGATCATACTTTTTTCATAGTTTCGTCTTTTTATCATTTTAATTATTTTTTTTTTTTTTTGCGATGGCAAAAAAAAAATGCTGGCAGGGATGAGAAACTATTTTTTTTTCTTTTACTTGGCCTGACACGTTAGTAACAGTAACACACAAATATTTATAACAGTATTTCACTGACTCAGACTCACTCAGTAACCTTTTTGTTACATACCCCGTATAGCATGATATTTTGTGTCGAGGAGAATGTAATTCAATGAGGTTTTGCCCTTGCTCAACATGATAACACTGAATGCTCAGTGCTTTGCCCGGTGCCTGATGAAAATATTTCATGCTATCTATGATGAAACACGGTACCCACCGCTATACATTATTCGAATCCACCACACGACCTTGACCAGCTCGGTGGTCCAGTGGTTAGACCATGTAGACTGGAATTCAGGAGCCCAAGCTGCCTGAAATATTTTTATCAGGCACCAGGCAAAGCACTAAGCATTCAGTGTTATCACGTCGAGCAAGGGGAAATCCTCATTGAATTTTTGTAATCAGTTTTAACTGATTAAAAGTAAAATAATACAATTACTTGGAATATGGAATCTAGATTTTAAACAGCCTGCAATGATTTCGTGCATATCTGTTTTTTTCACAGACCTATGCTCAGTTTGCCGGCATATCACTAAAGGTGCACAAGAACAGATTTTTATTGTGGAACCCAACAGGTAAAGTCAAGTAATTTTGTAATAGATTCAGGAAAGTAGGAAACAATATCGACTTTGTGTGAAAAATGCAAAGAAAAGTAAACCTTGATCATGTCATATCATATCAACATAATTGCTTAATGTAATTCAATGAGGGTTTGCCCTACTCGACGAGTGCAGATGTCTTAACCACTTGACCACCGCCGCTTTACATTTTCGAATCGGCCACACGACCTCAATCAGCTCAAGCTGCCTGAATTGTTTTTCAGCAGGTAATACTCAGTGCTTATTACATTGAGTAGGGCAAACAGGAAGTTGGGAACCCTTACTGAATTGTTCAAAAGCTTTTGATTTTACGTACCAGACTACTCTTCAAAAGTCTAGTTGACTATTTGTGAAGGCCAACATCTAAGGGCCGATTAGCTCAGATGGAAGAGCACTGGTACGCTAATCCAGAAGTCTCGGGTTCAAGTCCTGTCCAGTCAAAAAAAAAATGGTCAAAATTTATTGGTTTGAGTTGAATATATACCGTATACAGTGGAATGTCCCTATAACAAACATCCTGGGATCCATGAATATTGTTTGATAAAGTGGTTGTTCATTATAGCAGTTGCGGCCACATATTTTGTACACAAAAATTGTTTATTATAGCCAAATGTTCGGTATATCGGCATTCGTTATAGCGTCATTCCACTGCACATGTATATGCATCTCTCTTTCAGTTGTCCTTGCTTTTGTTTGTTTGACCATTGTAATGCGTTGGTCTTTGGCAGCTCACTTGCCACGGTTTCGAGCTAAGGACGAGACGCTGAACTCTGACACGGAGGCCATTGAGTACATCCAGGCCAACCAGATGAACCTGGACGCAGACCTGACTGACCAGCAGAGGGCCGATGTCCTGGCCTTCAGAGCCCTGATGGAGGAGCAGTTCCTGCCTGGCCTGGTGAGTTGTGGACCTCACGCCCTACCAGGGGCCAGTAAAGCAGTTCCTGCCTGGCCTGGTGAGTTGTGGACCTCACGCCCTACCAGGGGCCAATAGAGCAGTTCCTGCCTGGCCTGGTGAGTTGTGGACCTCACGCCCTACCAGGGGCCAATAGAGCAGTTCCTGCCTGGCCTGGTGAGTTGTGGACCTCACGCCCTACCAGGGGCCAATAGAGCAGTTCCTGCCTGGCCTGGTGAGTTGTGGACCTCACGCCCTACCAGGGGCCAATAGAGCAGTTCCTGCCTGGCCTGGTGAGTTGTGGACCTCACGCCCTACCAGGGGCCAATAGAGCAGTTCCTGCCTGGCCTGGTGAGTTGTGGACCTCACGCCCTACCAGGGGCCAATAGAGCAGTTCCTGCCTGGCCTGGTGAGTTGTGGACCTCACGCCCTACCAGGGGCCAATAGAGCAGTTCCTGCCTGGCCTGGTGAGTTGTGGACCTCATGCCCTACCAGGGGCCAATAGAGCAGTTCCTGCCTGGCCTGGTGAGTTGTGGACCTCACGCCCTACCAGGGGCCAATAGAGCAGTTCCTGCCTGGCCTGGTGAGTTGTGGACCTCACGCCCTACCAGGGGCCAGTAAAGCAGTTCCTGCCTGGCCTGGTGAGTTGTGGACCTCAAGCCCTACCAGGGGCCAATAGAGCAGTTCCTGCCTGGCCTGGTGAGTTGTGGACCTCACGCCCTACCAGGGGCCAGTAAAGCAGTTCCTGCCTGGCCTGGTGAGTTGTGGACCTCACGCCCTACCAGGGGCCAATAGAGCAGTTCCTGCCTGGCCTGGTGAGTTGTGGACCTCACGCCCTACCAGGGGCCAATAGAGCAGTTCCTGCCTGGCCTGGTGAGTTGTGGACCTCATGCCCTACCAGGGGCCAGTAAAGCAGTTCCTGCCTGGCCTGGTGAGTTGTGGACCTCATGCCCTACCAGGGGCCAGTAAAGCAGTTCCTGCCTGGCCTGGTGAGTTGTGGACCTCACGCCCTACCAGGGGCCAATAAAGCAGTTCCTGCCTGGCCTGGTGAGTTGTGGACCTCATGCCCTACCAGGGGCCAGTAAAGCAGTTCCTGCCTGGCCTGGTGAGTTGTGGACCTCATGCCCTACCAGGGGCCAATAGAGCAGTTCCTGCCTGGCCTGGTGAGTTGTGGACCTCATGCCCTACCAGGGGCCAATAGAGCAGTTCCTGCCTGGCCTGGTGAGTTGTGGACCTCATGCCCTACCAGGGGCCAGTAAAGCAGTTCCTGCCTGGCCTGGTGAGTTGTGGACCTCACGCCCTACCAGGGGCCAGTAAAGCAGTTCCTGCCTGGCCTGGTGAGTTGTGGACCTCACGCCTTACCAGGGGCCAGTAAAGCAGTTCCTGCCTGGCCTGGTGAGTTGTGGACCTCACGCCCTACCAGGGGCCAATAGAGCAGTTCCTGCCTGGCCTGGTGAGTTGTGGACCTCACGCCCTATCAGGGGCCAATCTCATGGAGCCGCTTTAAGCGTAAACATTCTATTTAGCATGAAAAGTCCTAAGCAATGCATTTCCTGTTCTCTCTCTCTCTCTCTCTCTCTATTCAGCTGCATGTGATGTGGCTGGACGCTAAGAACTACGTGGAGATGACCCGGCCGTGGTATGCAAGGGCCTTGCACTTCCCCTTCAACTACTTCATCCCTGGCCGCCTGCAACGTGCCGCCGAGGCCAGAGTGCAGCTGACCAGAGGAGGGGACCACATGGAACCGCAGGAGATCACTGACAGGGTGAGTAGTCTCCGTCCGTCCTTTGGTAAGATCGAAAAACAGAAATGTTCACAGATTTACATTAAACTTATACTGTTCGAAGATAGTTATGGTAGAAACCTGGCACTGAAACATTTCTGCCTAAAATGCTGTATTTTTGGGGGAAAGAGTGAAGAAATTGTTTACGTCTCACCCCTAGATCTAAACGAATTTTCGGAACAATACGTTGAATGCTGCATTTTCGCGAAACAAATGAAGCAGTTTTCACTATTTTCTCGAGACGCAGTTGGCAGATTGAGCTGAAATGTTCACAGGTGTGCTATTTCATGCATATGTTGGATCAGACAACGTGTGGACGCTATTCTTTGACCTCTGCCAATGTTGTGTTTTCCCTTTAATACTTGAATGGAGTTTTGGCTACAATTTCTGCTGGTATCCAACTCCTCCTACGGACAATGTTTTTCATTTCATTCCTGGCTGTCTTAGATTGGATTGTCCTTAATCAGCTTTTTGAACTCAACTTTTTGATCCCTAGTCCTTGCCCCTATCTCTTCCCCATCTCATCCTGATTCCTGACCTACTACACCGCTATGCATCTATTCTCCTTGATTGTTATTTATTGATATTAAATGACCATTGAAAATGAAGCCTTGGCTTGCAAAATGATTCTGTTATTAGGCAAGGTCAGAAGATCTTTGTGGCTGAAGCACACTATGTTTTGGGTTAGAGTGGCTCTAGAAAGTGGCCCCCTGACCATAATGTTAGTAATTCAGAAGTACTTTGACTGGATATGTTTTTTAACAGATGAAGTGTTACATCTTATGATGGATTGTCCGTACAGGTATGCAATGAAGCCAAGGAGTGTATGAATCTTCTATCTGAAAGACTTGGACAAGAAGACTTCTTCTTTGGCCAGAAGTAAGCACCAGTTCTGTTATCGTGTCTACCCCCTGTCTGGCCTTGGAAGATTTTGTCATTCATGGCGTGAGGCCACCTTGGATAGAATGAAGTCAGTGAGGCCACCTAGTCACAGTGGCCGTGCACCAAGACCAAAGTCCATTCACAGAAGGGGCTCAGGAGCTGAATATCAATCTTATGCCCCACTGTAACACCTTTGCATGCTGATTATATTTCAATTCAGAGCCCTATAAACTGGGCCAATCCCCACATCAGGATCCCTCTGCACACTTCTTAATGCCCCTACACAACATTGGTAAGATCGAAAAACAGAAATGTTCACAGATTTACATGAAACTTATACAGTTTGAAGATGGTTATAGTAGAAACCTCTCACTGAAATATTTCTGCCTAAAATGTGGTATTTTGGGAGAAATGAGTAAAAGAAATAGTTTACGTCTCACCAAGATCTAAACTATTTTTCGGAACAGTACGGCGTTGAATGCTACATTTTCGCGAAACAAATGAAGCGGTTTTCACGTTTTCTTGAGACTCGGTTGAGCTAAAATTTTCACAGGTGTGCTATTTCATGCATATGTTGGATCAGACAACTGGGGCTGTAAAGCATTGCTTGCAATGCTAATCTGATCATGGTCCATGCCTCACTGCTGCAGGCCGACCTCTCTAGACGCCTTGATATTCAGCTACCTGGCTCCACTTCTGCGGGCCCCGCTGCCCAGCAACCAGCTGCAGACTCACCTGAGGGCCTGCGACAACCTCTGCCGGTTCTGCTCCCGCATCTTCCTCCGGTACTTCCCCGAAGAGCCTCACGGTAGGTCCGAGCATTAACCCCACCACCCCCCACTCCGGATGAATGTTTTGTGTCCGTCTGACAAAACCTGAAAATCCAGGTTATGATTTGTTGCCGAATTTGAGGTTTGTTTGCTTGACAAGCATAGAGTATTCACCAAGAAACTGGGGCCAAACGGTTATTTCTAGATGCCTGTGAGATTATAACTGGTAAGAGAAATATGACCGAAGCCTAAGCCCGAGCCTAAGCCTTCATTTCGTAAACGGCCTATGTGTAATAAGAAGTGGTGTTGAGACTGCTTGTGCTGTTCACTTTACACTGGGCCAATTTCAGCTGTCTGTCCACGAGGCTGCTGCAAATTTTAACCCATGGCTTGCAAGTCACTGAAGTCTTGCCAATTCTTCCCCCTCCCCATCTCAGATGCCACGTCGTCCCCCACTCAGAGGGCTCACGAAGATCCCTTTGATGATGCGCACAAGCGGCGCAATCAGGTGCTGTGCGCGGTCGTGGCCCTGTCGGCCATGGTCGGCTACGCGTTCCTGAGCGGCCTGATTCGCCTGCAGATATCGGCCTCGGACCGCGGGGGCATTGAGCTGGAATACGACGAAGGAGACGACGAACAATGAGAGCCTACGACTACCGGTTCACCCTAGCTTCCATAGATTGCCTCTTTACCCCCCCCCCACCCACCCACCCATTTCCAAAAATACCTCATAAGGGTCTCTGCAATATAAATGTTATCACTCAAATCAGTGGAAAGGGTGATCAAAGTCACGATCAAGAATGCGCGCTGCGGCATGCATTCTTCAGTTGCCTGATGAAGGTTAGCAGTTAGCAACCGAAACGTCGCCACCAGCAATGACACATCGCGTGACTTTGATCACCCTTTCCAATTATCTACACCACCGCGATGAACAACCCCTTCATTTCTATCACTCAAATCCTTGCTACATAACAGTTTTACAACGTTGCTAACAATCAAAGTTTTTTCTCACTCGTTCTTGGGGTGTATTTGAAAGTTTTCAGTGTCGATGCTGATGAGAATTTCAATATTCATGAGCAAATTTGTGATGTCATCACAGGATCATGCAACAGAAACCCAATTGGTTGTGTACAAAAGTTTCTGGAAATTTGTTTTTTTTCCTGGATACCTATCCCTAAACCTGTTGATTTAATGCCGAAATGTATGCTTCATAATCATTTAGTGAAGGAGTTTTTCGTCCAACCTAATCTGGAGGGATTCATTTGCAGTTTGAAAGCTATTGTTTTTCTTATGTTTTTAAACTGTGGGTTCCTTACATGACCTTACAAAAATAAAATGACCAATGCCACTAAGAAAAAGAAGCTCGCCAATACGGTTGTACACTTCAGATCCCTAGATGACAGCAGAAAATGAGCTTGACTGTGATATTTTTTGCAGAGACCCTTTAACCACAAGACACGGTATAAGTTACTAAAATATTTCTGGAAAACCTAGGAATTTATTTTGATTATGCTTTATTTAATACAAGTATGCCTTCACCTTCGCAGAGACTGTTAACTTATTTTTTTTGGAAGCCTCCAAAAAGTCAAAAAGAAAAATCGTCAAAACAAAGGATACTAGTTGGGATTCTTTTCATCAATTAGTTATAGAGCAAGATCAGTTTGACTGGACTAGGATTTGAACCCTGGCCCCTGGTTTAATGTACCGGCACTCCACCGCCTGAGCTATCCAGCCCTTAGGTGGGGGTCTCCCAATTAATAGTCAACTGTCTGTGTTGGGAAAATGAGCGACCTGGTTTTGACCCGAGCATCTGCCTTCCATTCCAATGAGTTGTAGTGGAGTTTCTCGTCATAGGCATTTCCCTATGCCATGTGTGTGCGGCAACTTCATTTTGTTTTCCATTTGAAGTTATTACAAAAAAACTGTTGCAAACTGCTCACTGACCTGCAATACAAAAATCTCAAAAGTTAGAGGGCCTGATGTTTTCGATCATAGCAGGCCCTTTCTGAATGTTTTCCATTTAGTACCGATTATCACCAGTAGTATAATGTGAAGGCAAGCGTTACGATGTAAAGTTCAATAAGGGTTTGCCCCACACTGTGCTCAGTGATTTGCCCGTTTGCCTGCTAAACAATTTTTTAAGGCAGCACGGGCAGGATTCGAACCTGCAACTCCTGCTGTCTAGTGCAGAAGTCTTGACCGTTGAGCTGGTCAAGTTCTTGTGGTGATTCAGATATGTTTAGCATGGCATCATAGATATGACGCAAACATGATATCACATCTATGATAAAATGTACAACATTTAATTTGGTAAATACTTCTGACTGTCGCCCCAACCCTGGCAAAGATAGTTCACTATTTGGGAAAGTTTGCCATCTAATAGGTCAAGTGGTAAGAGTGCTGGTATTTCTTTAAGGTCTTGGGTTCAAACTCCGAAAATGTTCTTCTTTGATTTTGAGAAAGAAAAGCCTTGATCGAACAACCAAGTGCAACAGTCGTCATGTTCTTTACAACAGCGTGACCTTGATATGGGGCCTGCCATGTTTTTTAATTGTTTTATACCCACTATAGGTCATGTGACCTATAAAGCGCAATTGGTCGTCCTTAACTGGTGAAGGTCCTGTGACTGTCAGGGTGCATATGTCTGGCCCAAAATATCTAGCCCTTTGATTATCAGGAATCTTACTACCCAATTCTAAGTTTGGTTTAAATTATCCATTTGGCAGTGTTCATATTTCCATATTTGCTGATTGGTAACTTGATTTTTAATCTAAAGCTTGGAATAAACTGGTTTTGTGGTATTATAAATCCATGATTTATGATTTTACCCAAATGTGACTCATTTTCACAGGTAGTTTATTATTGCATACAATATGAAAACAGTTTTGTTGATGTGAACCCAAATTGCCTAATAACTGGTTAATAGTATGCGAAATGGATAAATACATACACAGTATATTTGAAGTCTTCCTATTTCACAATCTTTCCAATAAAGCATTGATTCTTTTCTGTTCACTGCCCACTGTGTATTGGCACAATGTTTTAGGAGAGGTTAAAACAATGAGTTTGTTTTCAATTCACTAGTCAAACTGAAACCCATTATAAGCTGATTGAAAGCAAATTGATATGACTTAAAGACAAATAAATATGATGGAATTCTTCCACAAATGATTGCTGTAATTTGTGTAAGCTGTCATTTTATTTATATATTTTTTTCCACTGACAAGTCTGGTAGATTTTCCATACAAGACTTTAGTGTTGGGTTGTAACTTGAGAGAAGTCCAATTTGTACCCATCATAGACCTTGATTCTTGAAGACCCGTCTGATCTGTGAGCACGTGCATCATACTTTATATCTGAGAAGGATCCAGATGGGATTAGAATGTCTTTTGGTTCATGTTTTTTGTCTTGTTTGTTTGGTTTGGCCATAGACCAAAATCTGGAGTAAAAAAACCAAGTTTCCAGGTCTATAGGTCATTTTCGAAATGAAGGCTTAGGCTTTGGCTCAAACTCCGTCTCCGTTGACCATGGTCTGACCGTCAAAACCTGAAAATCCAGGTTGTGGTTTCTTTCCGAATTACGGTTTGTTTGCTTGATAGGTACAGGGTATTCCCCAAAGAAACTTGAGCCAAACGCTTGTTTCTAGATGCCTGTGATAAATAATTATATATATATATATATAAATATATATATATATAATTTTTGTTTTATTACTTTTCTTAACATTTTACTTTTTAGGAGAGCCTGTCGACACCGATTTACTTCGCTTTAAATTTCAGGTAATCCATCAGGGGTGTTTTCAGACTATATTCATGTTTCTGTTTCTAATGTTTGATTGCTTTTGGATTTTGTGCTTGTGCCTGTAATCATGGTTTTACCTGATAAATAAAAAAAAAACCGAGTAAGATAAATATGACCGAAGGCTAAGCCCGAGCCTAAGCCTTCATTTCGAAAACGGCCTATTTGGCACTTGTGTGACATGTAGTGTGCAATACTGTGCATGCAGTGCAAGCGATGACGCACGTGCGGTCTTGTTTCGGGGATTCCTCCAGCCTCGCTATGAATTTTCGTAAACAAACCGGCGACCCAACAACATGGCGGCCCTGGTGAGACTCGGCACACGGCTAGCTGCACGCAGTTCGGTGAGCCACTGTTTGGCAATTCAGACTGGTTTGTTGATATATTATGAGTTTGGCTGTAAGGGAGATTTCGCTGGAAATCGTTTGGTGATTTTCCGTAACGCTAGATTAAACAGCACTTCGCCTTCGGTAATATTGTAGTAATAATTGATGGGCCCTTCCTAGTCCGAGCAACTTGGACCCGACAAGTCACCCTTTTTTAATCAAAATTTGAAATTTTTAGGGTCGTGTGACTGTAGTCAGGCCCTTTCTAATCTAGTTGCTGTAACCTCCCGAGGGTCTGAGAGGATGAGGGTTACGGTTACCGCAACTATTTCCAACCCTCATCCTGTTTAGTCCGAGTAACTTTGACCCATTTTTTTATCGAATTTTGAAATTTTGAGGGTCGGGTAGTCCGAGTAACTTGGACCCTTACAATCGCCCTTTTTAAAAATGTTGAACCCTCAAAATTTTTAAAAAGGGCGATTGTAAGGGTCCAAATTACTCGGACTAAGGGTCAGGTAACATTTTTTATTTCGACCGTCGCAATAACAAAATGTTTAAAAAGGAGTAAAACTAAAGGGCTAAAGAGTTACTGTAGCTACACTAGGCACTACGCCACTACTAGCACTAGGCACTAGTGCTACTAACTAGTAGTAGTACTAGTACAACTACCATTACTACTAATATACTACACTAGTACTTTAGTAGTACCAGTATCTATAGATGGTTTACTTGGTCATGTGAGATTTGTGACTGTGACTGAGTGTGAGTCGATCCATTACTAGTACTATTACTTATTAGTATTACTATCGTTTACTATTACTAATTAGTACTCATTTGTAGTAGTACTACTACTAAGAATTACTAGAAATCATAAATATGACTGACTTTAGAAAACCATCCAAAATAAGTGTGGTTCCAACTTCCAATAAAGTTTTGAATTGAAACTAAGTAAAAGGTTGCTCATGACTTAGTAAGACTCGGACTCGGAAATGGGCTTGATAATTTTTAGCTCATGTCTGGTGCTGCAGCCACTGCTCGTACAAGGCATAGCGTTGTGGCTCATTCTTAGTCATAACCAATACAACATCAATAGATCTCATTTCATTTCATGTATTATTTCTCAGGTAATCAACAGGCACTAAGAGTAAGACTAAGCACACAAAATCCCAAAGTAAACAAACAGTAGAAAGAGAAACATGAACTCAACCAAACAATCTGCTAACAGTAACACCCATGAAGAAATTCTTTGGTAGTGTGAACAGACCGACCGAATTCCCGGGTGAATTTTTCGAGAAATCCCTGGGGAAGTGTGAAAGCCCTAGTTTCAGTAATGCCCATTGAATGTGTTCATTGGCAATTGCTGATCGATGCCTGCCTGCTACAAGGATGCAGATGTAATACTAATCGCTGCTGTTGTTCAATACACTTAGAGCTCGTTGGTATCCAGAAGGTGCAGCTCTTCATCCAAGGGTCCGTGGAGTCTTGGAAGACTAAACCATGTGGCTATTGCTGTTCCCAACCTTAGTAAGTATTGTCTTCCACAATCCACACACACAAACACACACACTGACTCTTCCCATTTTGCTTTCATCCTCTTGCAAAACTTCCTCGTAAATATGTGCCACTGTACCAGCTCTCCTCCCTTGTCTGTCTTCTGGCATATGTATCGTGTTACCCGTCTTGCACTTTCTATCCGTCCCTCGCTGTTTTGGTTGTTGACCAATTGATGGGGACCCGAAGGTGCCATTATCAGTGTCGAAGGAGTTTCTCCTGATGACGGCCAGAGCATACTGGCCAGAAAGTTGAGTTATCACTCAGGTTCTTTTCAGAACCACACCTCTTCTTAAAGAGACCTTGTACATGGTGTCGCCGCAAACCCTCCTTTATTGCCGTTATTAACTGATCAAGAAATGACCGGTCCTCTCCTAACTGCAACCAACGGTCCTGAACGACTGATGACCGAGAATTAGTCAGTTTCGAGGCTTTGTTCGATGGAGCTGTAACACTAAAATACGATGCATCGTAACTTGACTTACATGTACGATGGATAACCCATTATAAGTTATGGCCCATGTGGGAGTTGTCCGTCATTATGTCATACCCCCCGCAGTGACTGGCGGGCCATTCGAAAAGATGGCGGTTTGTGGGAATGCAAATTCGACCACCGAATTCCATGATTTTTCCCTCTTTTTGAAACTCGTAGGTGAGTAGCACATACATGTAGGTAATTGTAGGTTGTTTTTAACACCCATCAGATAAGCCAACATTTTGCTCTGGGTTTCATTCCCCTTTAAGTTATGATGGGTTTGGTAAAATCGACCAATAGTGTGAGGCTGTAAGCTTCTGTGTACATACTGTTTTGAGTTTTGGCTACATGACGGTCGCTTGTATTCTGTATACTTACTTCCAAACATGTGAGTGATTGCACATTGATCAAAGTTGGATTTTGTTTTGAGTGAAGTCTTGATTTGTCTAATGAGGTCGGATCCGTGTTGTCTTCAATCAGCTGAAGCTGTCAATCTGTATAAGGATGTCTTCCGGGCCAAGGTCAGTGAGCCACAGGTATGTACAGTTGAGTCAATGAAAATGAATTTACCTTCAACTCATTTCAGATATTTCTTGTCAGTTACTGTTATGGGTGTTATTTTTTTTTTTCAAGCCAGTCCCCACCCCCACCCCTTTCGCTTAGCTGTGGTTGATCAAAACCAAAGGATTTTGCTTCCATAGTTAGGCCAAGTAAAAGATAAAACATGTTTAGCGTCCCCGTCTACTTCCTTTTTGAAGGCCGCCTGCTTTTTATTTGTTTTTATTTTGTGTAAAAATTCAAAAAGTGAAAATTTCCCGATTTTTTTTTTCCTGAAAAAATTATAAAACAAATTCATAGTTTTTATTTACTCAGTTGTCACTGTGGAAATTGTCTATTCGTATGTTTTTTATTTAAAAAAAAGAAGAAAAAAACTGGCAGACATTTTGGAAAAATAGCAGCCCGGCCGATTGTTTTGGATAAATGGGTCGGTCTGCCATTTTGAAAAAAAAGAGGCCTCCTTCCTTTTTTCAAAAAAAAGCAGGAGGAGAAAATTTAAATTTTTATTTGGCCTTATGGGAAGCATTTTTAATTGCCAGCTGACTAGAATGTCCGGCGATGCACAAGGCTGACATTGGAATCTTAGCAGGACCTTTAAGAAAGGTTCTGTTAAGATAAACAATATCAGGCCTTGTACATTTTTCTACTGATTTGAGTCTTTTCTGAGCCTCGTCTTTATAAATGTTGACACCTTCCTCAATTTCCTCTTCCCGGAACCCATACCTTCGTGGAAAGGCACTACCAGAGCACGGTGTGACTGTGGTCTTTGTGGAGCTGGACAACACCAAGCTTGAGCTGCTGTATCCGCTGGGAGACAACAGCCCCATCCAGGGCTATCTGCAGAAGAAGCCGGGTGGCGGCATGCACCACGTATGCCTAGAGGTGAGGTTGGGAGCTGGGACCGGGCCATTGTAGCCCTCAGGGATGTAAGACATCCGGAAATTTCCGGATTTCGGGAAATGGCGTGAATTTTTTTTTTTGATTTCTGGAAATGGCGCAATTTTTTTCAGATTTCTGGAAATGCCTTTTCTTTTCCCTCAGATTTCCGGAAATGCCGTGATTTTTTTTCGGATTTCCGGAAATGCCGTGATTTTTTTTTTAATTATTAATTTATGTCAAACTGATATCTCAAACTGCTAAATTTTATCTGTTAAATCCCTAAAACCTGAAGGACGCCTGCACCCCTGCCGTGAATCTCGCAATTGCATCTCTCGGTCGCGTAAGCGCTCACTCGCAGTCGCACAATTCATTGGCTTTCGGTGATTTTCAGGAAATGACTTTGTCGGTCACTTGCATCCCTGAGCCCTGCAGCCTGGGGCACATTGGCTGGAAGATATGGCGCCATGCCGTAGCAGCACTACCCGTACAGTTTGTCCATGAACCCCGTTGCAGGCAGTAATGGTGGAGCTTTGTGATTCATTAGGCAGTCAGCTCAGTCCTCAGCTCTTTTTCTGTGAACGGCAAAGTCTTGTTGAGGGTTTCATCCTTGAGGCAAATAACCAATGTGCCCGATAGTTTTCACCTTCTCAGGGAGAAGACCCATTATGCATGATAATCTCAAGAGTTAGAGGGCCCGACGTTTTGATCCTAGCAGGACCTTTTTCTCTTGAGATAAATCCTGCTAGAATCGAAACGTCAGGCCTTCGCTTTAGGTACCTTGGGGTTGCCCTTTGGGTTTGGGGCAACTCATACAACATACCACATACAACTCAACAACAACAACCATTAGCTACAACAACAGTACACAATCCATGCTGGTGTCATGAATCTGTTCTTACCGTGAACAAACTAAACACATAACCTGTCTTTTTCTCCACACCAACTTGGAACATATTCATCGCACCCAATGCTCTCTCAGGAGTGACCTTTCAAATGAAGTTGTTTGCACGGAGTATCACGTACGGTGTGTACGCTTTCTAGCTATTGAACAAGTTGATTGATGGCTGTGAGTAGAACAAGCAGGGACTGGGCTTGTGGAGTCTACCAACAGCAGCTGTTTTTAGGGAGAAGAATTGCTTGTATGCCAGGCAGCACAAAGCGGTGAAGTCATGGGCATACACCAGCGGCACTTTGAAGAGTTAGCACGCAAGTCAGTGGGAACTTTGTCGGCTAGAGCCTTAGTGTCTGTTGATAGTCAAGGAACTGGCTAAGCATCTAACACACAGCCGTGCCTGTGTCCATAATCCCTTCAGTGTTAACATGCTTGAGTGATCCCCGACTGAAGCCATGGATTGACGATGCTCAGGCTCTGTGTATGCTGCCACCTGTTGGCCAATGTGAGCCATTCCACTGCCCATCCCTTCGTACGGTGCACACTGTGTGTGGGATGGCACACAGTACACATGCTTACCCACCAGAGCTGACCTGAGCAGTGCATTGCTCACCATAGTCCCAAAGCACTATTGGTCATCAGAATACTGTGCCTTATGTATGTCTGGTGTTTCGGCCCTTCTGTAAACAACAATGGGTTGTGGCAATGAACTCTCATCTGCTTTGCTCTCGAATATTGAAATGGCTTGGACTGAAGCAGATGGGGTTGCCAGGGCTACGGTCCTGTCGTCATAGAGATGGGAGAAGGACAGCCTTTGAGTGTCGTTTTCAGTGCTTTCACTTGGCAGTCTGAAATAAAAAAAAACACCTGAATAGATAATTAATAAATCTCAATCGAAATGTCGCCTTTGAGAAAGGTCCTGCTAGGATCGAAATGTCAGGCCCTCTAACTTTTGAGATTTATGTTGCCCAACAAGCGACCGCTCAAACACACAACTCCAGGATAGACCTCACAGGATAAGCTGTGCACTCCTAGGATGAGGGATGCAGTTTGGGGTAGCAATAACACGCCTAATATAGCCAAGATGCAGTGCAGTACCCACCACTGTTCAGATTTGAATCCACCACACGACCTTAAACCAGCTCGGTGATCAAGTGGTAGAGACGTCTGAGTTACCGGTAGTAAGCAAGAGTCGCCTGTTCAAATCCAGCCTGAGCTGCCTGTATTTCTTCAGCAAGCAATTTGGCAGAGCACTGACCACGCAGTGCTAATTACAATACATTCTGAAAGAAAAATTTCCAAAGAAAATTTTGACTGGACCGGGATTTGAACCCGAGACATCTGGATTAACGCACCAGTGCTCTTCCATCTGAGCTATCCAGCCCTTAGATGGTGGCCTCCCAAATAGTCAACCAGTCTTTGCTGGGGTGATTCCGATCGAGGCAGTCATATTATAGCTGTGAATCTTCAGCTCCCAAAAATGTGGTGGCATTTGGAAGTTAGCCGGGACAGTCTTTGGGTCCAAGCACCAGAACCCTCCTTGGCCGGACTTGAACCCACAACCTGCAGCTTTGAAACCACAATGTGGAGAGGACACGGTCCTCCAGACCTCCCGGCCGCGCTGTCTCCCTCATATTGAAATATTTCAAGGAGACCCAGGGTTTGCCTCGAACCTTGTATCTCCAATCCATTCCGGTGAACCGTAGACTTGTCACACGGCGAAGGTAATTCATTGTTAATTGCAAATTATGACTCTCTCTGAACAACAACAGGTGTGCAGAGTCCTTTGCGAATTCTTTTGGATGCATACATTTCAGTGATTTCCATTGATTTTTTCTCATGCGGCAGAAACTGACTCCCTGCACCATCCCTTGTGTGTTTTTAAGCACTGATCCCGACACTTCAAAAAAAATAAAAATAAAGTAAGAACAGTTTGTATGAGTACTAGTAACCAATACCCCAACAAAATGAAGAATTGAAGAAATGAAATGCCATTTGCATGGCATCAGTAAGCCAATATGACCACAAGTGAGGAGGACTTTGTTATTTTCCGAGTAGTAACTATCTGGCGGACCTCAGTGTTTCAGTAATTAGAAGAGGTTTGTGCCAGCATCTGTGCATTGTGGTCTATATGCAGCAGACGTCGTCCCATCTGTCAAGCCCGTTCTGCTCGATGGATTCCGAGCCAACTCGTCCGCTTTTTTTGGGGGGGGGGGTGTGGGGGAGAAGGCCACGTCATTGTAATAATTCCACCGCTTCCATTGTTTCAAGAATCATGCTGTGCTGCTTAAGTTAGACGTTCTCTACCGCCCAACCCCCCCCCTCCAAAAAAAAATGCCGGTCTAAGTCCAAGCACGATTGTGAAGCTGAGGTACGTGTACATGTACACTGCGCGCCATCAACACAGTGCATGTCAACTCCCTCCGCCCTTGTCCGATGCAAAAGACATGCCACCCATTAAGAGTTATGCAAATGGCTGTGCGTGAGCCGTGTGCAGAAAGCCTATTGTTTCTCATTGCCACAACGTCGAGAGTAATGGCCGGTACAGTGTAGCAGTAGGCAGTTATTTTGTTAGGTGGGGATAGGGAGTTATCCTGTGTAGTGGTACTTTCTGTACAGACATGACCTCGTAGCTGATGATATCAATGGCATTCTATTTCCAGTCGGAGGGGGTTTGGAGTTGCCCCAAGCGATGACACTAGTGATACAGATATGACCTTATAGGCGATTTATGTAGTGATGACACTAGAGATATAGATACAGTATGACTGTATAGCTGATAGGATGTACATGTAATTCTATTTCCAATGGGGGAGGTTGGGAGTTGCCTTAAGTGATGATGTCTTATAGTACATGTACACTATACATACATACATACATACATACATACGTACATACATACATGATCTCTTAGCTTTTGTAGGATGTAATTCTATTTCCAAGGGGGAGTAAGGGAGTTACCCCAAGTGATGAGGATAGTGATACAGATATGATCGTACATCAAATGCAATTGTATTTCGAGTGTCATTCTTTTCCTGCCTGCCCGCCTGCCTGCCTGCCTGCCTGCCTGCCTGTCTGTCTGTCTGTCTGTCTCTCTCCCTCCCTCTCTCCCTCTCTCTCCCTGCCTCTCTTCCTTCCTCTCTGCCCGCCTGCCTCTCTCCTTCCCTCTCTCCCCTCTCCTTGCTTGCCTTCCTTCCTGCCTGCCTGCTTCCCCACTTCTCTCCCTCCCTCATTCCCTCTCCCCTCTCCTTCCCTCTCTCCCTCTCTCCCCCTCTCCCCCTCCTTCCTTCCCCTCCCTCTCTCCTTCACTCTCTCTTTCCCCCTCCCTCCCACTTTCCTCTCTCCTCCCCCATCCCTCTCTCCTTTCCTCTCTCCTTCCCCCTCCCTCCCCTTCCCTCTCTCCCTCCCTCTCTCTCTCCCTTCTCTCCTTTCCTCTCTCCCTCTCTCCTCCTCCCCTCTCTCCCTGCCTCCCTGCCTCCCTGCCTCCCTTCCTCCCTGCCTGCCTGCCTGCCCACCCCTATCTCTCCCTCTCTCCTTCCCTCCTTCCCTCTCTCCCTCTCTCCCTGCCTGCCTCCCTTCCTCCCTGCCTGCCTGCCTGCCTGCCCCATCTCTCCCTCCCTCCTTCCCTCTATCCCTCTCTCCCCCTCTCCTCCCCTTTCTCCCTGCCTGCCTCCCTTCCTCCCTGCCTGCCTGTCTGCCCCATCTCCCCCTCTCTCCTTCCCTCTATCCCTCTCTCCTTCCCTCTCTCCCTCTCTCCCTGCCTGGCTCCCTTCCTCCCTGCCTGCCTGCCTGCCTCCCCACCCCCATCTCTCCCTCTCTCCTTCCCTCTATCCCTGTCTCCCCCTCTCCTCCCCTCTCTCCCTGCCTGCTTCCCTTCCTCCCTGCCTGCCTGCCTGCCTGCCTGCCCACCCCCATCTCTCCCTCTCTCCTTCCCTCTCTCCCTTTCTCCCTGCCTGCCTCCCCTCTCTGCCTGCCTGTCTCCCTTTCTCCCTGCCTGCCTCCCTTCCTCCGTCCCTGCCTGCCTGCCTGCCCACCCCCATTTCTCCCTCTCTCCTTCCCTCTCCCCCTTTCTCCCTGCCTGCCTCCCTTCCTCCCTGCCTGCCTGCCTGCCCACCCCATCTCTCCCTCTCTCCTTCCCTCTCCCCCTTTCTCCCTGCCTGCCTCCCTTCCTCCGTCCCTGCCTGCCTGCCTGCCCACCCCCATCTCTCCCTCTCTCCTTCCCTCTCCCCCTTTCTCCCTGCCTGCCTCCCTTCCTCCCTGCCTGCCTGCCTGCCCACCCCATCTCTCCCTCTCTCCTTCCCTCTCCCCCTTTCTCCCTGCCTGCCTCCCTTCCTCCCTGCCTGCCTGCCTGCCCACCCCCATCTCTCCCTCTCTCCTTCCCTCTCTCCCTCTCTCCCTGCCTGCCTCCCTTCCTCTCTCCCTGCCTGCCTGCCTCCCCATTGAGTGCTAAACACTTGATGGATACCTGGCTTCCTGTTGTTGCCCGAGGAAGCCCGGGACCATAGTGGATCGTAATGGCCATGAGACTCGGCCATTGATGGTTATTGCCTCTGCCGCTGCCGTGGCTCTGCGGCGGCCGAAATTAAACCGTATCCCCAGTCAGCCCGTCCTGAAACCGCTGCCATTTCATAGGCCGGGATAATAACTCTTGTCGACCCCCGCTACAGAGGCCTATCAAGGATGAATCTATTACCTTGTTTACAGGGCCTCGCCAGAAAAGTGCATATTTTTGGGGCATGCAAATTTGTACCCGCCAAAAAAATCCCCTTGCGAGCCATAAATGCGGTTTTAATATAACCCGGGAAGGGGTGGTGGGGGGGGGGGGGTGGTCGTACATACAAATTATACATTGACAAATTGTAGATGGCTTTCTGATGAATATCAATATAGGGCATGCATTTCTAATGCGACTGTGGCATTACATATACCGTAATTTCTATGAATGGGGGTAAAAAAATGAACAATCAAGTAATTGCAAAAATAACTGTTAAACTGGGTTTAACAGCCGCTTGTGTAGGGCTTTTGTGGTCGGGCTGAAAGTGCAGTGTGCAGGTATGCTGGCAGAGTATTGGGTACATGGATATTGCCAAGCCAATCAAGTCAGACAGATGATTGCCCGATAGGATATTGTGTTAGACCTGACTGGGCATTAAGCAGTTGTTATTGTGTGTGTGTCTCGGGGCCAATTTCACAGAGCTGCTTAAGCACCAAACATTTGGTTAAGCATAAAAAGCCTCTGTAAATAAAGCCAGGGCCCGATTTCATAGAGCCGCTTAAGCGTGAAAATCTGCTGAGCAGAAAAAGTCTTCCTCGTGTACGCAGGATTACAAACCACACTGTAATGTGATGGCAATTGCTTTTGACTTGTATTCCATTCTTCTTTACTTAGCATGAAACATCAGTGAAGTTTGGGTAGGCAAGGGGATCCTGTGGCTCATGAGTTTTTGCGCTAAGGCACATTTTGATGCTTAAGCGGCGCTATGAAATTGGCCCCTGGTTGCCAACCAAAGTTCTGCTTGTATTTTACGCTAAGCACACATGGCTGGAATACAAGTTGAGGGCAGCAAGCATCAAGTCAAATATGGCCGGCCATCTTGAATTAAACAAGAACACATTTTCATGCTAAGCAAGATTTCTTGGATAATTAGGTTTGCAGAGACAAAATTCTCTTTTGTGAGTGATTAGTGTGGTTCTGAAAAGAACAGTGTACTCTGCTTGTCTTCAGGAGACTTCAGACGAGCAGAGTACACTGTTCGAAACGTCGAGTTCCTCCGGTTCTTTTCAGAACCACACTTACTCTCAAAAGAGAATTTACGGTACACGGTGTCTCCGCAAACCTAATTATCCTGCTATTCTCAACATGCAAACCTTCAAGTCTCATGTTTTCTTGCTTAAGCGGCTCTCTGAAATTGGGTGTTGGTTGGAAGACGTAGGGTCTGACTGAAAGGCTGATGAAAGTTCAGGACTGGTTGGATAGCTAGGCCATTTTCGAAATTAAAGGTTCGGCTCGAGCTTAGGGTTCGGTCATATTTACTTATCCGTCATAATGTCACAGGCATCTAGAAATAAGCGTTTGGCCCCAGTTTCTTGGTGAATACTCTGCACCTACAGTATCAAGCCATCAAACCTTGAAAATCGGAAACAAACTACAACCTGGATTTTCAGGTTTTGTCAGATGCAGACGAAGCCTAGTAACCGTTTGAAAGTCTCTGAAGTATTGCATTGCCTGGCACAAGTCTATCTAGGTCACCCTTATTCCATGTGAAGTATAGGTCAGGTCTCATTAGAATTTGCCAGCAGTTGGTAGAAATAGCCTTTGAGTCTGTTGGCATTCCCTGTATCATTATATGCAGAGAATATAGCCAGAAGGTTCCATAGGTCCATGAAGGGAAGTCATAGCCAATGAAATCAGGCCGTGCAAGGCTCTGCCTGCTTGGATGTCTTTTAACCTGTGGATGGTACAGGGTTGCACTTCATGACTGAAACATGCATTAAGGATAGGCTAGCCACTAGTTCAATTGAACTGTGCACACAATTCTCACATAACAAATATCCACTCAGAATGTTAACTACCGGTAGAACACTGTATAGGTGGCCATTTTTGTGTTTGGTCATTTTGTGGGTTTGTTTCTACAACCTATTTGTGTGGATAACCCATAATGCATTAAGGATAGGCTAGCCACTAGTTCAATTGAACTGTGCACACAATTCTCACATAACAAGTATCCACTCAGAATGTCAGTTAGAACACTGTACAGTATGTGGCAATTTTTGTGTTTCCACAACCTATTTGTGTGGGCACCCATAATGCCACTAGTTCAATTGAACTGTGCACAAAATTCTCACATACCTAATATCCACTCAGAATGTCAGTTAGAACACTGTATAGGCCTATGTGGCAATTTTTGTATTTGGTCATTTGTGGGTTTGTTTCTACAACTTTGTTTCTACAAATTTGTGTGGACACCCATTGTAAAGTACCGGTGTACATCGTTTGGACAAGCATGCGGCTTTGCCGATGACCTCACAAGGCTCGCCCTCTAAAATCGGTGATGAATTTGGCGTGATGGAGGGGGGAGGGAGAGAGAGGCATTGGTCATCGAAGGCGTATTAGCGGTGACTCTGGCTTCTTTCAGGGCCTGACGTCTGCATTTCAACAACAGCGCGGCAGCGCACGCAATGGAGCCCTTAGGAAACTATTCAAGTTCTAGTTATTTATCTTTGGCTAATTAGATTTCCCCTCACCCAAATGAATGCGGTGATTGCCCGGCCCCTCGCGGTGAGACCGTGCGTGTTTTTGGGGACAGGTTATTCCTTTAATTGCATTTCCTCGCCACCGGGGGGGGGGGGGGGTAGTCTAGGCCGGCCAGTGCTAAACAAGCTAAGCTAGTAGTCTCCTCTTTTGATTTATCCTGATCTATTTCGATCCAGAAAGAGAAAAAAAAATTCCAAAATCAACCCCATCCATTTCATCGGTCCATATTCTTGGTCTCAGCTTAGCAAGTTTCAATAGATTGATATTCTGCTGCCATGACAGATGCATGTCTGCCAGGTCTTATTTTTTAACCCCAGATGTCATCATTCTTACTTTGCTTGGTTAGTGGTTACCATTCCAATCGCAGAAGGACTCGAGCTTAAATATAGGGCTACTTTGATATATAGTATACCTGGTACATCACAGGTGGTCGACCTTCGTTTTTTTTTCGTAGCGTGCAGCACAGCATCCTGGAAGAATTGTGCAGGCACCAATCATCGTTAGTGACCCACATCCCTCCTGCGAGGATGGCAGCGCAAGTGTTGCGAGTTAAAACAAAAATTAATAATGAGGTTCAAAATGAGGCCCAAGATGCTGAGCCTGCTAACATGAATCAAAATCAACATAGACTAGTTTTCGTGAGTGCCTGCAAAAGTCTGTGAAGTGCTATTTCTGTCCTGTTTGTTTGTGAGATCGGATCCCGATACACCTAGGCTCTATGTGGAAGTGAAGTTGTCCTGTGCTCACTGCTCACATATGCAGTGGCACCACACTGCAGGGGACTCTGGGGAGTCTAGATTTGTGTAGTCCACTTGAAGGCCGCCGTATAGCCAGGGGTTGTCCCATACTAAACTGCTTGTTTTTTAATCAAGATTAGGAATTATGAAAGTGTCTGTCCGAGCGGGGACCGGACGGACAATGGCTGCACGGCTAACACCCCCTGTAGCGCTGCTTGCCTTTCCATTGACCATTGTCTGACTTCAATGGTAGAGGTCAGTACCATGGACCCTGAATTCCAGCGGGGGTGGTGGGGGGAGGTAGATTTCCTAGTCTCTCGTCCATCACAACTCGGCTTAGAGCAGATAAGCCGGCACGGCTACAATTGATCAGTTGGGGCTAAAGCCACGTTACCACTAGACTAAACATTTAGCCCGAGACGATGGTTACATTTCCAATGGTAACATTTGACCGTCGTTCCCACTTGGACTTTTGAGTCGGTCAATTTAACCGAGACGATGGTTTAAGTAAACCGAGCTAGAAACACATGTGCACCAAGTCGCGTTTTACCGAGTGGTGCGTTTCCACTGGACTAATCGGCTCGGTTAAACTGTACCTGGGCACTTCTACCGGGCAGAGGTTGGCCGGTAAAAGTAACCCTTTGGCTCGGTTAAAGTAACCGAGAGGAAATTTAACTGGGCCATTTCCGCTGGACTTAATAAAATGGGAAAAGTAACCATCATCTCGGTTACTTTGACCAATCAAAGTCCAGTGGAAACGTGGCTGAAGTCCTTCCATTGGCTATGATATATCTTTGAGTCCTACAGCTTGATCTGAAGTTGTGATAAGTGTTCGGGAGTCCTCACTCGTTTCCTCTGTTCTACCAATGTGGTCAGACTCGTTCTAATCTCAGCTCAGCTTGCCTTGCAGTCAGGCCTGGGGCCAATTTCATAGAGCTGCTTAAGCGCCAAAACAGGCTTGTGCACAAAAAGTCATGAGCCACAGAATCCCCTCACCAACCCAAACTTCATTATTGTTTCATGCTAAGCAAAGAAGAGTGGAATACAAGTCAGAAGCAATGATCATCAAACCGCAGGGCAATTTGTAATCCTGCTTACACAAGGAAGACTTTTTCTGCTTAGCGGATTTTCACGCTTAAGCGGCTCTATGAAATTGGGCCCTGGTGATCACTTTGCCTTTTGAGGGGGGGAAGCGGTGTTGCACAGAATGACATAAATCAGAATGTACCGGACAGATATAGCACGGGTCCACATGTCCTTTTGGTTATGCTGAGGATGACTGGGCTCCTGTAGCCAGTGACTTGCACCGGCGGGTCATTCTCTGGCGGAACCCAACGCCAGTCCCCTCGGACGAACATGACTCAACTTTATAATTGATGCCGGAATGACTCGGTATGAATTAAGCCATTAACATCGGACATGAGTCACATTAGTATTAGTATCTTAGCGGAGTTTTTTTTTTTTTTCCACGCCAAAGATACGCGAAGCAGGACCGGGTTGCATTTTGGAAGAGAGTCTTGAAAGCCATCTAAATTTTTGAACCGATGCTTCCGTTAACATTGACTGGATTGGATGTGTGTGTGTGTGTGTGTCTCGTCTGGAGTGGTGGGCATTTACTGATTTCCTCGCAGACTGTACTGACTCACGCGCCTTGTCAAAGCCGGAGCCCGGCTCTGCCGGTGACTTGGACTGGAGTTGACTGAACTCGACTTGTCAGGGGGCCTCCCAGCCTGGTTGACTTGTTGCCCGTCAGGGCCCGGTTGGAGAAGAAGCCAAGGCAAAGACAGCCTGCTCAAAGCCCCACCGCAATGCCGCGGACTATGAGCTTAGCGCGTTTGTCAGTCCACCAGCCCAGCACGTCTCTCATTAGGCCCGCGCAACATTCACTTTTCCTGTAAATTGAGAGCCCTGGTTCTCTCTCTCTCTCTCTCTCCGCCCCTCCCTGCCCCCCGGTGCCCGCGCGCATTCGCCCCGGCAATTCTTAGGCAATATATGTTGATGGATTCCATGTAATTGCAGAGGCAACCCAATTATCAAAGCCACATTGTCCCGATACCTGGCTTTCCTCAGCCGTTGACGCCTGTGCTGTGGTATAAGCTCTCCAGACTCCTGTCGCGCACGCGAGGGGGGGGGAGGAGGGGGAAGGGAAAGGCCAGGGGAGGAAGCATTCAAAGGCCCCCCGAGTGTTTCCTCTGTGCCACATTGGATTTCCGCGTATGGAGCCCAGACTCGTCTTATCCGTGTCAGGCATTACTATGCTCTCCCTCCTTGAAGTAATCAGGCTATCTTGCCCATAAAACTGTGTCCGTCATTCGGCAGAGGACATCCCTTCCCCTCAGCATTGAGATGATTGAAAGACGGTTTTTTTTTTTTTTTCAGAGACGATTACCTTTGAGCAAGGTCCAGCTAGGATCAAAACGTCAGGCCCTGTGCAGGCCCTGAGATTTGCATTTGGGACGTTGCAGTAAGCAGTTTGTAACATTTGTGTATATATTAGTTATTACTTTTAGACGCATAAAATGACATCGCCAGATGGACACTGTCATGCCGTCATTCTGTACATGCACTCTT